>VZQC01011996.1:526329-556147 GCA_009823505.1 Rhizomys pruinosus
CACACACACACACACACACACACACACACACACACACACACACACACACACACACAAGAAACAAAAATTTTTTAAAAAGAGAAAAAGAGGCTGACCTCGGTTGTCCAGAACTTACTTTCATTCTCCACACTGTGAATGTGACAACTGCACTAAAGGCTCAAATTCCTGGCAAATCTTCAGTTTCTTGCTATGTCCTCCCCATGTGCCAGAATCACATGGCTAGAAAAGTTAATAACAGCTCCAGCTTCCCCTTGGGCACCAATTAGTAATTAATATATCGAACACACAGATCTTATCAAGCACAGCAGGGTTTTAAGGCCTAAGAGAAAATTCTGTGTTTTTTCTCTTAAGGAATTTATAGTCTTCAGAGGAAGGAGAAAATGCATAGCAAGTGACATGGACAAAAGGCTTCACAGGAAGCCAGAGCTTAAAAATCTAAGTCAGGGAAAGATGGTTGAGACCAGTCATATTTCTGTATCAACTGTACCAACTGCTGAATAAGTATACTGCCCTTGCCTACTAGCATAGCAAATAAAAACACATTTGCCTTTTGTTAGGTTATAAAAAGGGCCATGTACCCCCAGCCCCAGCCCCAGCCCCCAGATAAAAAGGCATATGAGGCTTAAGGAACAAGATTTACTTCCATGTGGAATTACCAGCGAGGGCCACTTGCAAGGGCCGCCTGCAGACACGTGGTGAAATGAGACAGCATGGCAGGTAGAGAGAGAAAAAGATGGCGCCTGGGACCCACCCACTTATAGCCAAGGGGCAGGGCCTCAGGTACAGAGGAAGTGGTCAGAAGATTGACAGCCTCTGGAGGAAGTGGGTGTTTGTGTCCCTAGGGATTCTGGGAAACCTAGACCTAACACTTTATTTCTAAAATTGCATTTATTTTATGTGTATGAGTGTTTCACTTGTATGTATGTGAGTCTACCACATGTGTGCAATACTCACAGTCAAAAGAGGGTGCTGGATCCCCTGGAACTGTATTTACAGATGGTTGTTGGCCACCATGTACGTGCTGGGACCTGAACCAGGATCCTCTGTAAGACCAGCCAGAGCTCTAAACCACTGAGCCAGCTCTCCAGCCCTATACATTTGCATATTTTTAACAGCAGGCTCTAATTTTACAAGCCTAAGGAGTGAAACAGCTAATATATTACACAATTCCTCTTCACTTTTAAAATCTCTTTGCCATAAGTTATGGTTACTAATAGTAATAGATCCTCTCAATGGAATGCTTATTCTGTGCCTGGCACTCTTAAATGCTCTGTAATTGTTAATTCCCTCAGAGACTCTTTATGGAACGGAGGACCAGAAAGTATTTATTTATTTATTATTTATTTTACTACACTCACCCACGTCACATAACTTATAAGTGGGAAAGGCAGGATTTAAAAATAAGATCTGTCTAAACCCAAAGTTCTTAGGAGTTTGTATTTCCTCGTTTTAACTTTATGACACCCTCATGAGGCAAACAGGAAGGTTTTATCAGCTCTGTTGATGAAGGATCACTGGTAGGCTTGATGACTTCCTGAAGAGTTTTGGCAGGAGTCTGTTCCGCTTCCAGTCCCTCCAGCCTTCTCCCCACCGTACCAGTCAGTACTTAGAACAAGAAGGAAAGATAAGATATTATAATTATATTATAATTAGGCTCGAGATTGGCAGATAAACAGGAGTGAAAACCCCATGCATTTTTAAATTCTTTGTTAGTGGCCAGGATCAAATTCACAAGTTAAATTATCTGCCTTTTTAATTTTTATCTTATTTAATTTACTTTACATGTATGAGTGTTTTGCCTGCATGTAAATGCACTCATGACATGCAGTACCCTTGAAGATCAGAAGAGGGTGTTGTATCCCCTGGATCTGGAGTTATAGATGATTATTACCTTGTGAGAGTACTGGGAACTGAATCTGGGTCCTCTGTAACAGCAACCAGCGCTCTTAACCACTGACCAATCTCTCCAGGCCCAAAGTTTGCCTTTCACTCCCTTAGCAAATACAGCTGGTTTGTAATCCCTAAAGCTAAGCTGGAAAAGATTCCTTACCTGAACTCTTCTCAGAGTCCCTTGGTGCCAGAGATGGGATGGCTGAGTCCTTGAGCAGACTCCTTTGAGCACCTATCCATTCTAAAACAAGAGTCTGGATCCCTGGTGACTCATGAAAATTCCTCTCCATACATCCTGGTCTCAGTTCACTTCCATAAAGATTCATAATCTTTGAAACTGTCTCATATTTGTTAAGCACCAAAGAGAGTCAGGCAAGATGAACTCTAGGCTGTACTACTCAAGCATGCATAGAATTCCCATAAAAAAAGCAATCCTGACTGGGCATGGTAGCACACGCCTTTAATCCCAGCACTCAAGAGGCAGAGGCAGGCAGATCTCTGGGATTTCAAGGCCACTGGTCTATAAAGCCGAGTTCCAGGCCAGCTGGGGCTACAGGGAGACCCTGTCTCAAAAATACCAAAAAATAAAAAAAATAAAAAATAAAATAAAAAGAAAGGCAATCCTGCTATAGCCTATGAGAAAGTCACATGCCATCATCAGATCCTCGGGCTCCTCTTCGGTAAGATGACATTAATAGAGCTCCTTCATTACATTATGGAAAGAGAATATGAACATTAATATATACATACATGTATATCTCCAGTGGCTCTGTGTGTGTGTGTATGCTGTCTGTCTATAAATAATCTCAGTGGTGGTGTGCTCGAGTGTTAAGAGCACCCAAGGGTGGTCCTCCACAACTCTATCTGGCAGCTCACAACTGCCTATAACTCCAGCTCCAGAAGATCTGATGCCCTCTTCTGGCCTCTAAGGCACCTACACTCATGTGAACCTACTTCCACAAGGCCAGACACACATAATTTAAAATAAAACTAAGTTTTTCAAAAATCCATAACATTAAAACAATCATGACACATTTCTTTTGAGACCTAAAGGCCCTTATTTTTCTATCAGCAACACAAGAGAAAACTGTGTAATTATCTGAGTGTTGTGGATGTACCTGATGATTGGGACAGCATGCCTTCCATCGTCCAAGATTTACATTCCCTAATTAAATTTCTGTCAGATTCTTCCATGAATATTAACAATTTAACAGCATCGGAGTTATAAGATACCTTGTGATAACTAAATAAAAGCCCCCCCCCCCCGTTTTGTGAGCTAATCTTAGACATAATCTCCTGCATCCTTTGTTGCTCCTGTGTTGGATGTTTTACATAACATCTCCTTTTCTGGATTGCCTTTGGATGATGGCCCTCCAACCTCCAAGCTCTGGCCAGTCAGGACTCCTCAGATTACACAGGTTGATATTCGTGTGTGAGTATGTGTATATGTTATATGCACATGCATGTGGATTGCATCCCTATGCATGCCTATGTACACACAGAGATGCCAATAGAGGGTGTCAGGTGCCCTCTCTGTCACTCTCCACCATGTTGCTTTGAATCAGGATCTCTAGCTGAACCTGGAGCTAGCAATTTGGTGCTGGCAGCTGACGAGCCCCAGCCCATCTTCTTACTCAGGGACAATGCCCAAGTTTTGTACATGGGTGCTGGGATAAGAACTCCGACCCTCACGCTTTTGCAGCAAGCACTCTTAGCAGAAGAGTCATCTCTCCAGCCCGGGGCTGAGACTCTTGATGCCTGGAGTAGGGTCTGTGTCCCTGATCAGCATGGAAGAGATCATAGAAAACAGAACTTAGTCTTTGCTAGCCCTTAAGATTAAGGCATTAGGGCTGGAGAGATAGCCTAGCGGTTAAGAGCGCCGACTGCTTTGCAGAGGACCCGGGTTCAATCCCCAGCACCCACATGGCGGCTGAGAACTGTCTGTAACTCCAATTCCAGAAGAACTCCAGTTCCAGGGGAATCCGAGACCCTCTTCTGACCTCCGCAGCATTGCACGACATGGGTGCACAAACCTACATGCAGACAGTACATTCATACACACACAAAAATAAATAAAATTTAAAAAAAAAAAGATTAAGGCATTAAAGTCTCAGAGAAAGAAACTGAGGCAGGATAAAAAGACAGGGAAGATTATAGGGACATGGAAAGGGAAAGCAACCCTTCACCCTAAGGTCTAAAGAGAATTCCAGCACAATTCACATTTGCTGTGAAGACTGCCAACATCGAGATAATAACTCTTTCATATACAGACACTTTAGGTTAAAACAGCAATAAGCCAGGCTCACAGCCTGACACATATAACCTTGGGTATGGCTTCATTCCTTTGGTCAGACTTCTTTTCAGGAATCTCAATCAAAACTATTAACTTTGGAGCTGGGCTAAATGAGTAAAGGTAAGATTGCCATCAACTTCTCAAGTGGTCTTCTGCCTACACACATACACATACCCACACAAAGGCACACCAAAATGAATAAATGTATAAATGCAATAAAAATACTTACTAGTGAGTTGGATTACTGAGTAAAGACAGTGTCCCCAAGCCTGAGTTCAGTCCCAGGACTCATATGGAAGAAGAGAACTGACTTCTACAAGTTCTCCTCTGATCTCCACACTTTTGCCATGCATGCATGTATGTACACACACACACACACACACACACACACACATACACACAAATTTAAAAATTAAAAATACTGATTAAGGCCAGGCATGATAATACATACCTTTAGTTTCAGCACTCAGAAGACAGAAGCAGGCAGAGATCTCTATGAGTTTGAGGCCATCCTGGGCTATATAGTTAGTCCCAGACCACTCAGGGCTATGTAGAGAGGACTTGTCAATAAATAAATAAATAAATACCGATTAGCAATTAGAAGTCAGCTTTGTTAAGACTATTAACAAAGTTTACAACTTTTTGGGGGGGGGCTCTTTTTGAGACAGGGTCTCCCTGTAGACCCAGCTGGCCTGGAACTTGCTATGTAGACCAGGCTGGCCTTGAACTCCCAGAGACCACCCTGCCTCTGCCTCACAGGTACTGGGATTAAAGGCGTGCACCACCATGCCTGGCAGGTTTACAACTTGTAACAAGCTTCCTGCGTCCCTGTGATCTAGATCTGCACCTTATGAGTAGTCGCTCTCTCAGGTGCCCTTCAGGAACCACACTACGATCTCATTTGGGTTCCCTAGCAACTCCCTGAAGATAACTTCAAACCCCACCAAAGTTCTGTACATATGACCATTGGGAAGACGGTGCCATTTTGCTCCCTCAGAGAAGCACACAGCTATGGCCTGGCAGGACTTTACTCCTCTCCCTTATGCATCTCTGTCTCTTAACCCTCATGCTTAAATCTACATTAAAATACTCTTGTTTGGGGGCTGGAGAGATGGCCTGGCGGTTAAGAGCGCCAGCTGTTCTTGCAGAGGACCCCAGCACCCACATGGCGGCTGAGAACCGTCTTTAACTCCAGTTCCAGGGGAATCCAACACCCTCTTCTGACCTCCGCGGCATTGCATGACACGGGTGCACAGACCTACATGCAGACAGTACAGTCATACACAAAAAAAATAAAATTTTAAAAAATACTCATTTTAATTATTTAACTTTTTCATACATGTATGTTTTGAATTTGGGACATTTTTATCCCCCTATATTAAAATGTCCTTATTAACCTCCTCAAATCTATTGCACTCAGATGTAGTGGGAGCACTCCAGAGGCTTAAGGAGCATAAGGACACCAAGTTCCAGGCCAGCAGAGGATAGTAAGACACTGACTCAAAAAACAAACAGGAAAAGGTCCATGCTGTTGTGATTGACACATTGTAAATGGTGAGTAAAGATTAGCTAGTCATTTTATTATTCCTGATAAGTTGAAACATATTAAATCTAAGGGCAGAATGAATGACTAACAAGCACACCCAATTGAATTTTTCCTATTTTTTTAAGACATTGCCTCAAACTCACTATGTAGATGAGGATGATTTTGAACTTCTGATTCTCCTGCGTCTGCCTCCGGTGGGATTATAGGCTTGTACCACCACATAGGACTATGAGATACTGAGGGCCAAACCCAGTACTTAGTGCATAATATAAGGCAAGCACTCTACCAACTGAACTACATCACCTATAGTAACTTTTTTTTTTTTAATTTTTATTTATTTTTGTATGTGTATGAGTGTACTGTCTGCATGCAGGTCTGTGCACCCATGTCGTGCAATGCCACGGAGGTCAGAAGAGGGTGTCAGATTCCCCTGGAACTGGAGTTCTCCTGGAATTGGAGTCTCAGTCGGTTCTCAGCCGCCATGTGGGTGCTGGGGATCGAACCCGGGTCCTCTGCAAGAGCAGTCGGCACTCTTAACCGCTAGGCCATCTCTCCAGCCCCCACCTATAGTAACTTTTAAACTAAAAGCAGTAAGATCCATAGAGGACAAATGAAAAGCACCAAGACTTGGAAAAATCATGCCTCCTTGAGAGGTTATGCATGAACTAGGAGTGGAGAATACACTGAACCACTTTCCATTTTCATGACTGTGCTGGATAGCTTTAGTGTCAACTTGGCACGCCTGGGTTGAGGGAGCCTCTGTTGGGGAATTGGCTCCATTGGATTGGACTGTGGACACATCTGTGGAGTATTGTCTTGATAGTCGAGCAGGGGTGGGGGGCAGTCCACAATGAGTAGTGCCACCCTGGGCAGGTGGTTGTGTATAGTATAAGAAGGCAGGCTGGGCATGAGCCAGGGGGAGCAAGCCAGTGGACAGCATTCCTCCATGGCCTGTGCTTCAGCTCCTACCTCCAGGTTCCTGCCCTGAGTTCCTGCCTTGTGCTCCCTGAGTGATGAACTGTGAACCAGGAGATGTAAGCTGAATAAACCCTTTCCTCCCCAAGTTGGTGTCGGTCAGAGTGTTTTGTCACAGCAATGGAAGACAAACTACGACAATGACTATATTAGTTTTCAAAGGACACTGTAAAAAATTACCACAAATTTGGTGGCTTAAAACAAGAGAAACTCTTCCTCTCAGCATTCTGGAAGCCCAAGGTCTGAATCTGCTTTTGCTCGAAACCAGCCGCTCGCAGACTCTAGAAGCTCTAAGAGGACCTTGTCCAGCCTCTTCCGGCTTCTGGTACTGTGAACGTTTCCTTACTGTGTCTTCGTCATGAAGCCTCTGCCTCTGAGGTCACACTGCCTCTCTCCTCTTCTCTGTGGGTCTCCCTACCTCTGAATTACCATACACCAGCTTGCATTTAGGCCACCCTGAGGATCCAGGGTAACAGTAGCTCAGTCACCAGCCTCATGCTCAGTAATGCAAAGCAACATTCGCAGGATTAGGATTTGGATGTCTTTGGGGACAATTTACAGTCTACCACAACTACTTTTCTAAAATTTTTTATAGGGTAGATAGGTCTCATTATATAGTCCTGACTGGCCTGGAACTTGCTGTGTAGACTGGGCTGCCCTTGGTCTCACAAAAATCTGCCTGCCTCTGTCTCCTTGGTGTTGATATTTTCAACAATGAGCTGCCATGCTTGGCTTACTAGAGCTCCTTTTCAATGTTAAAATCTTTATCAAGCCTTGTTTATATTACTTTTACCATAGGCAAAAACAGAAATCTTGGCAAAGCTGTTGATTAGACCACTCTCCTAAATTTTGAAGATGTTTGTCCTGAGATCTCCATAACAAGGCTCTAGGTATCAAAACGATCTGGGTTTGTTCAATCCATTTCCGGTAAGCACCTGTATTATGAGCTGTAAGGACCCCAGAGATGAGTAAGGTATATTTCCTGCCTTCAGGAATGATTTAACAGGAGTGGGACTAGAAGAAACCAGACACCCACTTCCCTTTATAAGTAGCCACACAGGGAACCAGAACTCATAAGCGATCAGAGCTAGAAAGCACATTGGGACGCAAGCCTGGATCCAACGCCAGGATTGGATAGAGTCACATCTAGTCCTGTGGGATAATTTAAACTTTCTTTTAAATGGACTTTTCCTGAACATCAGACACTGCCGGCAGGCAGAGACGGTGTTACTGAACTAGAGGCAGGGGATCCAGGGACCCCTCTATGGATCCAGGGACCCCTCCCAATAAGCTTACTAGGGGGAGGGACTAAAGGATCAAGGGCAGGCAGTGCTCTCTGGGATCCCGGCTGTGCCATGTTGTACAGTGTCCTGGCTGGGATGGATGTAATAGAAGCACCCAAGGGGCCTTGAAAGTGAAGTCCCCTCCCCCCTTCACTCTGCAGGGAAAACCCCATTAAATTCCCCTTAAACAGAAGTTTTGGAGCTTCTGTTCCTCAGTCAGTCCCGCAGTGGGAGGACGGAGGAGGAGCTCCAAATGGCTGCAAGAGTACGTGTGTGAGCAAGCTGGGGGGTGGTCTTCCAGGGCCGGGAAAATTTACTGAGACAAGTCCCAGAAAGAGTGGAGAATTGCTTAAGAGCATTCTTTCGTATTGTCTTAACGGTTTGGAAGAATATGAATCCAGTTGTCAAAAATAGAATATTACTCCCTCTAGATTTGCTGGCTGTTTTCTCATGTCTGGATTCACGCTGCTCAGCCTCCACCCAGATATTCAGTGATGTTGAATCCTTCCCAGGTCTCATCCAGAGACACACAGTGTCCACCTGTACTGCCCTGCTAAAGTCAGTTTAAGTTGTGGAAGATTTTAGTATTTTCCTCCTAATTATGTGTAGCATGTGTCTGTGGAAGCATGGTCACATGGGTGCACACAGAGGCCAGAAAATGCTGTCAGATCCCCTGGAGCAGGAACTACAAGCAGCTGTGAGACGATTAATATGGGTACTGGGACCCGAACCCGGGTCCTCCGGAAGAGCAGCAAAGGTGTTCCTAGCTGCTGAACTATCTCTTCAGTCCCCTGAAGTGAGGGGGGGTTGTATTTTATTTTATTTTACATGTATGAGTGTATTGTTCACATATATGTAAGTGCATCCATGTTGGGCAATGCCCCAAGGAAGTCAAATCCCCTGGAACAGGTTACAGATAGTTGTTAAGCCGCCATGTGAGTGTTGGGAATTGAACCCAGGTCCTCTGCAAAAGCAGCCAGTGCTCTTAACCTCTGAGAGCCATCTCTCCAGTCCTCATGAAGTGAGTTCTAATTCCTCTACGGTGAGAAACTTTAAGACCATGCAACTATATAACTCAAGTTTGTACCCAGCCCGTGTTGCTGCATTGCAATCCGTGTTTACTACAATAGCTACAATATGACCTCCCAACTTCAGCAAGCCTTCTATATTTTAGAGTAAGAAGACCCTTTTACTTTTCTTCTTTCTTTCTTCTTCCTTCCTTCTTTCTTCTTTCTTCCTTCTTTCTTTCTTGTAATGTGTGCTTATGTGTTTTATTAGTATAAACTCATTAATTCTATAAGTTTATAATTAATACTATACTTAACTATTTTGGTGCTCAAACAAATCTAGCCATTAGAAACCTCTTCAGAGAACTCCTGCGCCCTTATGAAATACCCTTCATCCTTTCCCCCACCAAATTTCTTCACTTTCTGGCACAACAGAGTGTTCCAACTTTATCTTGTACCAGCTCTAGAATTGGCCATTTCTGAGAGTTCCCTTGAGCATTAGAGATTATCATTTGAGTGCTAGGTGACCAAAATTTGAGTGCTGGGTGCTCATTCCTCTTGAGAAGTCTTTGCTCCCAGACTGGAAAGAATACACCTACACACACACACACACACACACACACACACACACACACACACACATGTATATATGTATGCATATGGAATGAAAATATACACAGACATGGGCTGGAGAGATGGCTCATTAGGAGCACTGACTACTCTTGCAAAGGACCCAGGTTTGATTCCCAGCACCCAATGGCAGCTAACAACCATCTGTAAGTAATTCCAGTTCCAGGGGATTCAACAAGTTCTTCTGACTTCTGTGGGAATTGCACAACATGGGTGAACTTTCATGCATGCAGGCATAACACTCATCTACACAAAAATAGTAAATAAAGGGGGCTGAAGAGATGGTGCAGCAGTTAAGCGCACACCGACTGCTCTTGCAGAGGACGCAGGTTTGATTCTCAGCACCCACATGGTGGCTAAAAACTGTCTTTGAGCCGGGCCTGGTGGTGCACCCCTTTAATCCTAGCACCCGGGAGGCAGAGGCAGGTGGATCTCTGTGAGTTCAAGGCCAGCCTGGTCTACAGAGTGAGTTCCAGGCCAGTTGGGCCTACAAGGAGACCCCGTCTCAAAAATAAAAACAAAAACAAAAAGAGTGAATATTTTAAATATACAGACATACATGCTTCCATATGAAATCATGGATTCCCACTGATGCTAGTCCGTTCCACAGCATTCCTTTGTACCTTTATCCATCCCATAGTCTGACATCAATCTCATCTCATAATGAGAAATCACTCCCAACAGTTTTAACAAGTACATTTCCTCATTTTTCCCCACCCCACAATACATCCAGAATATTCTGGCAATTATTTCCCATATCCAGCACAAGGTGATCTACATAGATCCCTCCACCTCAATTCACCTCAGCCTGACCTGTAGGTGTCAAACACTGTGGTCTCGCATTCCGTGAATTTCTTCCTTCTGTGGGGTCATAATACTCATGTGAAATACAATTGAGTTCAATTTGTTTTCATTTGCTTATAGTTTGGTATTTTTCCATCTCTCCCTATCTTGTTTTAATTTTATTTTTGAATATGTAGAAGACTAGAAATTTTCTAAGAGTCAAAAATATTGCAAAAAAGTCTCATAGTGTCCCTCCCTCTAGAATCATTCCTAGCCCCTCTTTCCAGCAAACTTTTACTGTGTTCTGACTTATCCTTCCTGTGGCTCTTTGGCAGAAATAAGCAAATAAGATGAGCTTTGTTTTCCTTTCTTACAGAAAAGACAATCTATGACACGTATTCCTCTGCACTTGGGATTCTCCTTCTATTACTGTTTCCTAGAAATCAGTCCTTATCAGTTCACAGAAATCTCCTTCATTTCGTATTGTTTTGTATTTTATAGCTATGCGCTATTCCAAAGTGGTTTGTTATATATTTCGATGTAATGAATAATTTCACAACACACACACACACACACACACACACACACACACACACACGATTCAGGGCTGTTCCATTCTGCATTCCCAGCAACAGTGTAGGAGACATCCTCCCAATGCCTATCTGGCAGGTGACAGATGGTATCTTATGGTACCTTTTTTGGTTTGGTTTGGTTTGGTTTGGTTTGGTTTGGTTTGGTTTGGTTTGGTTTTAGAGACAGGGTCTCACTTTGCAGCCCTGGCTGGCCTGGTACTTGCTATGTAGACCAGGCTGGCATCAAACTCAGAGATCTGCCTGCCTCTGCTTCAGAGTGCTGAGGTTAAAGTATGTACCACCATACCCAGCCTTATTGTACTTTTAATTCACATCAAATGTGAAAAAGCACTGCTGTTTTATATTTTAGGGACACTCTTACATCTTTTTGTGCATTGTCCACTCCTAAATTTTGTACATTTTTTTCTATAATAATCTCCATTTTCCCCCCCTCTTAATACTGATTTACTTATTTTTTAAATGTATTACTATTGTTGCTGCTTGGTTGGTTGGCTGGCTGGTTTTATTAGACAGGGTCTGGCTACGTAAAAGACTGAGGTAGAACGATCACTGGTAAGTTTGAAGCCATCCTTGGCTGTATAGTGAGTTCTAGGCTAGCCTGGCCTTCATAGTGAGCTCTTGTCAAAAGGAAAAAAGAGAACACCATCTTTGCTCCATGGATTACAGGTATCATGTTCAACATACACCACCCCAGGCACCTAAAGGACTGTTCATTTCCTCTCTTAAAATTTATTTTTATTTCGCTGGGCGTGGTGGCACACGCCTTTAATCCTAGCACTTGGGAGGCAGAGGCAAGCGGATCTTTGTGAGTTCAAGGCCAGCCTGGTCTACAGAGTGAGCTCCAGGATAGCTGGGGCTGCAGGGAGACCCTGTCTTGAAAAGACAAAAAAAAAATTATTTTTATTTCATGTGTATGAGTGTTTTGCCTGCATGTATGTAAGTGTACTCATTCTGTACAATGCCTCAGGAGGTCAGAAACCGGCGTGAGATCCCCTAGTTATCAGCCCTATTCCATGGTCCTGTTTATCTAGTGATGCACCAGTTCCATTGGTGGTAACACCACCAGCTAGCGGTTGTATCCATCAGGCCAGTCCTGTCTCTTCCTTTTCAGTGTTTTCCAAGCTAGTCTTATGCATTTTTCCACGTGAACTTAAATGCCTGCCACAGTCTCTTGTTTTATTTTTTAAGATTTATTTGTTTTATGTGTATGAGTGCACTATATTTTGCAAAGCGTGTATATAATAAACACACTACCTGCAAGGCAATGCCTTCAGAGGCCAGAAGAGAGTCAGATTCCCTGGAACGAGAAATAGATGGCTATCAGCTGCCCTCTGGGTGCCGGGAACCAAACCTGAGTCCTCCAGAGAGCAGCCAATGCTCTTAACTACTGAGCCATCTCTCCAGCCCCCTCTTTTAAAAATTTCTTACTGGAGAGATGGCTCAGAGGTTAAGAGCACCAACTGCTCTTGCAGAGGACCCGGGATCGATTCCCAGCACCCACATGGCGGCTAAGAACTGCCTTTAAACTGGGCGTGGTGGCGCATGCCTTTAATCCCAGCACTCTGGAGGCAGAGGCAGGCAGATCTCTGTGAGTTCAAGGCCAGCCTGGTCTACAGAGTGAGTTCCAGGCCAGCTAGGGCTATAGGGAGAACCTGTTTCAAAAAGACAAAAATAAATAAATAAATAAATAAATAAATAAATAAATAAATAAATAAATAAATTTCTTAGTATTTTATTGTTTGTTGGGCTGAGGATTTAACCCAGGCCTTGTATATACTAGATAACTCTCCCACTAAGCTATATCCTCAGCACTGCCATGGTCTTTAAAAATGATTACTGGGTGGGGCTGGAGAGATGGCTCAGCAGTTATGAACACTGGCTTCTCTTACAGAGGAAGGACCCAAGTTCAATTCTCAGTCCTGACAAGGTGGCTAACCACCATCCAGAGCTCCAGTTCAGAGGATCCAAGACCTCTGTGGGCATTGTACATTTACACACATGCAGGCAATATACTCATACAGGTAAAATAAAAAATAAAATATTAAAGGCCGGGTGTGGTGGCACATGCCTTTAATCCTAGCACTTGGGAGGCAGAGGCAGGCAGATCTCTGTGAGTTCAAGGTCAGCCTGGTGAGTTCCAGGACAGCCAGAGCTACAGGGAGACCCTGTCTTAGCAAGACAAAAAATAAAATAAAATAAAATATTAAGATCACTGGCATGTTTATTAGTGTTACATTAAGTTTACAAATGAACTTGGAGAGAATTGCATCTTGATCGCTGGGACACACTGAGGACAGGGCATTCTGTCCCTTCTGTTTTGGCACATTCAGATCTGAAATTCTCTCTCTTTTTTTTTTTTTTTTGGAAGGCCCTGTGCGTGCCCATAATCCTGTATCTTTTTTTTATTTTATTTTATTTATTTATTTATTTATTTATTTATTTATTTATTTATTTATTTGTATGAATGTACTGTCTGCATGTAGGTTTGTGTACCCGTGTCGTGCAATGCCGCGGAGGTCCTGGAACTGGAGTTCTCCTGGAATTGGAGTTACAGACGGTTCTCAGCTGCCATGTGGGTGCTGGGGATCGAACCTGGGTCCTCTGCAAGAGCAGTCGGTGCTCTTAACCTCTAGGCCATCTCTCCAGCCCCCTGAAATTCTCTCTTATTTACCTGGATATCTTAGGTCATTCAACAGAGTAATATTTATTGAACAACTATTAACCTTTTGTCACTATACTGGCAACACAGAAGGGGACTTTATCCTCAGCGTAGAATATCCTCAGAAAAAAACAGACTGACTCATTAAAGCAAAGCAAACAGTCCAAGCCCCATGTAAAGGGGCTCCCACTGCTGAGCCCCACCTGTAACTCCAACACTTAAGCAGGCTAAGGCAGGAGGACTGAGTGCCTCGTAAATGCTTGGAGGCATACTGTGAGTAATGTATCGCACATGCCAGGCCCCCATCCAGATCCTTTCAGTCCTGGGAAGCCAACAACCCTCTACAGAACCGTCTTGGGCCAGACGTGGTGGTGCACACCATTAATCCCAGCACTCGGGAGGCAGAGGCAGGCAGATCTCTGTGAGTTCAAGGCCAGCCTGGTCTATATAGCAAGCTCCAGGCCAGCTGGGACTAAAGAGAGACCCTGTCTCAAAAAGACCAAAAAAAATAAATAAATAAAACACTAACTGGAGCTTAGCGCACTAGCTTTTCAGGAATGGTCTAGAGTTACAAAACTACACATGGCTATTGAGCTTTTATGATGTGGATGGTGTAACTGAGTCATTTTATTTCATTTTAATCCATTTAAAACTTAATTTTAAAATGGAAGGGGTTTTTCCATTGAACCCAACTTGTCTTGAGAAGGCCGCTTTAACCATAGCATTGGGCATGATCTCATTGCATTGTTCTGAGCCCCTTTTACTGCTTTGAATGTGGCTATGAGAGAATTTTAAGACTTATGTGGCTGTCAATTGTATTTCTTTGACGGCAGTGGGCTAGAGCCTTGCGGCCCAGGGCGATCTGGTTGGCACACTTAATCTTCAGAATTGTAGTTGAACAAACTCCCCAGGTGTTTCTTATGCACAGTAAGTACTAACTGAAAAAGCCCAGCAGGCATCTGGCCTTTGTCAGGTACCCAGTACAACCCCTCTTCCATCCTGGTCCTTCTGGGGCTGGGGGGAGGGGGGGAGGAATCAGGGACAGCCCTGCCTGCCACTGTGACATCACAGAGTAGTCATAGTAACCCAGCCCCACCCAAACTGGTATCCTGCTTCACCCTCTCCAACTCACCACACACCACCTTTCCCCTCTGCTGGCAAGAGGCGGCCTGGTGCACCCCCTCACGCAACACCTGTGCCACGCCACTGATTAAGACCCAGGAGAAGAAACTGAATCTTCTTTGCTTCAGAACTTCAACAGTGAATGAGAATTTCATCTCTGCCCACTCAAAATGTTTGTCTCACCCAGGAGGTAGGTACACAGTTTCTTAAAAGTCCGTGAGTGCCCACTGTTGGATCTGCACCAGTTAATCAGCCCGCTAACCTCACATGCTCAAACGCAATAGGACGACACATAATAGGATGAAAATTTGCTAGTCAAGCCCGATCTTTATTGATAAGCCGAGTATGTTCACACCTTGGCCTTCAGATTTTCTACAATTCTAACCTTTCTTCTTCCTTTGCCTCTTCCCTTTTCTTTATCTTCCTTCATCCTTCCTTTTCCTGTTCTTGGGAGCGGCTTAGCTCTTACTATAGCTCTCTTTCTAACATCTGTATGATTCCTATTGCCAGAACAGGGTTTCGTGGTGGCTTAGAGGTGATGGCACTGATGGAGATGAGCGTGTCCCCTAGTGAAGTGGATAAGCAGGCCTAGAGGACAGGGAAGAGCCTCCACAGCCCTGCTAGACACCAGCTGGGATCTGGAACATGGGGGGGTGGGGGGACGACACAGTTTCCCACTCTTTCAGAGAATCTGGGAGAATCTTGAAGGATCCTTACAGACCCAGAAATCCCCTCACAGACCTTTGAGGGGATTGACCTTGTTCAGGACTCAGAGCCACACCCCAAAGTGAGTGGCCTCCCTGCCAACTCAAAGACTCACACACAAAAAAATCAAATGGCCTTCATTATCTAAGATCTTCCTTATCTTAGAAGGGGAAAATAAAAAATAATAATAAAATAAAATAAAGGGGAAAATAAAATTGAATAAAATAAAACAAAGGGGAAAATAAAATAAAGGGGAAAATGAATGGAAAGAATTAGAACACACACACACAAGCACAGGCTTCCCCAATTCAGAAGCTGAAGTGAGCCCTTAGAGGCATATAAGATCATGATATCAAAAACCAGTCAGGGCTTAGACTGGAGACAGCAGGCTATTGGAGAGTCTGTTTGCCAACATACCCTGGCCTCAGTAGGAGTTTCCCCAGGGGGAGCTACAATCTTTGGCTTTTGTTAAAAGTGATCAGTGACCCCAGCTCTCTTTCTGGAAGAGTCAAGTTTCTAAGGTTCCCAGGTTTAAATACTGACTCTGAATATTGACTCTTCTGTGTCTACATGTGTGGCTGAAGCAAGTCAGACTCTGAATTCAAGCCTATCTCTGGCCTGGTGTGAGGACTGTGGAGTCTAGCCCCTCACCCCACCCCACCCCACCCCTGCCTCACCACCACCGTGGCCTGGGTGCCAGTCTTGTGTTGGATCCTTAGATGTGCTGAGGGGTTCATGGTCCTTCCCTCTCAACCACATCTATGAAACCAGGCAGACAAACTCCACCAGTCCATCAGAAAAGGACCAGTACCAGCATGTTTAGGGACAGGGAAATGCTTGACTTTGGATCCATGTGCCCCAAGACCCAGTCCCCTCCCCAGGATACAGGACCCATCCCAGGAAGCCTTAAGAGGAAGAAACAGCCACCGCCCTGGGCCCCACCTGGCCTGGAAGTCCCCAGTGGCCAATGCAGCTTGGGGCCTTACGAAACAATTCAATTCAAAAACAGGCTCCCTACCCGTCACCCAGGCAACCGCGCCTGCTGCTAGGCAACCCGGGCGCCCGTAGTAAACCCAGCTAGGAGAGTTACTCACCCGGAAAGGGCGAAGGGAGGGGAAGGAGAGGGAAGAGGGGGAGGGAAGGAGGAGAGGGAGGGGACCCTGTGGGCTCAGTTACCCAGGTGGCACCTGTGGATACTGCGGAGAGAAGCAGCAGGAAGTGATGCGACGAGGGGGGTGCACTCAGATAGACGCAAGGGGCACCCTGTCCGTCCTCGAGGCACTGCACCCTAGGGGACCCGTATGCTCACCTGGAATCCCCAGACCCGGCCCGAGACACCCCCCACTCCCCTTCCCAGCCCTGGACAGCCCTGTCCAATGAGCCCTGTCATTTGCGCGTGAGCGATTTCCCCACAGGAAGTGCAGATGTGGCTGTTTCATGCCAAGGGCTTGGGGCTTGGAAGAAAGGCGGCGGCTTCCTCTCCTGGAAATGACTGCCGCAGCAAAAGCCCTCAAACAATTCCATTACTAAGCGGAAAGGGAAAGGCGAGAGGGGCTCAGAGTGTTTTCCTCTGGCCCTTCCCATTGAACATAGTACGGGGAAGGGTTCCCAGCACTCACGAGCCACCTCAGGAACATCTGAGGTTGTGCGGACCCTTAGGTTGAAAATCATTAGCCCCAGGATGGAAGGTCGAAGAGAGGAAGGAATACAAGGCATTTGAGAGGTTTCTCTCCCTCCACCCCCCCCCCCGGCCCGTTCCTGGGGGCAGAGCCCAAAATACTCTCTAGGAAAACCTTTCTCACCTCTATCCGGAATTCAATATCCCACACTGGAGTTAAAAAAAAAAAAAGTAATTAAAGTTCAGAGGGCTCTAGCTACATAATCCAAAATGACCCTAGTCTATAAGGGCCTCACCCAGCTTGAAAAGGACTGAACACTGCCAGCTGTCACTGTTTTGACTGATCTGTTTGTCCCCTGGTCTCTTCAAACCAAAGATAATACTGACGGTGAGATCATTGCTGCTTTCTGAGCTTTATTTGTGGAAAAAGGAGAGTTCCCACAGGTAGGAGGAAATAGGCAGGGGGTCTGCCTGATGAACTCTGCATCCCTGGGGAAAGGCCTCTGTCAGGCCTCTGGACCTCTGGGGTCTTTTGTGACTGACTTCCCATAGCCTTTGTATCTGAATTGGGAAGAGTCTTGACCGGTTTAAGCTGTTTGGATATGTCTTCACCCACCCACAGGCTTCCTAGTGGGGCTTACAAGCCTTGGTGGCCTTAGAAACCTTGTTTACATCCTTATGGATGTAAAGACTACGGGAGACCTCAAAAATCCAAAACATGGCCACGGATACTATGTTCAGTGGCTTAGAGACAAATGAGTGGGACAGACGAGTCAGGCAATGAGTTAGTTACAAGGAAGCTATATGTGTTAGTCTGTGGAGAAGCTGAGAGGAGGGGCAGCCAGAACATTTAAATTCCACTCCAGTCTCTTGTCAGTTGAGTAACAGAGCAGAGCTAGTTAATGGGGCATGGGTCAAGAATTCTGGCTCCTGGGAACAGGGTGAAACTCCCACCAGGCAGGGCAAACAAGATGTCAAGATGGATAGTATGAGAAGGAAAAAAAAAAAAAAACTGGGTCCCTTAGCCCCAGGCTCCAAGAGTGTGGCAGTGATGCAGCTCGCCTGCTCTCACTCTGTCTCAGCAATTCTTCACGTTGTTTCTAATCACCTCCAATCTGCAGCATACTCACAAAACAATAAATTGAATCTGTATCTACAAAGCGTGCGTGGCTCAGGGTCACCATTTCTCTTTATGCACAGCCAGTAAAACTGGTTTCGTACAGTACAGGGAACAGTGACTGAGGAGCTTAGCAAATGGTGAATCCCACCCATGCGAATCCCACTGCGATGTCGTAAATGATGAGGTGCATACATATTGCTGTGGAAGTCACCCTGAAATCATTAACAGTCCAGCCGACCAAGGTTAAATACTGTTGTAAAGTGTGTGCTTATTATTTGTGTCTATAATGAGTTTCTGAACGTAGCCTAATTATATTTGTCACATTGACCAGCCATTACTGTTTTGGTTTTTCTATTCTAAGAGAGGAAAGGGGGTGGGAGGGAGGAGGTAGCATGTCCAAATTACAATGAAAGGAAATGAAGGGGATGCTGGGCTGTGATCTTTGTGGCCAGGGAGAGAATCTCATGTTTGGTCTAAAAGAGGAAATTAGACATTGGAGTGCAAGGTTCTTGAGGGAGGGGGAACCCGAGACTTGGGCATATCCAGTTAGCAGTCAGCCACATACCCACAGAAAATGCACAGCCTAGGAATGGGTACATCCTACCTTTAGTGGAGCCTGAATATTTTGGAGGCCTTCTTTAAGAAAAACAATGCAAAGTTACAAGTCTGAATCAGATAGCAAAGCCTTAGAAGCAGCCCCCAAACAAGTGGGGGAGCAAGGAGCTGATTTCATTAGCTTCACACTAAAGCCATCTCCGGGCCTCCTCCTCCACGCAACACAATCAAGACTGCCACTCCCGTCCCCTTTTCCCTGGAAAAGGCAAACTTGAGGCGATTAAGGTTTCAGGGGTGCGGTTTATGAGCAAAGGCAATAAAAGACGAAGACCCAAGGCTGTGCCAAACCGTGACTCAAGGCGGGATATGAGAAGCGTCTGCAAGCATTTGAGAGGTGGAAACATGGAGCAAGGAAAAGAATTGCTCACCACGTTCTAGGGTGGAGAGAGAATGAGGATCCAATTAAGGAGAGAAAAAATGTGCACAAAACTCATCAGGGAAATGTTAGCTAACCGTATTTTCTGATACTGTGGAGTTGGGTTTCCCATGGGAAGTATTTGAGGATCTATTGAGTCACCGAGAACTGGAACTGGCTACCAGCAAAAATGTGCTATCGGAAATTCTACAAAAGGTCCTCCAGGGAGCGGCTGGATGCCCCCAAAGTTCATTCTCATAAGGCCAAATTCCATAAGGCTGACACATGGCGGTCTGTAGATGAATATTTGGGGAGAAAGCCAAATGAAGGGAGGGGAACAAACCTACAGAGTGGAGCAGCCACCTCTACCCACATTTGCTGAAGAGAAAATATGAGAGGATAGCGCCACCCAGCGGTGTGAGGAAACCATTTAGTCAGGAAAGCGTGTAAAAAGGAACCACAAAATCCTGTCTCCTTCTCCCAAAGCAGAATGAGTTGAGTCACAATGGGTAAAGGGTTGCTTGGATAGTACATTAAACATGCCTAGGGGCCTGCAAGATGGCTCAGTCAATAAAGATACTTGCTTATAAAAAGCCTGATAACCTGAGTTAAATCCCTGGGACACACACACACACACACACACACACACATGTAAAAATATGAAAAAAACAAACTGGACATAGGCACATGTGTATCAGATTTGCAAGCTAACTAACATCAGTGTGGGGGAAAGTAGTTAACACTGCATAGCAAAAGGCCAAAGGAATGTACTTTGCTAGAATGTGGATTTGTGCCTCCTTTCAAGTGAAAGAGACCCTGCCTTCCTGCCTGCCTGCCTGCCTGCCTTTGATTCACTCAACTATTAATAACAACACAAATATAGACTGGCAAAAACATGACATATATCTTGGGCAAACCAAAGAGGTGGAGGAAGGGCAGGATATAGAGGGTTTTGTTAACAGTAGGCCCCAAATGAATCACTCAGGTGTCATCTTACAGTAATTCCCTGAGTATATATTGGGCACTTTCTTAAATGACTGATTCCTGGGTCTCAGTGCAAAATTACTGTAGCATCTCAGAGTGGGATCTAGCAATGTTCCTGTTTTCCAAACTTGTTCAGGTTGTAATCCTTAGTTTGGATTGAGAGTAGCTGCTTTGGAATAAGGAGATGTCTGAGAAATTTACAACCAAGGCAAATAATTTCAACAAAATAGAGTGTTATGGAGGGCTGGCAGGATGGCTTGGTGTAGGTAAAGGTGTGTGCTGCTAAGCCTGAAAACCTGCATTTGGTTCCCAGAATCCACATGGTAAAAAGAACCAAATTCTGCAAAACTGTTCACACACAAGGCCCCTCACCACCACCACCACCACCACCTCCACACACACATTTTTTAAAAAGCATTGTGAGGCACAGTGTAACAAGGACACAAAGAAAAATCATTTTCAAAGAATGAATGGTATTTATTTACACTAAAATTGAGAGGCAGTTAACTAGGTCAAAAGAGACTAAAGGCATTCTGGGTAGAGGAAAGAGCATCAACTGGGCATTAAGGGAACTGAGAACAGATGTGGAACACAGATTAGTTTGTATAATTCTTAAGCAGGAAAGAACTGCAGTTCTAGGTGGCTGGTAGCAAGATAAACATGACCCACTCCTTATTGCTTGGTTGGATTTCCTTTTTAAAGGTTTTGGAAATTCGGGGGGCGGGGGAATAAAATATTTTCATTCCTTGCTTGAAAGTTGAGAAATGACACTGGAGCCAGAGCAGTGCCCACCCTGGGATTTATCTCCAGTCCTGCTGCGCCCCACCCTCACTCCCAATCCCAATCCTACCTAACACTCTTCTCTGCATTCGCTGTGTAGAGGAGAGCATCTATTCCTAACCCGACCTAAAAAGCGAAGACCACCATGGAATCAACTATTCCATCTGTGGTTCTTGAAGCCCTGACAGTGCAGCACTTCCTCCAAGGGAATAGAAAACTTAGGAGAATGGGAACTAGTGATGGTGGATCTATAGAACCCTAGTGTTTTGTGTTGATATATAATCTTTGCCCCAGCCATTCACACCACTTCATACCTAGGGAATGGAAGGTAGAGGGAAAGCGAGCCATCCTTTACTTTCTACAGAAAGTCCCCTTTGCAAACGCAGATCCCTGGAACTCTATACTGAATCCCAGGGCCCCATTGGCAAGCTCTCTGGTATAATCTCCCAGAACAGCTGGGCTGTGATTGCACTGTCAATTATTAAATGCCCATGTTCTCTGTAATGATGCATTTAATCAAGAGGCACTCCAAAAACTAGGAGATAGATGGGGAGGGGTGAGGAGGCAAGGGAGGAAGGAGGGGCAGGCAGCTTGCGTTCTTGCTACATTAAACCAAAGGGACTTGTACAGATGACAACCTTCCATCCCTCCAGACAGGCTGCAAGACGCTGATCATAGCCAAGGTAACCAGCTACCCCCACCACCAGCCTTTTATTGCTCGGGAGATACATTTGCACCTGGTGTCTATTATAAAGGTCTTTTGACTCATTGTCCTTACTGGTGCATGCTAATGTTGTGTTTTTCAGTTAATGTGCATTGATGCAAGGATGACTGGCATATTGGCACCTATGCATTTCTACTCTGTCTCTTTTTTAGAGAGTAAAGAGGCATCCTGGGAAAGGGATCTACCAGTATATGCAAAGATAGAGGTTTTCTTATGGCTGGATCCAGGATCCCTTTAAGGAAACTATTGCAAAATGAAATTTGGTTCTTCCAACTCAAGGAGTATCTGGATCCACTATAGAGAAAAGGCATGTGACAAAAGATGTGGCATGATGGATGTCTCGATTCTTAAGTTCTTAAGCAGGCATGTGAGTAGGTGTGGTGGCACAACGCCTTTAATCCCAGCACTAGGGAGGCAGAGGCTGGCAGATCTCTATGAGTTCAAGGCCAGCCTCATCTACATAGTGAGTTCCAAGACAGCTGTGGCTACAGGGAGATCCTGTCTCAAAAAAGCCAAAAAAAAAAAAAAAAAAGGCTCCGGAGTGGCATGCTCTTCCAACTATAAACAAGAGAATTCTTGGGGCTGGGGAGGTTGCTCCTTTGATAGAATGCTGGCCTAGCGTGCATGAAGCCCTGGGTTCAACCCCCAATAGAAACTGGGTATGGTGGCACACGCCTGTAATCCTTGCACTTAGGAGGTGGAGGCAGGAGAAACAGAACAGAAGTTCAAGATCAACCTTAGGGTGTTGAGCCATAGCCAGTGTGAGGACAACCTGGACTATAAGATACCCTGTCTCCAACGGAGGAGAGGAGGAGGGGAGGAGGAGGAAGAGAAGGAGAGGAGGAGGAGGGGGAGGAGGAGGAGGAGGAGGGGAGGAGGAGGCGGGGTAGGAGGAGGGGAGGGGAGTGGGACGGAGGAGGAGAGGGAGGGAGGGGAGGGGACAGGAAGGAAGAAGGAGGAGGAGAGGATAGGTGTAGTAGGGAGCGGAGGAGGAGGAGTGATGGAGAGGAAAGAAGAGAGGGGAAAAGGGAGGGCGGGAAGGGAGGGGGAGGGGGGGAGGGAAAAGGAGGGAAAAGAGGAGGGGGTACGGAGTTGGAAGTGGAAGAGGAGGAGAGCAAGGAGGAGATGGGAGGGATCTTAACGATGAGAGGTAAGGGAGGTGAGGGAGGGGGAGGACCTTAGAGGGGAGGAGGAAGGAGGAGGAATAGAAAAGGAGAGGGGAAGAAAAGAGGTTAAGAAGAGGATTATTTTCGATTAGAGGGTCTTCAAGTCTACCCTTGGGGAACAGTCTTTGTAGAAAGAGCTTCTAGAAAGAACTAGTTCAAGTTCTTAATCCTTTGTTTCTCAGATAACTTCTTCCTTAGCATGTCATCTTAGTTGGTGCCACAGGGTACGTGGACTTCAGTACAGAATTCATCATCCTTTTTCATCTCTGAATAAGCTGAAGAAAAGTTTGCAAACATGTATAAGTTGAAATGATTAAATGTAGAGTCAAGATCTGATTCGATGTGTTAGAAGACACATTTTCCAAACCAACTGAGATGGAAAACAGCTGTTAAAATTGAACCCTGAAGTAGGAGAGATTTGGGATCTAAATCCTTAGTTTGCTCTTTGGACAAAATGATAGGTGAAGATGTGTTACTTTGACATTCATTTCCTATTCAAACAATGGATAGATGAATAATTAGAAAGGTTGCACCCCACAGAAATAATTACACAGCCAAGTGTAGTACTACAGTGTTCATAGTAGCAAAGAGATTAAGCCAGCCTAGATGACTAACAATAGATGAATAAATAAAATGTGATGCATATATATACACAATGGAATTTTATTCCGCTATAAAGTAAAATGAAATTATGACATTTGCAAAAAAGGATGGGAATGGAAAATGAGGTTCTGTGAAACAAACCAAATTCAGAAGGAAAAATACCTCATGTTTTCTCTCACGCAGATCCTATGTGGGGGTGTCTGGGTCATGAAACAAGAGAGGGGATCATGAGAGGGAGATATTTCAATGGAAGAAGGGAAAAGCCATGTATCATCAAACAAAAGAACTGTTAAGAGAGAGGGAAGACCGGCACAGCAGCCATGCTGATGGGGGAGGTGGGGGTTGAAGACCAAAAGAACAAAGTACTGTGACAAATGAAACTGACCAGGATGAATGCTAATTTAAAAAAAAAAAAAGCCAGGTGATGCAAGCCTGCAATCCCAGCACTCAGGAGGCAGAGGCAGGCAGATCTCTGTGAGTTCAAGGTCAGCCTGATCTACATAGTGAGTTCCAGGCCAGCTGGGGCTGCAGGGAGACCCTGTCTCGAAAAGATCCCCCTAAAAAAAATAATTTAAAAAAATAATAAAAGTTGTGTGGAGAGGCAGATCTCATCTCTGTGAGATTGAGGACAAGTCTACATAGCCAGTTCCAAGCCAAGTGGAGCTACAGGGAGAACCTGTCTCAAAAAAAAAAAAAAAGCCTCATACAAAATTAGAGAGGGAAGCCAATAGTTTGGGAACTAAACTTTTATGGAACAGCATATGACAATAGAAGGCAGAATGTAAGATCTCTCCTACTCTTGGATGGTGTGATTGATCCACTGATGATTGGTATTGGTCCTCATTCAAGATTGCACAGGGTCTTGCAAAGACTAACATTTCTTGGTGAAGATAATTTGCTGAATACTTTAAAAAAGATCACATTAGCAGATTACCTTCCAGAAGCCATTTTTTCCTGTGTTTTGGAATGAACGAATGTTTCTTCCTGCGCCAACGGCACGTACTTTGCATGTGGTGGGCACTGCTTTCATTTCTAGAAATTCTAAAGATTCTAAAGAAAAGGGTCATGGTCTTAAGCTGAAGTCCTCTGGTGGATTCCACTAAGCTGGGTGGGGGGGTGGGGGTGGACACAGATTTGCAGCTTATTTGGCTATAGTATTATTTACGTCTCTTTTTTTTATTTTATTTTTTAAGTGTATGAATGTACTGTCTGCATGTAGGTCTGTGCACCCATGTGGTGCAATACCTCGGAGGTCAGAAGAGGGTGTCGGATCCCCTGGGACTGGAGTCAAAGACGGTTCTCAGCCGCCATGTGGGTGCTGGGGATCGAACCCGGGTCCTCTGCAAGAGCAGTCGGTGCTCCCAACCGCTAGGTCATCTCTCCAGCACTACTTACATCTCTTAAGCTAAGCAGATTTAAGTCTGATTAATTCTGATAGGCGAGATCCCTGGAAAGTTCAAGATGGTTTCCTTCAAGAACCATCTGGCGGTAGCTGAGCACAAGCCTCCCCTTAGCTCCCCAGGTATTAACAGAACTTTACACATTGCTCGAGATTGCTCAAAATTATTTTTCTAAATCAAATTCAATCCAAACCCTTGCTCAGCTAGGTTGACAGTTTTAACATTGATGTTTTGTTTTGGTTTGTTTTGTTTTGTTTTGTTTTGTTGACAGAATCTCATGTAGTCCAGGTTGGCTTCAAACCCACTAAATTGCTGAGGATGAACTTGAAGTCCTGGTTTTTCTGCCTCTACCTCTCAAGTTCTGCGACCACCCCTGCGTACCACCACACCCTATTTAAGCAATGCTGGGGATCAAACCCGGGGCTTCTTGCACACAAGACAAGCACTATACCAGCTGAGCCTTACCCCCTGCTATGTTTTATCCTGAACACTTCAAAGTTTCCTTCTGCTCCCTTAGGGTTGAATGAAGTGTTTAACATTCAGTGAACATTCAGAGTAAGTTACATTTAGTAAGGTCTACAGTAGAGGAAAAGAACACCAAATAACTCACTTTGGTACAAAGAGCTCAGAATGTCAATGCTCTATCTTTGAAGACAAAAGCAAAAATAATTACCATGAAGAGCAACATTAAGTGCTTCCATTTTTTTAAAGTTCGACAGACTGAACCCAGGGCCTTGTACATGCTGGGAAAGCACTCTACCATGGAGCTATAGTCTCAGCCCATCGGTTTTGTAAATCCCATAGATTACGGCCTCCAAGATCTAATCCCATTCCGAAAGAGGTTGTTGCATCAATTTAGACAGACCTCAGTTTGCTGTTTAGTACTGTGATGTAGGAAACACTGGTCTAGGCGCTGTGAGGAAGACCAAAATGAAAAAGTCATGTTGTAGGGTGTGGTGACACACACCTTAAGTCTCAGCCCTCGAGAGGCAGAGGCAGGTGGATCTCTGTGAGATGGAGGTCAAACCTGGTCTACATAGCAACATAACAAGCTCCAATTAAGATAAGGCCACAGGGGCACTGTGTCTCAAAAAAAACCAAACCCTAAAATAAGAGATAAAAAGTGATGTTAGCTTCCTAGGGCAATTTAAATTCTTTTTTAATATTTTATTTCTTATATTTATTTATTTATTTATTTATTTATTTATTTATTTATTTAGTCTTTTTGAGACAGGGTCTTCTGTTGCCTTAGCTGTCCTGGAACTCATTTTGTAGACCAGGCTGGCCTTGAACTCACAAAGGTCTGCCTGCCTCTGCCTCCCAAGTGCTAGGATTAAAGGTGTGCACCACCATGCTCGGCTCTTTTATGTGTATGTGATTGTCTCTGTATATGTAAGTGCACTCGTGTCATGCAAAGCCCATGGGGGTCAGAAAGGGTGTCGGATCCCCTGGAATTAAGTTTCAGATTGTTGTTAGCCACCATGTGGGCACTGGCAGTTGAACCCACAACTTAGTGCTCTTCACCCCTGAGCCATCTCTCAACCCCCAGCAATTTGAATTAAAGGGGAGATAAAGGGGCTGGAGAGATAGCCTAGTGGGTAAGAGTACCGACTGCTCTTGCAGAGGACCCAGGTTCAATCCCCAGCACCCACATGGTGGCTGAGAACCGTCTTTAACTCCAGTTCCAGGGGACTCCGACGCCCTCTTCTGACCGCAGCATTGCACGACACGGGTGCACAGACCTACATGCAGACAGTACATTCATACACATACAAAAAATAAATTAAATTAAAAAAAATAAATAAAGGGGAGCTAAAACATGACTAAGAATCAATGTGAGAAGGGTATCACAAAAAATGGCAACACCCAAGAGTCCTTGAAGATCTGGAAGTGAGGGGACCTTCCCAAAACACACAGGGTAAGCCTCTGAGGGGAAGATTTCAATAGATGCTATAGGTGGCCATCAGCCAATGAAGGAACAAAGAAAATGTGGTAAATATACACAATAGAGTTTCATTCATCCATAAAGAAGGAACCAAGTATGTCATTATATATATATGAACTATGTGGGTGAGTAAAGGTGATCTAAAGGGAGGAGGGAAGAAAAGAGAATAACGAAAAAAAAATACCATACAGTTTTTCTTAATCGCAGAATCTAGCTTAAGTGTATTATATCAATATATCTATATCTATATGTGTATATATAGATATGTGGGGGGGATCAAAGCAAAAATGGAACTACTAGGGGAAGGGGAGAGGGAGGACAGGGAGGACAATGAGGGGCACAAATCTGGGCAAAATACGATGACATATGTGTATAAAAATGTCACCATGAAACTCATTATTTTATAAACGGAAAAAAATTTAATAAAAGTACACCCCCCCCAAAAGTAGTGGAATACTTATAGGGAGCCACCCTTGTCCTCGTACAGTCTGTGTCCATCCGAGGGCACCAAGCGGTGGCCACACCTGGGGCCACACCATAGGAGGGGTCCTGAGGGGACAGTCACTCAAGGTGCGCATGCGCACTTTCCCTAGGGCTTGCTCTCGCGATGCTCCTCTTCCAAAGCATTTCCCCGCTCACAACCAATTCACGCTGACCTCGCTATCATATCACCGTCTATGAAGCATGGATCCCATCCAGTGTCCAGCCCCCATCACTCTGCCTATGTAAATCACTGTTATGCTTGTTTTCTGGTAGAGCCAGGCAGAGTCCAATTTAAGTGAGCACCATCACTAAGTGCTCGCTCTCAGGCCCTTGGCAGCACAGCTTCTCCACATGGCTCCTGGAGAAAAGACTCCAGAGCTTTGCCCATCCCATCCGTGGGGAGGGGAAATGTAAATGAAAGAGGCTCTGAGAGCGGGTACTCATCTCCCATCCGTTCTCCCCCACACCTGTGCTTGTGTGTTACAGATGGAACTCCAGAAGGGCTGCTCTGGCCAACGGACCTTCCTTTCTGCCGTCCTCAGCATGCTATCACTCGGCCTCTCCACAGCATCCCTGCTCAGCAGCGAATGGTTTGTGGGCACACAGAAGGTGCCCAAGCCCCTGTGCGGCGGGGAAGGTCTGGCAGCCAAATGCTTTGGCATGCCGATGTCCTTGGATGGCGGCAGCAGCGTTGTCCCCAACACATCCGTCAAGGAGGTGGTACAATACAGCTGGGAGACTGGGGATGACCGGTTCTCCTTCCTTACCTTCCGAAGTGGCCTGTGGGTATCCTGTGAGGAAACCATGGAAGACCCCGGTAAGTCCAACACAACAGCCCAGAGGGATCAGATTCTTAAATTACATTATTATTTAGTGTGTGTGTGTGTGTCTGTCTGTCTATCTGTCTGTCTGTTTGTATGAGTGTACATGTGTGTATGTGAAAGGAATAGGACAACCTGAAAGAATCATTTCTCTCTTTCTATCATGTAGGTCCTGGGGATCAAACTCAGGGGTCAAGCTTGCCTTCAGACATCTTTATTCACCTGTTCTTTAAAAAATAAATAAATAAATGGGACTGGGTGTGATAGCGCAGGCCTTTAATCTCAGCACTTGGGGGAGGCAGAGGCAGGCGGATCTCTGTGAGTTTGAGGCCAGCCTGGTCTATATATTGAGCTCCAGGCCAGCTGGGACTAAAGGGAGACCCTGTCTCAAAAAAAAAAACAAAGAAAGAAAAAATTGGGGGTTGGAGAGATGGCTCAGTGGTTAAGAGCAGTGGCTATTCTTGCAGAGGACAAGTTTTGGTTCCCAGCACCCACATGATGGCTAAACAACCATCAATAACTCCAGTTCCAGGGCTGGAGAGATGGCTCAGCGGTTAAGAGCACCAACTGCTCTTGCAGAGGACCCAGGTTCAATTCTCAGCACCCACATGGCAGCTAAGAATTGTCTTTAACTCCTGTTCCAGGGGAATCCAACACCCTCTTCTGACCTCCATGGCATTGCACGACACGGGTGCACCAACCTACATGCAGACAGTATACTCAGACACATAAAAAAAAAAAAAACTCCAGTTCTTCTGGCCTCTTTGGACATTATATGACATAGGTGCACTTACATACATGCAGGCAAAACATAAAAAGTTAACTATTATTCATTTGGATTGATTGGTTGATTGACTGACTGATTGAATGATTGATTGATTGATTGATTGATTGATTCAGTATCTTACTCTGTACGTAGCTCAGGCTGTCCTATAATTCACTATGTTCCTAGCTGACCTGGAACTTGTAGCAATCCTCCTGCCTCAGCTTCTTAGCAATCCTCCTGCCTCAGCTTCTTAAGTACCAGCATGAGACACCATGCCAGGCCAGGACAGGAAATGTTAGAATTTTAGGCAGCTAAAGAAACCCTATTAGGGCAGAGAAGAGCCAGACAGCAATTAGGGAAAGCTCTGCATGTCCCCAAACCAAATGGGCCTCACGCCCAGACCCTACTTTATATTTGCCCTTCTCCATGGCCCTTTTTAACAAGGTCAAAAGTCCCTGAGGCTCCTCAGGTCCTCCAGCTTTAGAAGTCCTGCAGGTTTAACACACCATTAACCTTAAGGCCTTTAGACCTCTCACAGAATCAAGCTATAGTTGCTATTTGGAAGCAAAACAAGAGAGGATTATAGAGACAACCGTGGTTCTGCCCAACTGAAACCATATAGAAGTCACTTAACTTCTGTAGGCCTCAATTTTTCCATTTGTGAGTTGAAAGGGATCAGGGTAGATTATCTCTATAGCCTACTCCTTTCTAAATAAGGATTACTGTTGCAATTTAAAAGGCAAAGGGAAACTGGGGCATGCTCCTGTGATCCCAGAATTTCAGAGGCTGAGATAAAAGAACAGGGAAGTTCAAGACTGGCCTGAGCATCCTGAAATACCCATGATACACTGTGTCAAAGACACTGAGGGCTGGAAATGTAGTACAGTGGTTGCATACCTGCTTTGCATGTTCTAGACCCTGCAAAACAGAAGATAGATAGATGATAGACAGA
>VZQC01011996.1:558103-574382 GCA_009823505.1 Rhizomys pruinosus
ATGGCCTAGCGGTTAAGAGCGCCGACCGCTCTTACAGAGGACCTGGGTTCGATCCCCAGCACCCACATGGCGGCCGAGAACCGTCTGAAACTCCGATTCCAGGAGAACTCCAGTTCCAGGGGAATCCGGTGCCCTCTTCTGACCTCCGAGGCATTGCACGACACGGGTGCACAGACTTGCATGCAGACAGCACATTCATACACATACAGAAATAAATAAATGCTGGGCGTGGTGGCGCACGCCTTTAATCCTAGCACTTGGGAGGCAGAGGCACGCAGATCTCTGAGTCCGAGGCCAGCCTGGTCTACAGAGTGAGTTCCAGGACAGCCAGAGCTACAGGGAGACCCTGTCTTAAAAAGACCAAAAAAAAAAAAAAAAGTGTCCGTCCTCACAGCCCAAGGGAGCCCCTCATGATGTTGTCCCTTGTGTGTTTCAGGGGAGAGGTGCCGAAGTTTCAATGAACTCACACCACCAGCCGAGAGAGGTGAGAAAGGACTACTGGAATTTGCCGTGTTGCAAGGCCCATGTCGGCCCACTCACCGATCTGGAGGGGAGTGGTTGATGAAGAAGGCTTTCTTCCCCCACCTCCCCTTGGGGCCCGTGGCAAGTATGTGTTCCTAAAGAATCTAGTAAGCACTGACTGGGGGCCTCTCTGGATCTAAACTGCGCTGTGACCTCCGGCTTTTTCTTTTCCTCTGAGCCCCACAGGATGATAGGAAATCTAGAGCTGACTCTTGTTCATACGCAGGAATATAAAACCCAAACAGCAGGTATAATTAAAGTTCACAAACAGAAAAAAAAAAAAAAACCACCTGCAGTTCCAAGCAAGTAAACAACTTGAAAAGCTTACATAGAGTCTTTTGTTTGTTTGGATTTCTGTTTGTTTTCTTGAGAGGATCGCAAGTAGTCAGACTGGCCTTGAACTCTCTACCTTCTTGCCTCTGCCACCCTAATAGTGGGATCTCAGGTGGATGGTACCATGACTAGCTTTTCCAATAATAAAATGAAATGAAAGGGAAGGTGAGGTTAGGAGAAGATTAAAAAAGGACATAAAATTTATCCCCCAATTAAGGAAAAAGACAAGTTAGCTAAGTTCTGTCTGCACATGGTCTATCGAGATGGGGTGATCTTTCTCACAGCTCGCCTTGGAATGATGTCACAGTTGCATGATGAAATGCAGGTCCTACACAGAAGCAAGGTTCTGTTGCAGCTTCACGTCTCCACCTCCTCCTGTCACCTCTGTGGGCTCCTGACTTCTAGTGGGCCACGTGTGTTTGTGTGGTAGCTACTAACTGTCAGAGTGGGGTTCCTTCTCCTGTGGCCTTTCACAGAGATCCTCTGGTTGTCACTGGGAGCCCAAATCGCCTACATTGGACTTCAATTCCTAAGCTTCCTCCTGTTGCTGACTGACCTGCTGCTCACTGGAAACCCTGGCTGCGGACTCAAGCTGAGCGCCTTTGCCGCCATCTCCTCTGTCCTATCAGGTAAGTGACCATGAAGTGGGATGTGGCTCCTACTGGGGTCTCACTGGATGTTTGCTTTGTGTGTATGTGTGTGTGTGTCTGTGTCTGTGTCTCTGTATAAGTCTCCCTATGTAGCCTTGATAGACTAGAACTCACTATGTAGCCCAGGCTGGCCTCTACAGGTGTGTACCAGCATGCCCTGGCTCTCACGGTCCCTTTGAGGTACCACCTGCAGAGGGTGGGTCTTTGTCCTTGATGGGAGAAGGAACTGAGAGGCAGCATGAAGAGTGGAGACAGGGGCTGGAGAGATCATTCAGTGGATAAGAGATCTTTCTGCTCAAGTTGAGGACCTGAGTTAGGATCCCCAGTACTCATGTAAAAAGCTTGGCTTGGCCACATACACCTGTCACCCCAGCCCTGCTAGTGTTAAAAAAGTAGTGAGTGCCAGACTCTTGAAGAAATAAGAAAAGAAAAAGAAAAGCAATCAAGGAAATTGCTGACAATTTTCCTCCACATACATTGGCATGTACACGCACACACATGTACACACACACACACACACACACACACATGCACGCACAGGAGTGGAGATAGAAGAAAGGTGATTAGTCTCACCTTTCATTTTTCATTTCATTGAAATAGCATGTGAAATTGTATGTTGGATCATATTTTGTTTTGGTTTTTTATGTGTATGTATGTTTTGCGTGAATATAAATGTGTACATATAAATGTACCTGTGTCATATAATGCCCATAGGGGCCAGAGGGGGGGGTGTGAGATCCCTGAAACTGGAGATAATGGATGGTTGTTAGCTGCCGTGTGGATGCTGGGAACTGAACCTGAGTTCTCTGCAATAACAGCCAGTGCTATTAAGCATTAAGCCATCTCTCCTGTCTCAATTCTTCTTTTACACAATGATTTACATCTAGGTTCCTTTATTTGCAAGATCTCTATGCTAAACCTCTTGCCAGGCTTATCTCTCAGCTGGTACAGCTTTTCCATGAGTCTCTTGGACATAATGAGCTCTGTGTGTGTGTGTGTGTGTGTGTGTGTGTGTGTGGCTGGCTGGCTGGCTCTCTGTGTGCGTGTCTGTGTGTGTGTGTGGCTGGTTGGCTCTGTGTGTCTGTGTGTGTGTGTGTGTGTGTGTCTGGCTGGCTGGCTCTGTGTGTGTCTGTGTGTGTCTGTGTCTGTGTGTGTGTGTCTGGCTGGCTGGCTCTGTGTGTGTGTGTGTGTGTGTGTGTGTGTGTGTGTGGCTGGCTGGCTGGCTCTGAGTGTGTGTGTGTGTGTGTGGTATGTCTGTGTGTGTGTGTGTGTGTGTGTTTGTGATGATGCTGATGTTGCTACTGCTGCTGCTGGTGACTAAAGTCAAAGCACTGACTCCGTCTTTGCCACGGCTCTCACCCCCAAATTTGTGCTAGGCATTCAAGGAGACACCCCCCCCCTCCTTTGTAGATTAGTCTCCTGGGAAATATGGTAATCAAAGAGTAATGCATGCCTTGACATAGATGTACCTGATGCCACCAGACAGTCATGCTAACCTTCTCCATGGGTTCTGCCTTCTTGTTTCCTCCGTAGGTCTTCTGGGGATGGTGGCCCACATGTTGTATTCACAAGTCTTCCAGGCCACTGCCAACTTGGGTCCAGAGGACTGGAGACCACACACTTGGAATTACGGTTGGGCTTTTTAGTAAGTGACCTTCACTATCTGGCACCTTCTTAGCCCAACTCCAGCTGCCCCGTTCAGGATTTTCTACCCTCAGCTGGATGCCTCTTCCCAGGTCGTCATCCTCTCCTGTCGAACACAGGGCTGTTCCCTCCCTACCTTCAAGACAGAAGAAGCAGACAGCTCTCTTCTTGCTTTAAGATACAGCCTGGCCCAGTTGTTCTGCTCACTGGCTGTAATAATTGCTTCTTCGCCTGATCTCTATAGTTTTCTTGAGTGACGAAATTGGTTTTATATGGCTTGTGGATACGCTGTGTTTTAGACTTTAATTCAGGGTATTAGAGAAATGGACAATAATTATAGCCTTGGCATTTGAATTGAATCCCATCTGATCAGGTGATAAGCCTCAGTTGAAATCTCTTTCATCTATTATATTCTTTTTGTTTGTCTGTCTGTTTGTTTGTTTTTGAGACAGGGTCTCCCTATAGCCCCAGCTGGCCTGGAACTCACTCTGTAGACCAGGTTGGCCTTGAACTCACAGAGATCCGCCTACCTCTGCCTCCTAAGTGCTAGGATTAAAGGTGTGTACCACCATGCCTGGCAATTATAAACTAAGATTAACTTCTTCCTAACTCAGGATTTCGAATCTTATTTCTGCCAAACTGTTAGAACTAAACTTCCCTACAACATTCTTTTAAAAATCAAGGAGTGAGTCAATCATTTGAGTTTAAAAAACAAAACAAAACAGAGTTTTATTATATAGCCTAGGCTGGGCTGAGACTCAGTGATCCACCTGCCTCTGCCTCCTGGGTGATAGGATTAAAGCCTGTTTTTTTTTTTTTCTTTAAATAGGATCTCATATAACCCAGGCTAGCCTCAAACTATGTAGCCAAGGCTGGCCTTTCAGCTCCTGGTCCTCCTTTCTCTACCTCCCAAGTGCTAGGATAACAGATATGTGACACCTTAACTCATCCAAACAGAACCTATCTTTGTTTAAATTCCTGGGTATTCTTTCCTTAGAGCTCCTCCCAATCTTGGGAATTCACGCTCACTTTTTCTCAATAAATCTACATAGGTTCTTCAAAAAAACAAAAAAAAACAAAATCAAACCTTTTCCACTTTTTCCACTGAGGAGTGCTCTACTGACCACAGAGTTGCCAACCTGAACTCTCAGACTGTCTCAGAGAAGAGCTGAGGGGTTATCAACACAGAAAACAGACCGTGCTGGGCTCAGGTTTCTATGCTAACACAGGCACTATGGAGGCTTCCCCATACCTGATTTTACCATTTTCTCAGGTTGCAATCCACCCTTTCTGATTCTGGGCTCTGAATCAGGAACCTTTGGTCCATTCCACCAGCCGCACATCAGTTTGGCTTGTTTTCCCCACCAGTCTTTACCTTTGACCCATTTCCAATCTTTCTTAGCATTACAATGGCAGGGCTGAGCTCAGGAGATGGTTCAGCACTTGTCAAACAGGCATAGGATGTGAATTTTAAACCCCAGAACCCATGTAGAAGTCAGACATGGTGATGCATGTCTATAATCTCAGGACTCCTGCGTCGAGATGGGAGGCAGAGACAGAATTCCCAGAAGTTCATAAGCTAGCCAGCCTGGGGTATAAACAGCAAAAGAGGTGCTGGCCTGGCGTGGTGGCCCACGCTTTAAACCCAGCACTCCGGAAGCACAGGCAGTGGTGAATCTCTGAGTTCAAGGTTAGCCTGGTCTACATAAAGAGTTCCAGTCCATCTAGTGCTACATAATGAAACTGTTTTGAAAGAGAGAAATGCCTCAAAGGTGGAAGGTGGCTGGGCATGGTGGCACATGCCCTTAATCCCAGCACTCAGGACACAGAGGCAGCAGATCTCTGTGAGTTCAAGGCCAGCCTGGTCTACATAGCAAGTTCCAGGACAGCCGGAGCTACAGGGAGAGCCTGTCTCAAAAAGACAAAAAAAAAAAAAATGTGGAAGGTGAAGACTGAGGTTGTCCTTTTTTACCTCCACATGTGTGCCAGGGCAAGTGTAACCCCTCCCCCCCACACACACACCACACACCACACAAGAGAAATAAAAAGAAAACTGTTGGGGCTCAGACAAAGTCCCACCAGAAACATTACAGGCTGAATCTAGCGTGAGATCAACAAACAGCATTGCCACAGCCTGGCTTGGACCAGAGTCTGGCATGTGGCAGCCCCTTCTAACCTCACAAAGCTTCCTGTTTCCTGGGCTTCCAAGAATGACAGGGAGATTGAAGGATTTGGCTCTCCAAGTCTCTAAGAATGTGTTTGATATAGTTCCCTAGGGTCATTTTTTTTCTTTCAGGGATCCATCCAGCTTCTGTTCGTGTCCAGCTTCCATTATAAACTATCCTGTGCCAAGAACCACAGTTTTCATAATAATCAAATTCCACTAGTGCGATGCGTAACACCTTCAGATCTATACTGTTCTCATGAATGACTCTCAGCTTTGGGGACCTTGAGACTACTAGGCTCAGAACAAAGGCAGGTGGAGGAGGGATGATTACTCCCAGCATCAGAGCAGAGGAAACTTTTTGGCCAAGTCCACGTAGGGATGAAAGAAGGGGTTGTGGGTATATTAATCTATGCCCACCATGTAGAATCAGGCTACACGTCTATGGGATCTTAGAGGTTAACACACTCACAACCCACCATCTTCATCACACACAGCCCAAGTATAAAAGGTCACAACATTCACAACTAATCAAGTCAATAAAATGAAATGCATTGAACTCATCTGATCTTAGTACTAGGAATCACTCTCTTTGACTACAAAATGAAGTTCTCTGGCCATTGGTTGCCTACCAGCAACATGGTAGACAGCAGCATATTCGGGCCCCTAAATCCCTAAGAAGGTACAGGCCTGGTCTGTGGTAAGAAAGATGGCATTATTCTTTCAATAAAGTCAGGCTCTTAACTCCCTCTTCTTTCTGTTTGTCCCTAGCACGGCCTGGGTTTCCTTCACCTGCTGCATGGCATCGGCGGTTACCACCTTCAACACATACACAAGGATGGTGCTGGAGTTCAAGTGCAGGCACAAGAGGAGCTTCGATGCAAACCCCACTTGCCTGGTGCATCACCACCGCTGTTTCCTTCCGCAGCTGACATGTGCAGCCCATGTAGGGGAACCTTTGACCAGCCACCACCAGCACCCCGACCACCCCATCCGCTCTGTCTCCGAAGGTGTTGACTTCTACTCAGCATTCCAAGACAAGGAATTTCAACAAGACACCAGCCAGAAGCTAAAAGAAGTGGCTGTAGAAGAGCAATGTTAGGAGTTAAGTGGGTTTGGGGAGCAGGCTGAACCCTACCATGCGTCTGTTTGCTTATTATCAACATCTGCTTAAGCTAAAGTGTCTCCTGTGCATGGTTTTTCGAAGCTAGTAGTAAGAGCATCTTAAAGCTACATCCAGAGCTTTCCCACGGCCCCCTTCCTCTCACAGCTGTCCTGCTTCATCCATTCCCTGTATCTCCTGTATCCACAATCCCAGTTTTTCTTTACTGATTGCTATGGGCCAGGTTCTGGACTAAACACTTTATAAAAAGGCAAGTGGAGGGGCTGGAAAGATGGCTCAGTGGTTAAGACTGCTCTTGCAGAGGACTGGGATTTGATTCCCAGCACCCACATGGTGGCTAAGAACCGTCTTTAAGCTGGGCGTGGTGGTGCTCACCTTTAATCCCAGCATTTGGGAGGCAGAGACAGGCAGATCTCTAAGAGTTTGAGGACAGCCTGGTCTATATAGCAAGTTCCAGGCCAGCTGGGACTATAGGAAGACCCTGTCTCAAAAAGACAAAAAAAAAATTTTTTTTAAAGGCAAATGAAATATAGCTCCTGCCTTTAAGGGTCTGATGAATCTGGTCACCCGATGCAGGTAAGCAAATTAATGGTGATTTATCTGTAGCTCAACTATCCATGGTACATGGAGGACAGAAGCATGATTGAAAGCATCTTCCACATTTGCCTACTCATGTCTTGCATCCAGAGTATGCAGTAATAAAAGTATTGTTAAACGGGCTGGTGAGATGGCTCAGTAGGTAAAAGCACCAGCTATGTAAACCTCACAGCCTGAATTCTATCCCTAGATCCCATGAAGGAGAGAACGGACACCCAAAAGTTGTTTTCAGACCTCCATGTGTACAGTGTGGCACACATGCCTGCACTCACATACACCGTAAACACTAGTAAAATAAAAAATAGAGATGTTATTAAATATCACCCTAGAAGCCTGGTGGCACATGCCTTTTGTCCTAGCACTCGGGAAGCAGAGGCAGATGGATCTCTGTGTGTTCAAGGCCAGCCTAATCTACACACTGAATTCCAGGCCAGCCAGGGCTATATAGTGAAACCCATCTCAAAAAAAATCAAAATATACCTCCTATTCTCCCTCCCCCCAAAACCAACTAAACTAACTTTAAGCATTTGGGAAGCAGAAGCAAGTGGATCTCTGTGAACTGAAGGCTAGCCTGATCTCCATAGTGAATCCAGGCCGACTGTGGCTATAAGAAGACCCTGTCTCAAAAAGACTCAAATGTGTATTTTTATCATATTTATATTTTATAATATATTTTGTATTGTTTCTATTATATAACATATACATATGTCATATATATATATATATATAATCCTAGAAGCCATTAGGAATGTAGAACGATATGAGAAGTCTCCTACGGCCATAGGGACAAGTTCAGGGTCCCACACAAGACTCATACAGTGAATGAGGCTGGCAGAGGCTCTCCTCTGGATACCCACCTGCTTGGGCCTTCTCAGGAACTGCCCCTACTATTTCCTCTGCAAAGGGCACCATCCATCGTCTCACTCATTCCCACAAGGGAAAGGGAACCATCATTGTTAGCATGAAAAATGAAACCCGTACACAGGTATAGTCCTATACACAGCATTTATTTGTTCTGTAACAGTTCACGTGTCAAATAGCTTTCTGACAAAAGACCAGCTGGCTCCTCTGTAATATGGACAACATGGACAGCAATTCACATTCCTGGGGTTAGGTGGTATCACCACACTACATCTCTGAGGCTGAAGATGATGTGGGGTGGGGGGGCTTAGAAGGGACAGAAAGAGGAAGCTGAGAGGAAGGAAGATCCTTGTGTTCACAGCGGGTATGACTCCTTCTAAGCAGTGGTCATGTTAGTTTGATGGCTGCCATGTTGAGCACTTCCTATCTTGGATATGTGGGTAGGCAGCTGTCTTCAAGAAGCGGGAAGTTTAGAGAGGCATTTAACAGGAGGCCAGCACCCACACTGGTCACATGAAGCTTCTTCAATCCTTAGCCGCCACCTCTGCCAGCTGTAACAGGAACTAAGCCTAGAGTTTTCATTGCATGTAGCAAAGAACAGATTCAAGCTTATAATAAGTTGTATTTCCCATACACCAAGAATTCTGTGATACTGTCTGTCTTAGCATCCTCTTCTCTGAGACTTCGCCTATATAAACAGTGTTCTGCCCCCAAAACAATCCCACCCAAACAAGTCTTCATTAAGCATCTTTGCATTCCACTCCTTCTTGTACTTGCTGGCTGCCCAGAGAGAATATCAACACAGAAGAGAACACATTATGTCTAGGGACATCATCCAAGCCATAGGATCAGCGTTGGGCAGCTCTGTCCACTATAAACTAGTCCTTAGAAGCCTATAAACCAAACTACAGCCTACGCCCTTTTACCCAAGGAAATTCAACTTCCTAGAAATGAACTCTGGAATCATCTCTAGACTCCAGGAACCCTTTGAATTGTTCCCAAAGGTAAGCTGGTCCCCACATGATTTCCAAGTGTTGAAACCAAGTATACTTTTTAGGGTCTTAAGGCGGAGAGGCCAATAAGCCTGGTAAGGCCAATGTGCAGTGCCACCAACCTCCTATTAAACTGTAACACCTATCAGTGGACAATTCATACCTGAAATCTACAGTTTTCTGGGGTGTCTTCATTAACACAAGCCTAAAAAGATGCAAAACCAAGTAAGGGGAGAATCTGGTTTTCGTTCAGAAATGATCTATCAAAATTAGGAAGAAAAGTACGTTGTCCACTGGCTACCAATATAACATATGACATGTTAGATAACAGCCTAGAAATTTAGAAGATTTAAAGTTGAGGCCACATATCTACACAGGAGAAGAGAGGAGTGATAGAGATCATTCTAAGGAACCTAATCATTATAAAAGTTAGAGTATTTACATAAGAATTTTTCTCAGAATATGCTTCTTCAAAGCCTCTACAAGGAGGAATACAGGGTGAAATGGTTGCATACTGGACTCAAGAAGCAAAGGCCAGAAATATCCCTGAATAAAAGAGAAAGCAAGGGAAGAGGAGATAAGGACACTCCAGAGAAGATACTGAGGAAGCAGAGTGGAGATGCAGCCTGGACAAGGACATGGGACTCGCTAAACCTTTCCAACTCTTGAGTTAAAGACGATGTGCACAAAAGCCTTCCATCACTACTGTACAGCAAAGCTGCAAAGCCATCGAAAACTCATAGGAAGCAACATAATGGACCTGGTCAAAGGAGAGTCACCGAAATTCTATTTCTCTTGATCCCGTTGTGATAGAAATATGTTTATAATATAGATGGGAAGTCTAGGAAAGGAGAGATGAAAAGACCTGATCGTCCTCCACTTCCAGTGCTTTTTGTCTGTAATTGGGAAAGAGGGACGTCACAGGGAGAGGGAAAACAGAGAATGGTGGGTGACCCTTGGGATCAGAGGTAGGCCATCTGGACGCATCAAGATGACGGAACCAGACGACTTTCAGGAGGTCAAACAATGGGATCCCTGAAGCTTGGGGCATATATTGAAAATAACTATCATACTAGAGAGACACACACACTCACACGCACATGCGTGCACACTCGCCCGACATAACGTAAAGCAATGTCCTGCTCAGAGACCACTGGATTTCTCCAGCACAAGTTTATAAATTAGATGTACAAAAAAATAAAACACCTATGAGATTCACATTTCCAAATAATCCACACAGAGTTCCTAGAGGGGGTTAGTGCAGGGACTGGGAAGGTAGTAAGATACCCCAGCTAATCGGGTCATGCTGTTATCAAAGAGCTCCAACAGGCTCTCAAAGTGCAGTGATCAGTGCTGAACGACCCCGAAGTCATCATCTCTCCAGAGAATTGATTTTACATGGACAGGAGAGACGAGACCCACTCTGTTCAGTTCTTCTAAAACTGAAGATTCCATCATATTAGATCTGTGAAAAAAAGTAAAGTAGAATAATTAATATTACCCTTTTTTCAAAGTAGAGATTTTCACAGAAATGAGGAAAATCTAAAGATCGGAAGTTTTCTTTGGGGATGGAGCGATGGCTCGGTGGTTAACAGCACTCACTGCTCTTGCACAGGTCCTGGGTTCACTTTCCAGCACCCAACTCAGGTGGCTCACAACTGCCTGGACCTCCATCTCCAGAAGACTCTGATGCCCTTTAGCATGAAAGATCTGCATGAGCATATAAACTCACACATATTTTTAAGTGACAGGATGTGTGGTGTGAGGCTTTGAAAACACTTTTTTTTAATTTATTATTTTTATGCATGAGTGCACTGTCTGCATGTAGGTTTGTGCACCCGTGTCATGCACAGAGGTCAGAAGAGGGCGTCAGATTCCCCTGAAACTGGACGGTTCTTAGCCACCATGTGGGTGCTGGGAATCAAACCCGGGTCCTCTGCAAGAGCAGTCAGTGCTCTTAACTGCTGAGCCATCTCTCCAGCCCACACATATTATTTTTGTTGTTGTGTTTTGAGACAGGATCTCCCTTTTAGTCCCAGCTGGCCTGGAGCTTGCTCTGTAGACCAGGCTGGCCTTGAACTCACAGAGATCCACCTGCCTCTGCATTCCGAGTGCTGGGATTAAAAGTGTGCGCCACCACGCCCAGCCACACATAATTATTTTTAAAGACTTTATTTTAAAAAGGATTTCTTCATTTTCCTCTTTTATTGAACTCCAATCATTCATGAGGCCTAGTGACTGTCCTCTATGACAAACTCCTTAACTGTGAACTTGATCAAAGTATGTTTTAGGGAAAAGGGTCAGCATTTTCAGCCAGATAAATCTGCATAGTATGTAAGCCCGATATGATAGCATTACTGGTCCCTACCCAGAAAATACCAGAAGGATCCACCTGCTAAAATCATTGGGATGATTCAAAAACCATAAGCCCACATCTCTGTTTTATTATTTATTATTTATTTTATTTATTTATTTTCAAACAGGGTCTCTCAGTAGCCCCGGCTGGCTTGGAACTCCCTATATAGACCAGGCTAGCCTCAATCTCACAGAGATCTACCTGCCTCCTGAGTAACTGGATTTAAAGACATGTGCATGCCAACACACCAGGAAAAAAAAATTTTTTTTGCCTTAAGTATATGAATGTTTTGCCTGCACATATATAAGGGTACCTACCACATGTGTGCAGTGCCCATGGTAGTCAGAAGAGGGTGTCAGATCCCCAGGAACTGGAGTCACAGGCAGTTGTCAGCCATCTGACATGGGTGCTCTTATCTACTAAGCCCCCTAAAAAGGAGATGGTAGTACTTCTAGCTGAAAATAAGGANCTGCTCAGCCTGCTGTGTGCTTGGCTGGCTTTGGATGTATCCGAGAGCTGCATGACTGAACTCCGTCACTGACCCGAGTTGATTCCTCTTAGGAGATGCTGTCCTTCTTAACTGCTTCTTGTTTTTACCTTCTTTAGTTGGAATCAACGACATCTGGAAAGATGCCTTTTATGTTACCAGGACGACGGGGCCCAGCCCCGAAGGGCATGCCACATCCCTGGTGGTCAGCAAGCTTAGCCTGCGCTGGGCACTCATGGAAGGCCAAGTGGTCCAGCTGAAGGAGACCACCCCTAAAATTGGCCGTGGGGAGCTGCGAAGGTTCCTCTCCAGGATAAAGTTTGTCGACTCCCCCTACCAGGTGAATAGTTTTGGGGATTTTGGTTAATTCCTTTTTTTTTTTTTTTTTGTCTTTTCAAGACAGGGTCCCTCTCCTTAGCCCCAGGCTGGCCTGGAACTCGCTCTGTACACCAGGCTGGCCTTGAACTCACAAAGATCCACCTGCCTCTGCCTCCCAAGTGCTAGGATTAAAGGCATGCGCCACCAGCCTGGCTAATTCCTTTTTTTTAATTAGAAAATTGTAGCCAGGCGTGGTGGTGCATGCTTTAATTCTAGCACTCGGAAGGCAGAGGCAGGCAGAGTTCAAGGACAGCCTGGTCTACAAGAGTGAGTTCTAGGTACAGCTGGGGTAAGGGAGACCCTTCTTGAAAAGACTAAAAATAAAATAAATAATAGAATAAATAAATAAATAAGAAAATTGTATTAAGTATGGGTGTATATGGGCCCACATGTGTCCTGACACATGTGCGGAGACCAGAGACAACTTGTGGGAGTTCTTTCTACCATGTAGATCTGGGGATCAAACTCGGGTTGTGAGGCTTGGTAGCAAGTAAATCCACTAAGCCATCAAACTGGCCCAGGTTAATTACTCTTGATGCCTTAAAAAACACTGCAAGTTTGACTTATTCTTAGAAAGTAGGGAAGGTGGGAGCTTTCTAGAGTTGGTCTATGAAGAACCATTTGCTTAGGGGTTGGAGAGATGGCTCAGGGGTTAGAGAGTGCTCACCCCTCTTGCAGAGGACCCAGGTTCAGTTCCCAGCACCCACAGGACAGCTAGCAGCCATCTGTAACTCCAGTTCTAGGGGATCCAACACCCTCTTCCTGCATTGCAGCAAGGCTCTTAACATCCCCAACCCTGTAGAACAATCAGCACTGATTTCCAGGAGCTTCCCGATCATGAAGAAATAGTTCTCAGTCAAAAAGACCAAAAAAACAAAATGCATGGAATTACTTCAATTATTTTTGTATTTGCTGAGGTTTGTTTTGTGCCCCAGTGTATGGTCAGTTTTTGGAGAAAGTTCCATGGGTGCTGAATAGAAAGAATATTCTTTGGTGCTTGGGTGAAATATTTGGTAGATGTCTGTTGGGTCCATTTCATGTATCATATTGTCCAATTCAGGTATCTCTGTTTATTCTTTGTCTGGTTGGCCTGTCTAATGGACACAGTGGAGTATTGAAATCCCCTACTAAGATTATGTTGGAATTAATCTGTGCCTTAAAGTTCTGTAGTATTGTGTTTATGAAGTTTATGCAGTTTATGAAGTTTATGAAGTATTGTGTTTATAAGAGTTTGGTGCTTATATATTCATGATTGTAATATTATCATGGTTAATTGTTGCTTTGATAGGAATGAAGTGACCTTCTTTATCTCTTTTGGTTAGTTTTAGTTTGAAGTCTATTTTGTCCGATATTAGAATAGCAACTCCTGCTTGCTTCTTAGTATGGGCTTGAAATGTCCTCAACTGTCCAGTTCTTAATGGCTCCTGCTGAGCTTTGATGATGATGGCAAATCAATAATGGGCAAGAGGGATGGTAAAAGAAAGGAAGAACTGGGGGAGGGGGCAGGAGAGTATGGTTCAGTTATAGGCTTCTTGCCTGCCCAAAGCCTTGGATTTTGTCCCTATCACTTGAGGGAGGGAAAAAAAAGTTTAATTGTTGTCCTGGCATGGTAGCACACACCTTTAATCCTAGCACTTCGGAGGCAGAGGCAGAGGCAGGTGGATCTTTGTGAGTTCAAGGCCAGCCTGGTGTACAGAGCGAGTTCCAGGACAGCCTGGGGCTACAGGGAGAGACCCTGTCTTGAAAAGACAAAAAAAAAAAAAAAGGAATTAACCAAATATCCCCAAAACTATTCACCTGGTAGGGGGAGTCGACAAACTTTATCCTGGAGAGGAACCTTCGCAGCTCCCCACGGCCAATTTTAGGGGTGGTCTCCTTCAGCTGGACCACTTGGCCTTCCATGAGTGCCCAGCGCAGGCTAAGCTTGCTGACCACCAGGGATGTGGCATGCCCTTCGGGGCTGGGCCCCGTCGTCCTGGTAACATAAAAGGCATCTTTCCAGATGTCGTTGATTCCAACTAAAGAAGGTAAAAAACAAGAAGCAGTTAAGAAGGACAGCATCTCCTAAGAGGAATCAACTCGGGTCAGTGACGGAGTTCAGTCATGCAGCTCTCGGATACATCCAAAGCCAGCCAAGCACACAGCAGGCTGAGCAGTGAGGTGATGAGGTGGGAGGTGGCCACCAACAAAGCAGCATGGTCTTTGAAGTCTATGAACAGCCCAGCTCATCAAATGAGAGAAGGTGCCCAGCACAGCTCGCGTTCAGCAGAAAAGTGGGCCCCAAAGACTACAAGATCCAAGATGTCAGTGCACCAGGTCCCCAAAGCAATGACGCTAGCTGGAGGTGGATTTTGCTTCCTCTTCTCCTGCCTCAGCCTTTTGACTGCTGGAATTACAGGCGGGAGCCCGGACCCTGGCTGATTGCCTTGTTTTTACATCTTATGAGATCCTTTTATCTTTTCACACAGTGCTTTGTTCATCCTCGGGAGCAAGGCAAACTCATTGGGCCTCACTGTCACCCTGAGCTTCCCAGTCCGCTCAGTGTTTCAGCTCATCCTGACTTTTCTTTTCCTCCACTGCTACCCTCCTCCTCTGCCCAAGGCCTTAGGTAACTGCAGAGCTTGGCTCCACAAAGCATGCGGAGGACTGGGTGGAGGACTGGTCAGAGGACTGGGTGGAGGACTGGCCTAGCTTACTGGCTCCACAGCCAGGGATGATCCTGAACTTCCTGACCCTCTTACCTCCACCACCCAGTGCTAGGATTACAGGAACCCCCGGCCCATGGACGGGTGTGCATGCAAGTTCCAGATCATGTTATTCCCCCATGAAGCCCAGTAGAGAGAGAGCTACAAGCACTGCTTCAAGTCAGGGCAAGCCACAAGGGGAAAGACGGTGTGCAAAGGCATCAGGAGCTCAGCTTGCATGCCTGCCATTCCAGCACATGGGAGGTGGGGCAAGCCTGGGCTATCTCAACCACTTCCCCCAAAAAAACCAAACACGGGGGAGATGTGGCTAGACTGGTCTTCCTCTTTATCCGCCCACCAAGAAGAGGCCAGGCATCGATGAGGAAGAGACCAGGAGACAATAGTGGCTCAGTTCCCAGGGCTTTGGGCTCCTGAGTGAAGTCTCCAATATCTGGTACCAAGTTTGTTTTCGAGTAAAATGTAGAAAGACATAAAGCAGAATACTTTCAAATGTTAACAGGTTGAGTGGCCAGGTTATGGGAAATTTTTCTTCTTTGCTTTTTCTATTGGCTCCAATTTCTATGCAATGTACATGCTGACTATTTACAGAAGATCAATGCCCTGAAAGAAACACAGCCCACCCCCCACCACAGCCCACACAGTTACCTTCAAATTCTAAGCCATACAGGGTCAAGCACAATGCCTCCACACAGCTGAGGCTCAGTTACTGTTAGATGAGAGTTCCATTATCACCATCCCAGAGCCCTCCTGGAATTAGGGGTAAACATTCCCCCCTCAGTCAGGGCCTAAAAGCAGAGGGAGCCCTCCAGTGCCCCCTGGCTCCAGGAACACACACACAATAAAATGCTAGTACTGCCTCTGGAAAAGCAGTCCTCCTCTCTGTGGGGCAGGGGCACCTTCACACGGCAAGGACACACTTTCTCGTGTCCCAGACACTCACCCTCTGAAGCTGTCACTATGCCAGTAGTGTTGGCCAGGTCCAGGAGGATGGAGGGGAAGGCAGGGTGCAGGAGATAAAGGTGGTAAAGCTCTGGGGACTGCGCTCCGGGAATGGTGTCCTGACAAGTCACAGGAAAGGAGAGCCCATGTGATTATACACCCCACACACAGCACCCTCCAGGGAACAGGGGCGGGGGAGAAGGTGCTGCTCAGCCTCCCTCCTGAAGCCAGCTACAGGGATGCCTGTGAAAGACACGCCTACATATAGGACATATATGGTCTCCACAGCTCAAACACTGATTCACTACCAACTCTTTGAAATTATCATCTACAGTCAAAAATATGTAAGTGGGGGGGATTGGAGAGATGGGGCAGGTAAGAGCAATGGCTGCTCTTGCAGAAGACCCAGGTTCAGTTCCCAGCACCGACATGACAGCTAATAACATCCATAACTCCAGTTCCAGGGGATCCAACACCTTCCATCCTCTAAGGGCAGTGCACGCATGGGTGCCCAACACTCCACACACA
>VZQC01011996.1:574975-591930 GCA_009823505.1 Rhizomys pruinosus
TGGTGTGTGTGTGGTGTGTGTGTGTGTGTGTATGGTATGTGTATGGTGTGTGTGTGTGTGTGGTATGTGTGTGGTGTGTGTGGTGTGTGTGTGTGTGTGTATGGTGTGTGTGTGGTGTGTGTGTGGTGTGTAGGTACTCTTGCTACAGTGCGCATGTGGAGGCCCAAGGGACACTTACTTTCGGGGATAAGCTCTCTCCTTCCACCACGTGGGTCCTTGGAGGCAAGCTACATTATTTGTGGAGCCATCTACCGTTCTTACCTACATCACCGCTACATCTGTAATATGCCCTTTGGGTTATTTATAGAAGCTCATTTTGAAAACCATCTGGTCTAATCCCCTTATTTTATTATAGGAGGAAACCAAGAAGTTAAACTGGTCACATGAGGGGCCTGGCAGAGCCAGATAAACTAGATATTAGGTAAACCCGATAATCAAAATGAGGGAGCAGATTAGAATCTTTATGAGCAGATACTGACCAGGAGGCTCGGAAAAGATAACTCATTGAGAGTGCACAGTTGATGAATCAGGACTGTGTCCACCAGACTCCTATCTCAGAGCTGCCTGCTGTTATGCTCAGTTCCCCACAGACCGCACACAGCAACTGCAGACTCAGAATGCGCCACATTGGACAGTCAGGTGGACTTACAGCTGAGTCCCAGGTCCCTGTGCTAGGGACACCTTGCTTCAGCCCCCAACCCAAATACTGCAGTGTAACCAGAAAAGCCTCCTGAAATCGGCCTTGCAGGAGTCAGGACTTCTCCCCCACGACTCCACTAACCACTCTCAGCCTGAGCCTACCTTGCATCCCGCTCCAAATGCTCTGCCCTCTCACCCTCTCTGCTGTCTAAGTTTACTGGTCTCAGAGCCTGGCCTTAGAAAACCTCTGCCCAACCAGACCAGTTATAACAACGTCTCTCCTTCCACAGATCCTATTCTGTGGATCTGAACTGAACCTAGTATCTTTTTTTTAAAACTATTTATGGGGCTAGAGAGATGGCTCAGCAGTTAAAAGCATCAACTGCTCTTGCAGAGGACCCAGGTTCAATTCCCAGCACCCACATGGTGGCTAAGAACCGTCTTTAAGTCCAGTTCCAGGGGAATCTGACACCCTCTTCTGACCTCCGTGGCATTGCACGACATGGGTGCACCAACCTACATGAAGACAGTACATTCATACACGTCAAAAAAATTAAAATATAAAACTATTTATTTATTGTAAGTGTTATGTCTGCATGTATGTAGTGCACCTGTATCATGCAATGCTTAAGGAGGCCAGAAGAGGCCACTGGATCCCCTAGAACTGGAGTTATGGAGAGTTGTTAGCCAACAAGTGGGTGCAGGGAATCTCTCCCGCAACAACTGCCAGTGCTCTTCACTGCGAGCCATCTCTCCAGCCTCCTGAACCTAGTATCTTGAGAAGAGTTTTGCTCACTCAGCCCCCTCTGTCATTAGCCAGTAGCTAAGGGCTGTAGTCCATGTTTATATTGTGCAAAGGAGAGAAGCCTGGCTCAGGAGGGCGAACCCTAGAAGGTAACTGTTCAGATAACATCCTGAGACCCACAGCAGGCTTGCAGAATACCTGCTCTTGGACAAACTGAAGGGAACCACCCACCCCACCTCCAAACCCTCCCCTCCCCTACCTTCCTACTCCACCCACCCCCCCAACGGCTCACTCACAGAACTGGGAGATGCTGATAGTGCTTCTGCCCAGAAGAGGAAGACCGATTTCCGGTCTGAAGTAATGGCGGAAGTGGTTGGTGTTTCCTTCATGTGACATGGAACACTGTAACTCCAAGTGATGGAGCCAGAGGCACCATCTACCATCATCATCTGTAAAAGAGAAGACAGAAAATACAGACAATCATTGGAAAAGTGACAGGCCAAGAAAACACACACACACACATACACACACACACACACTCTCTCTCTCTCTCTCTCTCTCACACACACATACACACAAACAAAATTTAAGATAAACCCCTAAGACTGTCAGATAGCAAATGTTCTCCCTCAGTATGTGTGAGACACTGGCTCCAGCACCCCCAATGCCCCAATCAACAGATACTAAGCGTCTTGTATACAATGACAGCATCTGCACGAAGCTTCTCATGTCCCCATACACGCATAAATTTTCTCTAGATTCCTTACAATACCTAATACAATGTAAACGTTAGATCAATTCTGTATGATTTAGTGAACAGTAAGAAAAAAGGCATAAGTATTCAATACAGACAAAAAACTTTTCAACTATTTTTAATCCACAATTGGTTCTTGGGATAGTTAATTTAGGTTGCCAACAACAACAAAAAAAAATGTAGGCCAAAATGTAAAATAACAAAAACAATAAAAATAGGGGCTAGAGAACTGGCTGCTCTGGACAAGGCCCTGGGTTTGGTTCCCAGCACCCACATGGAGGCTGGGAACCAAACAACCATCCTTGACTCTAGTTCCAAGGGATTCAATGCCCTCTTCTGACCTCCTCAGGCATTGCATGTGCAATGTACATCTCTATACATGCAGGCAGAACATTCATACACATAAAATAAAAAGAACAAATAAAAAAATAATAATAAAAATCCTAAAAGCTAAGTCTTTTAGTTAAAACATCAAAACTTGCTAGGCATGGTGGCACACACCTTTAATCCTAGCACTCAGGAGGCAGAGGCAAGGAGGATCTCTGTGAGTTCAAGGCCAGTCTGGTCTACATAGTGAGTTCCAGGCCATCTGAGGCTATAGGGAAACCTGTCTCAAAAAGAACAAAAATAAATAATAAATAAATAAATAAATAAATTCTATAATTCCACTTTTAACAGGAAATGACTGAACTCTGTCCACCCATACTTTACATCCTCACAACACACAATCTCACATAGAAGCCAAAATGTGGACTCCGAACCAGCTGTGTCATCTGTCTCTGAACTCCGGCTTGGCGTCTGTAACCTGGAATTCCTTCCCCCCCACATCAGTCCTCCCTTAAAGACTCATCTGGATTTCCTTCCTTTGTTGGAAGGCTTCCATTAAAACCCAGTCACCACCGATCCCAGCCTCGTCTGGAAGCCTAGGGGAGCTCATACCAAGGTGTGACATTTATTTATTTATTCCTGCCTCTCTCCCTGTGCAGACATGTCAGAAGGCTCTGCCTGCCAGCTGTATGTCAGATCCAGACAAAACTCTTCACAGGCAGAGTAGTCTAGAAAAGCAACTAACGGTGTAGGTTTTAGCACTGAACTAGAAATGTTCATTTTCCCATTCACGAAACTGTGAGTTCTATGAAGGAAGAGCCAGGTTCTTACACTGCCCAATGTCCTGCCCAGGCCTGGACACAATATATTCCTCCCGTGTATTCCAATAGATTTGAGTCCCAATGTCTTACCTTTTTCATCCCAACTCCGTCCTGTATCTGCAGAAAGAAGTCCAGTGTCTGGTCATCAGTGAAATACCCAGGAGCAGGCTGGCTGCAAACAGAAACAAGGGAGCACTGCACAGCGGAAAGGAACAGAGACTCCTCCTGCCCTCCTCTCTCCTGCGCCAGCACAGACATCAAGCAACGCTCCAGGAAATCCCCTCACATGGGAAAGTTGGTCAGAACAGCAAACCCAAGGAAGCGCATGCTCCAAACCTGCACAGGCCCTGCAGACTCAGCTTCCAGTGAGGCGTGAGATCTTGTCCCCGAAGCAGGACCAGGCCTTGTCTGGTTGTGATCAGGAGGTTGCTGCAGTTGGAATCCGGTGCCTTCACCATCTGGAGAAGCTCAACCCCATCACTGGATCAAACGAACCCCAACAGTTATTCTCGGGCATGGAGGAGATTCCTTCCCCCTAACCACATACATATTTGCATATACAGTCACTTAGCATTCAGGTGGGAACTGGTGCCAGGACCACGATGCCTTACAGATACCAAAATTCATGGCTGCTCACCTCCCTCACACAGAACTGTACAGTGTCTCCATGTAACCTATATCCTCCCAAGTGACTTAAATTCTAACTTCCAGCAGAAAATAATAATACAGTTATTACCCAAGCAAAGCGTTAGTTACAGGGGTAAAATTCACTGCATACTATGACCACATACTTTTAGATAAGAAATAAACACGAATAAAAAAAAAAGATTTCATGCACCTTGCTTCCATCAAAATGATTCTTTTTTAAATTTTATGTGTATGAGTATATTGCCTCCATTCTAGATCACTTACAATACCTAGTGCAATGTAAATAGTTGCTATACTATACTTTTTTCAACAAATTATTTTATTAATTTTATTTATTTCTGTATGTGTATCAATGTACTGTCTGCATGCAAGTCTGTGCACCCGTGTCGTGCAATGCCGCGGAGGTCAGAAGAAGGTCTCGGTTTCCCCTGGAACTGGAGTTCTCCTGGAATTGGAGTTTCAGACGGCTCTCAGCCGCCATGTGGGTGCTGGGGATCGAACCTGGGTCCTCTGTAAGAGTGGTCGGCGCTCTTAACCGCTAGGCCATCTCTCCAGCCCCACTATACTATACTTTTTAAGGAATACGGACAAGAGTAAAAAAGAAAAAGTCTATGCAGTACAGACACAATGATTTTTCCAAAATATTTTCAATTATGTGGATGCCCAGGATATGGACAGCGAACTCTACTCTTGTTTCCACATCCCACCATTGTCTTAACAAGTAAGATGCTTCGTCATTCCTACTGGACCTCATTTTCTTATCCAGAAAATTCCATGCAAGTTCAAAAGGAACTCACAGGATAATGTAATGCAATGCAGTATCTCTCACCCAAACACTCTGTGGAAAGTAAAAGAAGCAGCAATAATGGCAGAGAAGGCAGACAGAGACTGGGACAAGAGGCCTGAACTGTCACTAAGCATGGACAGTAACTCAACAGATAGGTCGTCCTTTCTTTCTCGACATTGCTGGGACCAGTCTACTCAATACTTGTCAAACTCACTAAAACAGCAAAATCGTGCCTAAGAAAATACTAACTTCAAATAAATAAGAAATAAGAAAAAAAAAACCAGAAAATACTAACTTCCAGCAGAAAAGAATAATACAGTTATTACCCAAGCAAAGCGTTACATGGGTAAAATTCACTGCATACTATGTGTAAGGTTATGGTGGGTGCTGCCCCCGGAATGAAAAGCCACGAGGTCTAAGCTCTTCGGAGCAAAGTTTAATTCAGGGTAGCCGGGGCTAGGCTCAGGGGAGAGAGAGAGCCGAGCCAAGCACAGAATGGCGTCTGGCTTGGGAATTTAAGGGAGAAGGTGGGAGCAGGATTCAGTGGGAGTGGGGGTGGGTCGGAATCTGGAATCTGGCTTCCAATTCCTGAGTAATCAGGGGTGGCCTGCTTTAGCATAACCAAAGGCCATGCCTGGTAGAGCAGGTTTTTGGACCTCCGGTCTTAGATGTCTCTGCATTCCAATGGGCTTCTGGATTTAACGACCTGACACTATGACCTCATACTTTTAGATAAGAAATAAACACAAATAAAAAAGATTTCATGCACCTTGCTTCCATCAAAATGATTCTTTTTTAAATTTTATGTGTATGAGTATATTGCCTGAACGCATGTAAGTGCACCAATGCTGTCCAATGGCCTTGGAGGTCAGAAGAGAGCATGGATCCCTGGAACTGGAGTAACAGGCAGTTGTTAGCTGCCATGTGTGTGCTAAGAACTGAACCCCAGGTCTTCTGCAAGAACAGCTCTTAACTGCTGAGCCATTTCTCCAGCCCTCAAAATGATTCTTTAGCAAAGAGAAAAAAAACTACAGGAAAGAGTAGGTCAGTGATTTTACATAGCTTTACAAACAGTTGTTTTTTTTAAATTTATTTATTTATTTATTTATTTATTTATTTATTTATTTATTTTGGTGTTTTCAAGACGGGGTCTCCCTGTAGCCCCAGCTGTCCTGGAACTTACTCTGTAGTCCAGGCTGGCCTTGAACTCTCAAAGATCCACCTGCCTCTGCCTCCCAAGTGCTAGGATTAAAGGCGTGCGCCACCACACCCAGCTTTTGCCCCCCCCTCCCTCCCCTCGCCCTCCTTCCCCTCCCCTCCCGCTCCCCTCTCCCTCCGCCTTGTCCCCTCCCGTCCCCTCCCCCGTCCCGCCCCCCGGTCCCCTCCCCGCTGTCCCCTCCCGTACATCCCCCTCCATCGCCCGTTCCCCTCCCGTCCCGCCCACCTCCTCCCCCATCGCCCATCCTCCGTCCCCTCCCGTCCCCCTCCCCCTCGCCCCTCCCGTCTCCCATCCTCCCGTCTCCGCTCCCGTCCCCTCCCGTCCCGCCGTCCCTCCCGCCTCACCCATCCCCTCCCTCCCCCTCCCGTCCCCCTCCCCCTCACCCTCCCGTTCCCTCCGCGTCCCCCACCCCCCCCCTCGTCCCCCTCCCTCCCCATGCCGTCCCAACCTCCCCTCTGTCCCCTCCTCGTCCCCCTCCTCGCCGTCCTCCCCCGTCTCCTCCCGTCCCCAAAGTCCATCCTGTCCCCTCCCGTCATCGTCCCCTCGCCCTCTGTCCCCTCTCCCGTCCCCTCCTCCGCCTGTCCTGCCTCCTCCCGTCCCTCCCGTCCTCCTCCCTTCCCCTCCCTCCCCCCGTGTCCCCTCCCGTCCCCTCCTCTCTCCCTCTCCCCTCTTCCTCCCCTCCCCTATTTTTTGCTTTTCTCTCTCCCTCCCCTCCTTCCCCCCACCACTCCCTTCCCCTCTCCCTCCCTCTTCTTTTTTTTCCCCTCCCCTCCCCTCCCTCTCCCTCCCCGTCCGTCCCCGCCCTCCCCCCGTCCTCCTCCCCTCCCCTCCCGGCTGGTCCCCTCCCGCCACTTTCCTCCCGTCCCCTCCTCCCGTCTCTCCCCCTCCCGCCTCCCTCCCGCCTCACTCCCACTCCCCCGCCCTCCCGTCCCCTCCCCTCCTTCCCTTTTTTTTTTTTTTCTCCTCCCCTCCCCTCTGGTCCCACTCCCGTCCACTCCTCTCCTCCCCGTCCTCCCCCCCGTCCTCCCGTCCCCGGATCCTCCGTGCCCCCTCCCCTCCCGTCCCTCCCTCCCCACTCCCCTCCCCTCGTCCCCTCCCCTCCCCCCCTCCCCTCCCCCCCTCCCCTCCTCTCCCCTCCTCCCCTCCCCTCCCCTCCCCTCCCTATCTCCTCACTGTGGAGCCTCTCACCTGTTGCCAGACATCAGTTCCACTTTCAATTGACTACTCTGGAGAGCAGACTGGCCAACATCTGCTTGAGTACTCCCCATCGCTGTGGGAGCAGCCGGAGTGGGCTCCATTCGACCCATCTGATTGGCTCTGTCTTCCACCCAGATCCCCACCCTGGGGTAGTTCTACTCACTTCTCAGTGTTGGTTCTTCCTCTGATGCTAGGAAACATACAAGCTGTTGCCCTGCGGGACATTTTTGTTCAGGCCCAGAATCGAGACAGCTCACCACCGTCTCTGCAGATTGAAGAGCCGGGATGGGAGAAGCGGAGATCTGTCAACCTGTCTGAGCTCATTGATGTTTATAGGTAGGGCCTCTGTTGTCCTTGGTCAAGGGCAAGTCCTCTGGGAGTTTGTACACCGTGGAGGCTTGAGTTTGGGTGGATGACTAAGGGCACAGACAGCCTTAAAATACCACCTCTTGACATGAGTGAAAATTTTTCTTCTTGGTCACATCATGTGTTGGCATCTCTGTGTTGGTGACCATGACGTATGATCACTTCATACCTGGATTACAAGAAACAATATTGACTTACGGTTCTAAATCAAAACAGGTAGAGAGGTATATTTATTAAAATGACTGTTTGTGGAGCTGGAGAGATGGCTCAGCAGTTAAGAGCACTGGCTGCTCTTCCAGAGGACCTAGGTCAATTCCTGACACCCACATGGTGGCTAACAACCATCTATAACTCAAGTTCCAGGGGATCCGACACTCCTGACGTCTATGGGCATTGCACAACATGGGTGCACTTAACTGCGTGCAGACAATACAGTTAAGTGCACCCATTTTGTGACAATGCCCCATAGACGTCAGGAGTGTCAGATCCCCTGGAAATTGGAGTTATATGGTTGTTAGCCACCATTGGGTGTCAATTTAAAGCCGGGCGTGGTGGCCACGCCTTTAAATCCTAGCACGTGGGCAGGCAGAGGCAGGTGGATCTTTGAGAGTTCAAGGCCAGCCTGGACTACAGAGTAAGTTCCAGGACAGTGGGGCTACAGGGAGACCCTGTTTGAAAACACCAAAATAAATAAATAAATAATAAATAAATAAATAAAAATAATTAAAAAAACAACTGTTTGTAAAGCTATGTAAAATCACTGACCTACTCTTTCCTGTAGTTTTTTTTCTCTTTGCTAAAGAATCATTTTGAGGGCTGGAGAAAATGGCTCAGCATTAAGACTGTTTTGCAGAAGACCTGGGGTTCAGTTCTTACAACAACTACATGGCAGCTAACAACTGCCTGTTACTACCCAGTTGGTCAGAGGTCTGCTCTCTTCTGACCTCCAAGGCCATTGGACAGCATTGGTGCACTTACATGCGTGCCAGGCAAATACCTCCAACACATAAAATTTAAAAAAGAATCATTTTGATGGAAGCAAGGTGCATGAAATCTTTTTTATTGTGTTTATTTCTTATCTAAAAGATGAGGTCATAGTGTTCCAGGTCGTTAAATCCAGAAGCCATTGGAATGCAGAGACACTAAGACCGGAGGTCCAAAAACCTGCTTACCAGGCATGGCCTTTGGTTATGCTAAAGCACCACCTGATTACTCAGGATCTTCGCCTCGCCTCGCATTCTGGAGGCCAGATTCCAGATTCTACCCACCCCCACTCCCACTGAATCCTGCTCCCACTTCTCCCTTAAATTCCCCAAGCCAGACCCATTCTGTGCTTGGCTCGCTCTCTCTTTCCCCTGAGCCTAGCCCCGGCTACCCTGAATTAAACTTTGCTCCGAAGAGCTAGACCTCGTGGCTTTCATTCGGGGGCAGCGCGCCATAACCTTACACATAGTATGCAGTGAATTTTACCCATGTAACTAACGCTTTGCTTGGGTAATAACTGTATTATTCTTTTCTGCTGGAAGTTTAGTATTTTCTGTTTTTTTTTTTCTTATTTCTTATTTTTATTTTATTTTTATTTTTGAGTTAGTTTTTTCTTAGCCACGATTTTGCTTTTGCTGTTTAGTGAGTTTGAAAGTATTGAGTGAGACTGGTCCAGCAATGTCGAGAAAGAAAGGACGACTATCTGTTGAGTTACTGTCCATGCTTAGTGACAGTTCAGGCCTCTTGTCCCAGCTCCTGTCTGCCTTCTTGCCATTATTGCTGCTTCTTTTACTTTCCACAGAGTGTTTGGGTGAGAGATACTGCATTGCATTACATTATCCTGTGAGTTCCTTTTGAACTTGCATGGAATTTTCTGGATAAGAAAATGAGGTCCAGTAGGAATGACGAAGCATCTTACTTGTTAAGACAATGGTGGGATGTGGAAACAAGAGTAGAGTTCGCTGTCCATATCCTGGGCATCCACATAATTGAAAATATTTTGGAAAAACATTGTGTTTCTTTGACGATAGACTTTTCTTTTTTACTCTCTTGTCCGTTGTCCTTAAAAATTATAGTAAGGGGCTGGAGAGATGGCCTAGCTGCGTTAAGAGCGCCGACCACTCTTACAGAGGACCCAGGTTCGATCCCAGCACCCACATGGCGGCTGAGAGCCGTCTGAAAACTCCAATTCCAGGAGAACTCCAGTTCCAGGGGGAAACCGAGACCTCTTTCTGACCCTCCGCGGCATTGGCACGACACGGGTGCACAACTTGCATGCAGACAGTACATGGATACACATACAGAAATAAATAAAACTTATAAAATGATTTTGAAAAAAGTAAGTATAGCAATATTACAGTGCACTAGGTATTGTAATGATCTAGATGGAGGCAATATACTCATACACATAAAATTTAAAAAAGAATCATTTTGATGGAAGCAAGGGCATGAAATCTTTTTTTTATTCGTGTTGTATTTCTTATCTAAAAGTATGTGGTCATAGTAGGCAGTGAATTTTACCCCTGTAACTAACGTTTGCTGGGTAATAACTGTATTATATTTTTTTCTTGCTGGAAGTTAGAATTTAAGAAGTCACTTGGGAGGATATAGGTTACATGGAGACACTGTACAGTTCTGTGTGAGGGAGGTGAGCAGCCATGAATTTTGGTATCTGTAAGGCATCGTGGTCCTGGCACCAGTTCCCACCTGAATGCTAAGTGACTGTATATGCAAATATGTATTGGTTAGGGGGAAGGAATCTCCTCCATGCCCGAGAATAACTGTTGGGGTTCGTTTGATCCAGTGATGGGGTTGAGCTTCTCCAGATGAGTGAAGGCACCGGATTCCAACTGCAGCAACCTCCTGATCACAACCAGACAAGGCCTGGTCCTGCTTCGGGGACAAGATCTCACGCCTCACTGGAAGCTGAGTCTGCAGGGCCTGTGCAGGTTTGGAGCATGCGCTTCCTTGGGTTTGCTGTTCTGACCAACTTTCCCATGTGAGGGGATTTCCTGGAGCGTTGCTTGATGTCTTGGGCGACAGGAGAGAGGAGGGCAGGAGGAGTCTCTGTTCCTTTCCGTCTCTGTTCGCTGTGCAGTGCTCCCTTGTTTCTGTTGCAGCCAGCCTGCTCCTGGGTATTTCACTGATGACCAGACACTGGACTTCTTTCTGCAGATACAGGACGGAGTTGGGATGAAAAAGGTAAGACATTGGGACTCAAATCTATTGGAATACACGGGAGGAATATATTGTGTCCAGGCCTGGGCAGGACATTGGGCAGTGTAAGAACCTGGCTCTTCCTTCATAGAACTCACAGTTTCGTGAATGGGAAAATGAACATTTCTAGTTCAGTGCTAAAACCTACACCGTTAGTTGCTTTTCTAGACTACTCTGCCTGTGAAGAGTTTTGTCTGGATCTGACATACAGCTGGCAGGCAGAGCCTTCTGACATGTCTGCACAGGGAGAGAGGCAGGAATAAATAAATAAATGTCACACCTTGGTATGAGCTCCCCTAGGCTTCCAGACGAGGCTGGGATCGGTGGTGACTGGGTTTTAATGGAAGCCTTCCAACAAAGGAAGGAAATCCAGATGAGTCTTTAAGGGAGGACTGATGTGGGGGGGAAGGAATTCCAGGTTACAGACGCCAAGCCGGAGTTCAGAGACAGATGACACAGCTGGTTCGGAGTCCACATTTTGGCTTCTAGGTGAGATTGTGTGTTGTGAGGATGTAAAGTATGGGTGGACAGAGTTCAGTCATCATTTCCTGTTAAAAGGGAATTAATAGAATTTATTTATTTTATTATTTATTATTTATTTTTGTTCTTTTTGAGACAGGTTCCCTATAGCCTCAGATGGCCTGGAACTCCATATATGACCAGACTGCCTTGAACTCACAGAGATCCTCCTTGCCTCTGCCTCCTGAGGCGAGGAATTAAAGGTGTGTGCCACCATGCCTAGCAAGTTTTGATGTTTTAACTAAAAGACTTAGCTTTTAGGATTTTTATTATTTATTTTTTTATTTGTTGCCTGTTATTTATGTTATATGTTGGAATGTTTGCTGCCTGCATGTATAGAGATGTACAGTTGCAACATGCATGCCGGTGAGGAGGTGCAGAAGAAGGGCTTTGAATTCCCTTGGAACTAGAGTCAAGGATGTTGTTTGGTTCNGAGGGGAGGGGAGGGGAGGGGAGGGGAGCTGTCACCAGCAGCCCCAGGTCAAGCATTTGCTCCTTCTCACAGGCCTGACCACGTCTAGCAGGGGAGCAGGAGCCAAAATCAACCGTGCTTCTTACCAAAGCCAAACAGGATGTAGACGGCCCCACTGGCAGTGACGTAAACCTGGGGGCCAATCAGATTCCCGACTCCCACGATGTTGTACTTCACAGGTCGGCCCACCGGACTCCCTGTCCGGCCAGACACCAGCAGGAAACACAGATCTGGCTGAAGAGTGAAGACAGGTCGAGTCAGGGCGGGCCCTTCATTCCACAACAAAACAGCGGCCCCCGGGATCCTTATGTCTCATGAGCTGAGGGCTCAGGAACACTTCCCAGGTCAGAAAGCGCAAAGCCAAACTTTTCACTCATTTCTCCAGATATAAGAAATAAGCAAAAGCTGATTCCCTGATATGTATGAAGGGCGTCGTTAGGAGAACTCGGATGCCCCTAAGCATAGTGCTGCTGACTATGAAATCGCTCAAGACTGAGAGCTAAACACGGTTGGGCTGATGTAGGAGGGCCTGTACAAGATACGAGATATGCTGGATAGCTTTGGTTGTCACCTTGACACACGCGGGAAGAGGGAACCTCGCTGGGCAATTGCTTCTATTGGACGGGCCTTTACACACGTCTGTGGGGCATTTTCTTGATTGCTGAGTGATGTGGGAGAGCCCAGCCCACTATGGGTAGGCCACTCTAGGGCGGGTGGTCTTGTGTTGTATAAGAAAGTAGGCTGAGGGGCTGGAGAGATGGCTCAGCAGTTAAGAACACTGACCACTCTCACAGAGGACCTGGGTTCAATTTCCAGCACTCACATGGTGCCTAACTACCCTCTGTAACTCCAGTTCCAGGGGATTCAAGACCCCCTTCTGAGCTCTACAGGCACTGCATGACAAGGGTGTGTCTGCACATATGCAGACAATAAACTCACGCACATAAGATAAAAATAATATTTTTTTATAAAAGAGAGCGGGCTGAGCACAAGCCAGGGAGCAAGTCTGTAACCAGCGTCCTCCATGGTCTGTGCTCCAGGCTCCTGCCCTGAGCTTTTGGCTTGGTTTCTCTTGATGACGGACTGTGATCTGTAAGACAAATAAACCCTCTCCTCCCCAAGTTGGATTTGGTCAGTAATTTTCTCACAGCAATAGAAAGCTAACCAGAACATCAGGAATCCCCCATAGTGATCTTTTTGGTTGTTTGTTATGAGACAGGATCTCACTGTGTAGCCCTGGCAGGCTTGGTCCTCACTATATAGATCAGGCTAGCCTTGAACTCAACAGAGATCTGTCTGCCCCAGCCTCCTGAGTGCTGGTATGCCAGGCCCCCAAAATGATCTTGGTTGTCAACTTGCTGGGACTTAGAATCACCATGGAAACACACCTCGTGTGTCTCTGCCGAAATTAGTCCTCCCTCCCTTAAGTTACTGTTTCCAGGGTCTGATCACCCAGCGATGTATTAGTCCAGGCAGAATTCTCCCTTCATAACATCAGCTGCCTGGCCAGGCCACTGTCAACTACTCTGACAGATCAGCAAACCTTCCCTGTGAATATCCAGACAGTAAATACTGTTGGCTTTTTGAGTCTTGCGGTCTCCATAGCAACCACTCTTGTTGTTCTAGCACAAAAACAGTCAAAGGCAACACATGAATGGGTGGGGATGGCTATAGTCCAATCAAAACTTATTTGAGAAAATAGGTTTCTTAGGTGCCCTCCCAGATGTTCTACACCAGACCAGTTCTCCTCATCACAAAGTTCTGCCAAGTTTAGCCAACACTACACTCAGACCTCAGAACTCCAATACTCGCTGTCATAACCCCTCCTCCGGTTCTTTCTTGCCAGTAAACAGGGCAAAGTTCAAAATAAACCTGCAGCTCCTGCTTTAGACCTATCACCTCTCAGAGAATGTTCTAGGACTGTCACTTTTTTTTTTTTTTTTTTGCTCTTTTTTTTCTTGTAGGACAGCAGGCTCTACCCTTAGTCCTAGCTGGGCCTGAGTCACTATGTAGACTAGGCTGGCTTTAAACTCACAGAGATCCACCTACCCCTGTCCCCTGAGTGCTGGGATTAAAGGTGTGTGCCACCACGCCCAGCTAGGACTCACTTTTTGGGAAGAATGGAGATTATTTCATTTTCTGTACATTTCTGCTCAAATGAATCAATTCTGTGAGGCCACCTGAGTAACAGGGCAGGCACAGAGTAAGAGCAGATGAGCTGTTTCCTCTAGGAAGGGCCCCGTACTGTGGAGAGTCCCTAAAGCCTGAGCCGCCACTTCTCAGTATCACTGGGTGTAAGAAGCAGGTGGGGTATTAAGACTAACAGTTCGCCAGGCATGGTGGCACATGCCTTTAATCCTAGCACTCGGGAGGCAGAGGCAGGAGGATCTTTGTAAGTTCAAGGCCAGCCTGGTCTACAGAGCAAATTCCAGGCCAGCTGTGACTACAGGGAGACCCTGTCTCGAAAAAGCCAAAACAAAAAGACTAACAGTTCTCATTCATGCAGACTATGTTGCAAGTCTGTTTCATCTAGTAAACTAAATTATTGCTTAAAATAAAAAAAAAAAAAAAAAAAAAAAAAAAAGACTAACAGTTCTGCTAGGCATTGTGGTGCATACTTATAATACCAGTACTGAGGAGGTTCAGGCAGGAAGATCTCACACAAGTTCAAGGCAAGCCTGAGCTACAGAGTAAGACCCTGTCCCCCTGTGGTGGTTTGAATGAGAATGTCTCCCATAGGTTTTAAGTATTCGGACATTTTGTCCCCAGTTGGTTGCACTGTTTAGGGAGGTCTTAGAAGGTGTGGCTGTGCTGGAGGAAGTGCGTCACTGGGACAAGGTTTACTGAGTTTAACAAGCCTTGCGGTCTCCAGTCTTGCTCTCTTGACTTCCTGTACTCATTGCAGGATGTGACCCTCGGCTTTCTGCTCCAGCCGCCATGCCTCCCCACAATGAACTCTTATTCCCTGGAACCTCAACCTAAGCTCAAATAAACTCTTCTTTTTATTATTTTCCTCTTGTCAATGGTTGGTCTTATCCACAGCAACAGAAAAGTTGACTAATACACCCCCCAAATCCCAAACAAAAAAAAAAAACCAAAAAGATCCTAGTGTTAGGGGTTTGTTGAATATCAACATGTATATTAGCTTGGCTGTGCCGCCTAGATTCTGCCAGAAAGAAAATTTTTTTTAATTAAAACAGACTATCAAATGAGGAAAAATAATCTACATCCATACTTTTCCACACAAAAATCTTTGCTTCTGAGAATAAAAATGAATGAAACTTTATAATGAGATAACTGTTCATTAATTTGGTCTTTCCTGAAACTCGGGAGAAATGTTGTTGCTTCATCTGTGTACCACGGACACCAGAAGCTTCTTCCCAAGCTTGGTTGCACCCACTTGCCTAGAATCATCACAAACAAACATGATTGTTGATGCTGTGCAAGAAAGGAGAAGCAGACAGTCGGTCGCCTCCAGACCAACCACAAATGGCCTGCCATTTTGTGCAAGGAGGTTACAGGGTCCATGCTGGGATGGAGACTTTCCTGTGTGGCCTTCAGGGGAAGAGAGAGCACCCACATTTCTATAAGTGACCCCTTGACCCACTGTTCTGTCAGGTTTGGTGAAATCATACCTCGCTTTGTCTTAGGGACCAAGGAGAGAGCTGGACACCACGTGCACTGCCCAGAAGGAATGTTAGCAACAATAAGTAACTCCAGGCCAGGCCGGTCAGTGTCCAGAATGACTAACTCCACAGCTTACAAGCTATGACTTAAGAGTTCTCTGTGCTAGATGGGGGGGGGGGGATTAAGGATGTCACTGTATAATTGCTAGATGGCTTAGATCCACTCAGACCAGGCTGGCCTGGAACTTACAGCAATCCTACCTCAGCCTCCCAGGCTGGGATTACAGGGACGAGCTACCACATCCATCCTTGAAAGCCTATCTTACAGCATAGAGCACAACTCACAACTCTCTTTTCTTTGGTCATTGATGTAACTGGAGTTTTTGTATGGGGGGGGTGTCTTTTTTTTTTTTTTTTTGGTCTTTTTGAGACAGGTCTCCTTATAGCTCTGGCTGTCCTGGAACTCTGTAGACCAGGCTGGCCTTGAACTCACAGAGATCCGCCTGCCTCTGCCTCCCAAGTGCTAGGATTAAAGGCGTGCGCCACCACGCCCGGCTGTCTTTGTTTTTTGAGACAGGGTCTTATATGCAGCCCAGGCTAGCTGCATATCGATCCTCCTTCATACTGGGATTATAGGGATATGTTGCTTACATTATCATTTAATATTTTCTGATATATAGCTTATGAAATTTTAAATTTTATTTAGGTATTTATTTTCATATTCTATTATTATTTTTTGTGTATGAGTGTATTGCCTGCACGTGTGTAAGTACACCCATGTCATGCAATGCCCTCAGAGTCAGAAGAACACACTGGAGTCCCCTGGAACAGGAGTTATGGATGGTGGTTAACTTCCATGTGGGTGCTGGGAATCAAACTGGAGTCCTCTTCAACAGCAGCCAGTGCTCTTAACTGATGAGCCATCTCTCCCCTTGTTTGTTTATTTTTAAACACAGTCTCATGCACTGGCATGGTAGCACATGCCTTTAATCCCAGCACTCTGAATCCAGAGCCAGGCAGATCTCTGTGAAATGCAGGCTAGCCATCTCACGGGGTCTCATGTGTCTCAGGCTAGCCATCTCACAGGGTCTCATGTGTCTCAGGATAGCCATCTCACAGGGTCTCCTGTGTCTCTGGATAGCCATCTCACAGGGTCTCCTGTGTCTCAGGATAGCCATCTCATAGGGTCTCCTGTATCTCAGGATAGCCATCTCACAGGGTCTCCTGTGTCTCAGGATAGCCATCTCACAGAGTCTCCTGTATCTCTGGATAGCCATCTCACAGGGTCTCCTGTATCTCAGGATAGCCATCTCACAGGGTCTCCTGTATCTCAGGATAGCCGTCTCACAGGGTCTCCTGTGTCTCAGGATAGCCGTCTCACAGGGTCTCGTGTGTCTCAGGCTAGCCATCTTACAGGGTCTCATGTGTCTCAGGCTAGCCATCTCACAGGGTCTCCTGTGTCTCTGGATAGCCATCTCACAGGGTCTCCTGTATCTCAGGATAGCCATCTCACAGGGTCTCCTGTATCTCAAGATAGCCATCTCACAGGGTCTCCTGTGTCTCAGGATGGATAGCCATCTCACGAGGGTCTCTGTGTCTCAGGCTAGCCATCTCACAGGGTCTCGTGTGTCTCA
>VZQC01011996.1:594942-611374 GCA_009823505.1 Rhizomys pruinosus
ATCTCACAGGGTCTCGTGTGTCTCAGGCTAGCCATCTCACAGGGTCTCGTGTGTCTCAGGATAGCCATCTCACAGGGTCTCGTGTGTCTCAGGCTAGCCATCTCACAGGGTCTCGTGTGTCTCAAACTAGTCTCAAACTCAATATGCAATCAAGGATGACCTTGAACTTCTGATACTCCTGTCTCTACCTCCTCAGTGCAGGTATTACAGGTATATGCTATTATACCTGATTTATGAAGTGTAGGGGATCCAGCCCAAGGCTTTATACATGCTGGGCAAGTATTCTATCAACCAGGATACATGCCCAGACTATAGCTTAGGAGCTTTCGATCACTCCATCCTACCGTTTTAGACTTGAAGTAATTTTTTTATGTGTATGAATGTACGTATGCATGTAGGTTTGTGCACCCATGTCGTGCAATGCCGCGGAGGTCAGAAGAGGGTGTTGGATTCCCCTGGAACTGGAGTTCTCCTGGAACTGGAGTTACAGATGGTTCTCAGCCGCCTTGTGGGTGCTGGGGATCGAACCCGGGTCCTCTGCAAGAGCAGTTGGCACTCTTAACCGCTAGGCCATCTCTCCAGCCCCGCTAAAATATTTTTTAAATTAAGTAGGTACAACATTGAAAAACTAGAACTACATTTACATGAAAAAAAAAAAAATAGGCAGTGTTCCAGGGACTTGACATTTAGCAGCTCTAATACCCATAAGCCTCCTACAAGAAGATATAACTTTCCCATGTATGCATATAAAGAAACTAGAATTTGGGTAGGTTACAGCTTGCCCGAGGCCACAAAGCTACAAAGTGGTAGAGAAGGAATTTATACACAAGCCATCTGTCTCCAGAGCTCCACTCTACCACAGTCCACAGAACCACAACGGCACTGCTGGGAAATGGCATTGGAATGCTCACTTGTTCACTGATCCTCACCAAGAGAACTTATTCCAGCTTAAGCCATTGCAAAAACAGAAGTTCAGGCAGCACTTCCAATAACACCATTAGAAGCCGGGTAACCACAACTGAACCATCCCCCCAAAGAAACACAAACCTTTTAGAACAGAGACTATACCTGCATTTCCCCAATGGCCAGCACCACGAGGTCTCTGACGCCATCCTCGTCCAAGTCCGGCAGCACTACCACTGGGGCGGCCAAGGTACCATTGGACAGGTAGTTGGAGTTTAGAGACCAGATGGGTTTCCCTACAGAAGGACAAAGGCAAATCACCACTTTGGCTTTCTGCCCCTGGAAAAAACAGACACAACCTTCCCAGGCCAGAAAAAGAAATTGAAGGTCGAAGCGGCCAACAGAGGCTCCTCCACACGCCGCAGGGTTACCTTACAATCTGAGGATAAAGGGAGACGTGGAATCGAAAATCTTTACGTATCTGGCTACATTTCCATGTAACAACCTCAGATCAAATAGAGGTGTGCAAATCTCTCCTGGAGGCAGGAGCTCGCTCTACCAGGGCTGCAGAGTAGATCTGTCAGGGGACACTATGGCCACTGAGGAGCCCGCTCGCCTCCTTCTCTCAGTCCATACATAAAGCACCAGAGAAACTGTAGGCGACTTTCAAGGGCTTTGTTCCTGAGCTAAGTCAGCGAAGTGCATTCTGATTTGGGGGTTTGGGCCATTTTTTATTTGTTTGTTTGTTTTATAGGGTTGTTTGTGTTTGTTCTTATTTCTTTATTTTAAGTGTATGAGTGTTTTACCTGATGGTTCTCTGTAAGAGCAGCCAGTACTCTTAACATTGAGCTAACCCTCCAGTTCCTTGTTTTGGTTTGGGTATTTTTTTATTTATTTTATTTATTATTTTTTATGTGTATGAATGTACTGTCTGCATGTAGGTTGGTGCACCCGTGTCATGCAATGCCTCAGAGACCAGAAGAGGGCATCGGATTCCCCTAGAACTGGAGTTAAAGACGGTTCTTAGCTGCCATGTGGGTGCTGGGGATCGAACCCAGGTCCTCTGCAAGAGCAGTCACTGCTCTTAACTGCTGAGCCATCTCTCCAGCCCCCCTGGTTTGGGTATTTTGAGACAGAGTCTTCCTGTAACCTAGCTGGCCTAGAGCTCACTATGTAGACCAGGCTGACCTCAATCTTACAGAGATCTACTTGACTGTTTGTCCAAAGTACTTGGATTTAGAGTTTGTTTTTTGGTTTTGGTTTTAGGTTTTTTGTTGGTTTTTTTTTTTTTTGGTCTTTTTCTAGACAGGGTCTCCCTGTAGCCCCAGCTGGCCTGGAACTCTGTGGACCAGGCTGGCCTTGAACTCACAAAGATCCGCCTGCCTCTACCTCCCCCGAGTGCTAGGATTAAAGGCGTGCACCAACACGCCCATCTTAGAGTTTGTTTGTTGACATAAGGTCTCCTATAACCCAAGAGGGCCTTGAATTTCCTGTGTAGCAAGGATGACCTTGCCAGCCTCCTTCTTTTGCATCCTGAGTGTGGAGATTATGCACCCGGGCCACCATACCTGCTTTATGGGAAACAAACTCAGGACTTGTGCATGCTGGGTAAGCACTCTATTAAATGATTTTTTTTTAATTTTCATTCAAAGGCACCCCACTAGCCAGACATGATAGCTTACACCTGTAATCCTGGCACCGAGGAAGCCTCAATCCAGGCAGATTGCATGCCTTGGAGTCCAGCCTGGGCTACAGTGGGACAGGGAGCAAAAACTAAAGCATCCCGCTACGGCACCTCCAGATGTGGGAAGGACAGAGACCCCTGAGACAGACACACTGACAGGCCACTCATGACTCTGTGAGAAGGTATCGATATATCCTAGATGCTTTTCCAGCCCCTCTGTGTACAGATTTAAAAGCAAGAAGAAGCAGAGGCCACATTGCAGCAGGGTATGGTACTACTGTACATGTCTTTAGTCCCAGTATTTGAGAGGCAGAGGCAGGCAGAGCTCTAAGAGTTTAGGGCCAGCCTGGTCTATATAGCAAGTTCCAGGCTAGCCAGGGCTACATAAAGAACCTGTCTCAAAAAAAAAAAAAAGCCACATCAACAGCCTTGACAAGCCCAAGTTCTTTCCCTAGTATTTTTTTTGGGGGGGAGTCTTTTTGAGACAGGGTCTCCCTATAGCTCCAGCTGACCTGAAACTTACTATGTAGACCAGGTTGGCCTTGAACTCACAGAGATCCACCTTCCTCTGCCTCCCAAGTGTTGGAATTAATGGTGTATGCTATCATACCTGGTCCCTGTTTTTTTGTTTGTTTGTTTGTTGTTGTGAGACAGGGTCTCCCAGTAGCCCAGGCTGTCCTGGAACTAGCCCTATAGACCAGGCTGGCCTTGAACTCATAGAGATCCACCTGCCTTGCCTCCTGAGTGCTGGGATTAAAGGCATATGCCACCACGCCTGGCTTAAGCCCCTGGTATTTTTAAAAATCTATTAAATAGCGTCTATAGGCTGTTGATACCCAGGTTCATGCATGGACTTGTGTAGTTCAAACAGAAAGAGGAAACTGCCTTTTGTACAAAGAACAGTGTAGAGGGACTGTTTACAACCAAGGCCTGGGGTAGTTTCTGTTTGGATAACAGTTTATCCTATCACCAAACAGGTAGTAACAAGGACCTACTTATCCATCTGCCCAAACCTCTTATCTTATTCCCATAATTATCACCCTCCAGAACAGTAAAGCAAACTTTCCCGCCTCTCAGAGGGAGAGTCCCTTCCCCTCCAGGCTGTGTGAACACCAAATGATAGCTCACAGAAGCAGAAACCATATGTGGCAAAGGACTTTCACCTGATGTCGCATTGAATGCACGGAGCATCTTGCGTGTGCCTGTTACGAGGCACACGGTTTCAGCCGCACTTCCTGGCCTCAGATCCAAGCACGTGACATCTTGAGCCTCCTCTGGGAGGGGACTGGACCACAGTGTACTGCCATTCATCCCAGAAAGGCACACAAGGTCTGCAGTTGGCTGGGAACCACCTAAAAGCATATAAGAGAGAAAGGAAGGGAGAGAGACAGAGGAGGTGCATCAGAAATGATCAGGCCAAATGGTGAGTGTGAAGGCAGAAGCTCAGGCCTGTGTGCTCAGCTTCGTCCTGTGCTCCTGACAAGGTGTGAACACACAACCTGTCATCTGCTTACGTGTGGCATGTGAGACAAGACGGGTGGCCCCGCCACTGTCCCACCACGTCTCTGTTTCTACGCCTTTCCCAGCACATCAGTTACCTGTCTGCCACCTCAGCCCCCATTAGTTAGCTAGTGACGTCCTTAAGGAAAGACACATTAACTTCTGATTTTCCAGCACCTCACAAAATGCCTGGTACACAAAGCAGCCCATTGTTTGCTGAGGAAAAGACAGGAACAAGGGCCAACTAGATGGCTTAGTGAGGAGAGCTGTCTGCTACCAAGCCCGAGGACCTGAGTTCGATCCCTGGCAGTGTTCCAGTTTTCCCACATGGTGAAAGAAGAGAAAGAGAATCAACTCCACAAGTTGGCCTCCGACCTCCACACACATGCACTGCTACACACACACACACACACAGCTACACATGAGGGCACACACACACACACACACAGCTACACACACAACAAATAAATGTAATAAAAATTAAAAGGGAAAAAATTTTTAAAATAGGACTAAAATTTCGAGCACTGAAAAGTAGTTACTGGGGGGAGGGACCACCTAGAAGGAAAACAACTGTTCAGAAACTCGACTCTGACCCAGAATCCACCCAGAGCACGGAGTAAATACTAGAATCTTTTTTGTTTTAAAAAATAAACCTGGCTGGAGAGATGACCTAGTGGTTAAGAGTACCAACTGCTCTTGCAGAGGACCTGGGTTCAATTCCCCAGCACCCACATGGCAGCTGAGAACCATCTTTAACTCCAGTTCCAGGGGAATCTGACACCCTCTTCTGACCTCTGTGGCATTGCATGACACAGATGCACAAACCTACATGCAGACAGTACATTCATACACATAAAAAATAAATTAAAAAAATTTTTTTAATTAAAAAAATATATTAAAAAAATAATAAACCTGGCCAGGTGTAGTGGTACACGCCTTTGATCCCAGCACTCAGGAGGCAGAGGTAGGTGGATCTTTGTGAGTTCAAGGCCAGCCTGGTCTACATAGTGAGTTCCAGGACAACTGGAGCTACAGGGAGAGCCTGTCTCAAAAAGGCCAAATAATAATAATAATAATAAATCTGAGCTGAGCATCATGGTGCATGCCTTTAATCCCAGCACTTGGGAGGGGCAGCAGGTAGATCTCTGTGAGTTCAAGGCCAGCCTGGTCTTCATAACAAGTTCCAGGGCTTTAGATACAGGAAAACCAGTATCTAAAATAAATAAATAAACAAACAGACACACAAACAAACCTAATGGGGGCTGGAGAGATGGTTCAGCAGTTAAGAGTACTGGCTGGTCTTGAAGAGGGCCCGGGTTCAAATCTCAGCACTCTCTTGGTGGCTAACAACTATTTGTAACTCCAATGCCAGGGGATCCAATGCCTTCTTCCGACCTCTGCAGGCCTTGCGTGACATGGGTGCACTTACACACATGCAGGCAATATTACTCATACATATAAAAAATAAAAATCATAAATGTTAAAAGTAAATAATAAATAACCGTAAGATGATGTGGAGGCACATACCTTTAACCCCAGCACTTAGGAGGCAGAGGCAGGTGCCTCTCTATGTCACTGAGGTTGGCCTGGTCCTTATATAGTGAGTTCCAGGCCAACTGGAGCCTTTCTCAAAATAATAATAGGGCTAGGCATGGTAGCGCACGCCTTTAATCCCAGCACTTGGGAGGCACAGGCAGGTGGATCTCTGTGAGCTCCAGGCCAGCTGGGACAAAAGGGAGACCCTGTTTCAAAAATACCAAAAAAAAAAATAATAATAATAATAGTAATAATAATAACAATAGTAATCCTGAAGTACTGACCAGTAAATAGGCCCTGCAGCCTGCAACTGGGTAGAATTGGCTGATTTGCTCCTGGGCAGGAAAGCACAGCTGGCAAGACTTCACCTGGGGCTAGAAAGCCTATGAGGGGCTAAAACTGCCCAGCTTCTGCCCTGAATGAGCCTCAGCGTGATGCACTTAACACAGAGGAATAATTCTCCTGTCAGTTTTCTTTTCACTCTCAGAACAAATTTATTCCTTATTTTTATTGTATGCAATGCCCTCAGAGTCCAGAAGAGCGTGCTGGGTCCCCGGAACTGGAGTTACTGATTGATGGTTGTTAGCCGCTGTGTGTGCTGGAAACTGAACTCTCTGCAAGAGCAGCGGTGCTCTTTTTTTTTTTTTTTTTTTTTTTTGTATGTGTATGAATGTACTGTCCGCATGCAGGTCTGTGCACCCGTGTCATGCAATGCCGCGGAGGTCAGAAGAGGGTCTCGGATTCCCCCTGGAGTTCTCCTGGAATTGGAGTTACGGACGGTTCTCAGACGCCATGTGGGTGCTGGGGATCGAACCCAGGTCCTCTGCAAGAGCAGTCGGTGCTCTTAACCCCTGAGCATCTCCGCAGCCCCAGGACGGGCCATCTTGGCTCACCGCACGCACTTGGCCCTCTCAAGCCATCACTAACGCCAGTGAGGAAACCTAGGATTCAGAGCTTTGTTCTTCCTGTTTCTCACATCACCAGTTAAACATACAGTTCTCAAACAGGAGAGGAAGTGCTGCTCGTTGTCGTAGACCTTGCCCCAGACACAGACACAGTGATGAGCACTGCTGATTGTTTCCTTCTAGACTTCAGAACACTCCTGTCCTGTGCTGTTCTTCCTGCTTAAGGGCCCTACTGAGTCCACAGCCATTTTCTGACTCATGCTTTTTGGGGTGCTGATCAAGTCACACTTCCCCTGAAACCACACTCCTCTTGGGGAGCTCTCTATATAACCAGCACAACCCTCAAGAAGGTGAATGGCAACCACTACAGTCGGTATCCATGCACGCTGCTCGAATGAACTGTAAACAAGTGAATAATAAGTCAAGCCCTCGATACCCTATGATGCAAAGCATTATGGGTTATGGGGTCATCCATGCTTGAGGGCTGAGGACATGGGCCACAGAACCGGACCCCTGGAGCTCAAGCCCAAGTCTACATCTTAATCTAACCAACTCCCTTAACCCCAGTGTATCTTGGTTTTCACATCTGGAAAAGGGATAATAATATTAGCATACTTGACAGGACTGTGTGGAGGGGTAAATTCATTCACGTGTGCTTCGGAACTACAACAGGCCATAGCACAGAGGAAGCACTAAATGTTAGTTATAGTCCTACTTACAAACTGTGGGCTAAAGCATACCTACACATTTACTCAGGCCTAAATGATTAATCAGCAGTTTCCTCAGCCTCCAGGAAGCGTTCCTGTATCAGCTGACAAGCTGCAGTCACGGCCACCATAACAGACATCACAGGACCAAAGCAGACCACTGAGTGTCTGTGATGAAAATGCAGTGCACTTTTGCCTGCTTCTGCATCTGTCCCACAGATCAGCCAGAATTCCAGCTAGCACAAACTGCTGATGCCTTAGTAAGACCACTGGCAACGATGTGTCAGGGTTTAGCCGCACAGAGCTGTTACTGCTCCCGGGCCCAGAGGGACAAAGGAGGGAGAGATTATTGAATCCAGAAAAGAAAGTCCACTAAGAAGTCCGGCTTGAGCCCAGCTACAACCAGTGGTCAAATTCACAGCCCTCCTGCTCTAAGCCTGGCAGGGAGGGACCCAGAGAAATAATATCCTGGTTACTCTTCATCCCCTCCACTTCCCACTGTGCCGCCCTATAGCCAAGCCCAGCAGGAGGCCAACAGGCGAGGGGTCCTGTAGCTAAGACGCCCTCTTACCTGCCCACCCTGCCCAAGAGGAGCGGAATGAAGGGGGAAGGGCAGCACCTAACCCAGACATCTGGGTGCAGAACTCTTCAGTCGTGATCATGCCAGGCCCTGCCAGGCTTGGGAGAGCAGAACAGAATCAGTATTCCCTACAATTCCCTACAATCTAAGAGCCAGTTGAAAACTGGCTCAAGAGCCCAAGTACTGGGCTTCAGAGACGGCTCAGCTGGTGAAGTGCTTACTACACATGCTAGAGAACCTGAGTTTGAGTCCAGGAAACCCACACAGGAAATTAGCTGGGTGTGATGATGCATATTGTGATCCCAGTGTAAAGAGGCATAGATGGGGGGGATCCCTGGGGGACGCTGGCCAGCAGGCTGTTGAGAGACCCTGTCTCAAAAACAAGGTGTAGAGTTCCTAAGGAATGACAACTAAGGTTGACCTCCAGCCTCTGCATACATGTGCACACACACACACACACACACACACACACACACACACACACACGCATTACTGCAGGGTGTCGGGTCATTTCTTCTCCGATCCAAGGTTTTCACCGGCCTGGATGACCACTCAAAGTCTAGCTATAACTCACTCTGGTTTCTTAAAATAAGCTTTATTCCACACAGGACCTTTCTTCCACACAGGACCTTTCCTCCACACAGGACCTTCATTCCACAGTATGTTTGGTGTATCCCTGGACCTTCTGCTCCCTGTGGACCGTCTTCTGTAGGGCCCCTCAGGAGATGACTGAGGCTTTCTTCTGGTTGACAGCTCCCAGGTGGCAGCCTCCAAAGATGAAAGATGCATCTCTTACCTCCGTCAGTCCCGTTCCTGGGTGTCACAAAGGAGAGAAGCACATCCCGAAGGCCATCTCCATTCACGTCAGCCAGCTCCAACGGAGACAGGTCCCCGCCTGGAGCACACATAATAAAACAAAAAGGGCCTGAGCCAGTTACCAAGACCAGTTCTCTGCCGCCAGGCTAGAAAGAAGACAGGTTCCAGTTCCCAGACAAGATGGCGGAGACACACTTCTCCTGCAGCTGGCCAGAACCCTGGACATTACACATACATCCAACTGAATGAGGATCTGAAAGGAGGGTAAGGCAGCCTGAGTGGAGACCCCAATGCCTAGGGAACAGCATGGTTATGGACCCCTTGGCTTCAAATATTCCAGACAAGGTGTAAACCAAATAATCATTAAGGGCCAAAGAAATCCCAAGAAACCTGGCTTCCCTAGAATGCTTTCCCAGGGAAGGTGCAGCCCAGAAGGCAGAAGGGTCTGATTATATATAACTGCTCTACTCCAAACGCTATGGCCTGTGGCCCCACCCCACCAAAAAGGCTGTGGAATTTGATTTCTGCCCTCTTCTGGATATACTAAGGCACCCTCCCTTCCTACAGAGTCGAGGCCAAGAAGGCCTTGGGGGAACCAGGATATCCCACCTACAGCGCTAGCCCACCATGTACAAGGGAAGTCTGAGCTCTACCTGGTCATACCATCCATCCTCCTCAGGGGGCAGCAGAGGCCAGTGGGGAGCAATGACAAAGGAGAATCCTGCCCAACACAGTGGTGCACATCTTCGATCAATCCCAGCACTTGGGAGGCGGAGGCAGGTGGATCTCTGTGAGTTCAAGACTGGCCTGGTGTACACAGAGAGTTCCAGGCCAGCTGAGGCTACATAGTGAGACCATGGTCCACCCACTTTGGCTGCTATCTAAGAAATCACTAAGAATGAACACGCTCACACCCTCTGACTGGCAACTTAACTTCTAGTTTACTCCTTGAAGAAACTAATATACACTATAGTGGAAACATTAAAAAAATGTTCTTAGCATCATTTATTTTTAAAAAAGAAAAAAGGGGTCTGGAAAGATGGGTCAGTGGTTAAGAGCACTGGCTGCTCCTACAGAGGACATGGGTTCCCAGCACCCATATGGCAGCTAACAACCACCCATAACTCCAGTTCCAGGGGAATCCAATGCCATCTTCTGACCTCCAAAGGCACTGCATGACACAGGTGCAGTTACATACATTCAGGCAATACACTTGTACACATAAAAGAAAAATAATAAAATATTTTTTAAAAAGGAAACAAAAAAAATTGGGGGCTGGGTGTGGTGGCACATATCTTTAATCCCAGCACTGGGGAGGCAGAGACAGGTGGATCTCTGTGACAAAAAGAGGCCAGCCTGGTCTACGTAGTGAGTTCTAGGCCACCTGGGGCAACAGGGAGACCCTGTCTCAAAAAGGCAAAAAAAAAGAAAAAAAAAGCACAAGCCTCAAAAAAATCACAATTATATAAAATTCAAAAAGAAGGAAAATTAACGAACATCTATCTTGTTTATCTTGTTTAGGTACCCATGGCAATGTGGTAAAACTTTGAAGTTGAGGAGAAAAGGCTAGGGTAGAAGACGAGTAACCAGCGCAAATTCAGAAGAGGCTAGGGTAGAAGACGAGTAACCAGCACAAATTCAGAAGAAGCTAGGGTAGAAGTCGAGTAACCAGCGCACATTCAGAAGAGGCTAGGGTAGAAGACGAGTAACCAGCGCAAATTCAGAAGAGGCTAGGGTAGAAGTCGAGTAACCAGTGCAAATTCAGAAAAGGCTAGGGTAGAAGACTCAGGTCTCAACAATGCCCTACTCTGTCCACTGAGTGCCAGCCACATGGCAATGTGCCTGCAGGCATCCATCGTGTACACACTAGACATGTAAACCAACACGGCCCTGAGAGAACTGAAGACAGGAACAAGGAACCCATCAAAAGTTAACTCCCCTGTGGTCAGATAAGTGACAGTGAGACAGTCCTTCCTGTTCAGGATGATCAGAGTTGCCCAAAAATAGCCTGATGTGGTTGACCAGAGAAGGCTGCTGGGCAGAGCTAAGGAACAAGCCTGTTTCAGAACAGAAGGCTTTAAGAAATTTGCTCTAAATAAGACAAAACCAAAACAAAACAAACAAAAACAATAACAAAAAAAAAAATGACAGGCATGTCTGGGACAGCACCATCCCAACCACTAGGAGCCCAGAAGATGGCAGCTGCCTTCTATGAAAAATGAAATTGTTTTAAAAGTCAAATTAAGTCAGGCTTGTACAAACAAGGAAGCAGACAGGCGTTAAGGGCCCTGGCTGTGGGTTCTGAGGCAGCCAGGCCTTCGGCCTCACTTTGCTGTGTGAATTTCTGAATCTCTGCAATCTCCTGGCACAGTGGGGGCTCCACACAGGAATCCGGCAAGTCAACATCCTGTCCTCTGTATGTCTAAAGAAAATGAATGCCGCTCCACAAAGCTGGGGTCCAGAGGTGCAGCAATCTGTTTTTACGTCAAATATCAACCTCCTAACCACCTCCATGCATTGGGGAAAGAAATGTATGACACATTACTTATTATTTTTTGTTTGTTTTTTAAATTTTATTTATTTATATGTATGAATGTGCTGTCTGCATGAAGGTTTGTGCACCTGTGTCGAGCAATGCCGCGGAGGTCAGAAGAGGGTGTCGGATTCCCCTGGAACTGGATTTAAGACAGTTCTCAGCCGCCATGTGAGTGCTGGGGATCGAACCCGGGTCCTCTGCAAGAGCAGAGGACGGCAGTCTTAACCAATAGGCCGTCTCTCCAGCCCCACATTACTTATTAAGATTTAGAGGGAAAGCTGACTACAGTGGTGCATACCTGCAATCCCAGCCCTTAGGAGGCTGAGGCAGGAAGATCACCACAAGTTTGAGACTTATTTGGACTACACAGTAAGTTCCAAGCCAGTGAGGGCTATGGTGGTGAGATACTATCTCCAAAAATGATTCACAGTGGGGCTGGAGAGATGGCTTAGCAACTGAAAGTACCGGCTGCTCTTGCAGAGGACCAGGGATCAGTTCCCAGCACCCACATGGTGGCTGACAACCAGCCATAGTGACGCCCTCTTCTGGCTTCCACGGGCACTGCATCCACATGGTGCACTTGCATGTAGGCAAAACTACTTATATACATAAAATTTTTTAATTGTTTTTAATGATGTGGAGGAAAACTTCAACATACTAACATATAAAAATCTACAGAGCAGGTCTAAAAATCCCTCAACTCACCTCCTTGGGAGCCCAAGCGACGGCTCCACGTGCTGTGTAGGTCTCTTGGGGGGCAAGGAATGAGGAAGGCGCAGAGGAGCACAAGGACCATGGAGATCACGAGGGTCAGCAGGAAGACAGATGTGCGCACATAAGACACCAGGGAAGAGGTGGCCTTCTGCTCCAGGCCCCCAAGGGGCTCCGAGGGGTACCCCTCTGGGGTGACTTCGGAAACATGTGGCTTTGCAGCCCCTGCAGCCTCTGCATCTGAGTCAGGCTCAGGAGCCTCTCTCAGGGCACTCTTCCCGTTTTTCACCCCTCCGTTCTTCTGCTGCAAATTAAGCACTAGATCATCTTCACTCTCGTCACTGTCAGCCTGCGTGAGGGGATCGTATTCCCCGAGGTCTGGGCTCTTCTTCCCTAAAGAAAAAAAAAAAAAAAAGACAGAAGGCCAGAGTCAAGGAGAACAGGAAGGAAGAAGCCTCACCAGACCACACAGACACCTGGAGTTGTCACAGAAACCAAAATCACACCCAGATGGGCTGGAGAGATGGCCTAGCGGTTAAGAGCACCAACTGCTCTTGCAGAGGACCCAGGTTCGATCCCCAGCACCCATATGGCGGCTGAGAACCATCTGTAACTCCAATTCCAGGAGAACTGCAGTTCCAGGGGAATCTGACGCCCTCTTCTGACCTCCGCGGCATTGCACGACACGAGTGCACAAACCTACATGCAGACAGTACACTCATACACATAAATAAAATAAATATATATTAAAAAAATCACACCCAGAAACCTAGGTCCACGGTGGCTCTCTGTATAATTAGTTGTCAGCACGGGGGGTGGTGGTGGTTAGAAGTGCAGCGCTTCAGAGAGGGTAAGAAAATGCCGGGCTGGAGAGAATGGCTTAGCGGGTTAAGAGCAGCGAACTGCTCTTGCAGAGGATCCGGTTCGATCCCCAGCACCCCATGGTGCTGACCACACACCGTCTAGTTAAACTCCAGTTCCAGGGATCTGACAACCCTTCTTCTGACCTCCGCGCATTGCCGACACGGGTGCACGAACCTACATGCAGACTAGTAAGCATTCATTCACAATTTAAAAAAAAAAAAAAAGAAAAAAAAAGAAAAGAGGGGGGAGAGAAAAAAAAAAAAAAAAAAAAAAAGGCTTTTTTTTTTTCTTTTGGGGGCGAGGACCTTGGGTCGATCCCCAGCAACCCACATAGCAGCCGAGAACCGTCTGAACAACTCCAATTCCAGGAACTCCAGTTCCGGGGGAATCCGACCACCCTCTCTGACCTCCGCGCATTGCAAGACATGTGCACAGATTTGCACGCAGACAGTACATTCATACACATACAGAAATAAATAAAATTTTTAAAAAAAATTAAAAAAAAATTTGCCAAAGGGTTCTGGAGAATGGTGGTGGTTAAGAGCACTGGGGCTGTTCTTGCAGAAAACCAGTTCAGGTCCCATCACCCACAAGGTGGCTAACAACTGTCCATAATATCCTTAACTCCAGTTCCAGGATCTAATGCCCGTTCAGTGCCTAAGTGGGCACTGGCATTGTTACCAAAAATTGCACTGACATAGATGTAGTAAAAATACTTCAACATAAAAATAAAAATCAAATAGGAACTAGCTGGGCTTGTTGCACGAGCGCCTTAATCCTAGCACTTTGGGAGGCAGAGGCAGGGGATCTTTTGTGAGTTCAAGGCCAGCCTGTCTACAAGGTGGAAGTTCCAGGCCAAGCTGGGTACAGGGAGACCCTGTCATCGAAAAGGACCAATAAATAAATAAATAAACAACAAACAAATAGGGGCTGTGAAGAGATGGCTCAGTGGTTAAGCAGCACTGGCTTCTGTTGCAACGGACCATGCAGTTTGACCCACAGGGCAGCTAACAACAAGTCTTGGGAAACTCCAAAGGTCAAAGGACCCACACCCTCCTCTGGCTTTGTGGATTGCACAAGTTGGTATAAGCCATATGCATGCAGGTAAAAACACTTGTTTATAAAAATATAAGTTAAATTAAAAAAAAGAGAGACAAAGGGAAATGAATTTGCAAAAAAAAAGAAAAACATTAAAAAACAGAGCCTACATGGATGTAAGAGGAGGTTGGCAGGAGGGCTGGGCCTAGCATGCACAAAGCTCTGGTACCATACTAACTTAAACCGCCCAGTGGCATTTGCCTTGTAATGCCAGCCACTTTAGAAGAAAGACAGACCTCAGCTAATATTGAGGCTGGGTTGGATACATGATGACCCTGTTCAAAAGGGAAATCTTTTCCTTAAAAAGAATAAGGTACAGAAAAGAATTGTGACCAGGCAGGCAGGTGGCCACACGCCTTAATCCCAGTGCTTGAGAGGCAGAAGGCAGAGGATCTCTGAAGTTCAAATGCTAGGCCTGGTTCTACATAGTTAAGTTCCAGGCCATCCCAGGACTACACAGTGAGACCCTGTCTCAAAAAAAAACTCTGAAAACTAACTAAATAAGACATGTTATACTGTACCCAAAAAAATATGTGATTACAGTGCATCAAGTAAACATAATGTTAAAAAGAAAAAAAATATTGAAAAGTTGACAGGGAAACTAGAATTTTTTAGTGGTTTACTTTTATTAATTACATTATTCATTTATTTATCAATGTGTGTGTGTGTGTGTGTGTGTGCGCGCGTGTGTGTGTGTGTACGTGCGCGCTTCCTGCAATACTGCAGGTGTAGCTGTCAAAGGACAACTTGGGCCATCTTGCCAGTCCAAACAGCTGTATTTTTTTCATTTTTTTATTTTACTTTCTCTTATTTCATTTTTTAACAGTAAGTAATAAGTTGTGAGTACAAGCATCCTTCATGTAAAACCAATTTGCAAGCAGTTGTGCCCAAACCCACACAGCCCAGGGCTCCCACCATCCAGCTGGAGGGGCTTGTATGTACAATCAAGTTGATCAAATAAGTGTCCAGTCTATATTGCTGTAGTTTCACCATTCACCCCAATCACAGGCCTTACATTCTACCACACCCCCCTCTTCCACACATTGTTCCCTAGGCTTAGAAAAGGGGCACAGGTGGACGAGAAGCAAAACAGTCTACTTTCTCTGGAGATGTCGTTTTGGACTCTGATCAGTTCTGGCTGTTTCCTTTCATGGGCTGACAGTTTGTCCAGGAATAACCTTTCAATCCTACTAATGAAGCACAAGCAATTAGATATCTAGGTATTGAAACAGTACTAATTATTATAGTAGGTTACTTTGGTATAGACACAGATGTTTGGATGATATGCTAATCCATGAATTACATTATTCTGTAAAAGATGACAAGATCTTACTGTGGCTTAGAACATCTCCTAACCACTAGAGGATTTAAGCTTGTGGCATCAGCCATGAGTTATTTTTTTATAGAAAGATTTCTTCTTTTTTTGTTTTAAACAAAGTTCATCTAAAATTTATTTATTTATTTCTTTATTTGTATCAGTGTTTGGGCATGTATATAAGTGTACCATGTGTGTACAATGCCTGTGGAGACCAGAAGAGGGCACTGGATCCCCTGGAACTGGAGTTATGGGCAGCTGTGAGCCATTGTGTAGGTGCAGGAAACCCAACTCAGGTCCTCTGCAAGAGCAGCCAGCGTTCTTAACCACTGAGCCCTCTCTCCAACAACAAATTTAAATAAACTTTCATTGAAGCTTACACTGTATCACAGAAATACATGACTGAAGTCCTAGTCCAATGAAGAGAAATTATGGCACCAACCTTTCCCCTCCCCGAGTCACACTAGAATAGATTACTATTTAATCTACAGCTTGGGAGTCTTTTCCTAGGCTTTGTTCCACACAAATCTGTGCAAGCTTCCAACAGTAGAACACTTAATTCTACTGGGGGGAAAGTGGGGAGGTTGGTTACTGTTCAAAATCAACTCGTAAAAGTGCAGGTGAAAACACTGGGTGTTGGGGGTCTGGCGAGATGGCTCAGTGGTTAAGAACATACACCGCTCCTCCCGAGGACCTCAGTTCAGGTTCCAACACCTGTGCCAAGCTGCTCACAAATAAGATCCAATGACTCTGGGCTGCGGGCATCTGTTTTCAAGTATACATATGCACACATACACATAATTAAAAATAATAAAAATAAATATTTTTTCAAACACTGAGTATTGTGCTCATTATAGAATCAGACTGAGTGGAAAGAAAGCTTTCTTAATTTGTTTGGTGGTAACTCTATTGCTTTTTTGGGGTAAGGGGGTTGAAATAGGGTTTCCCTTTAGTCCCAGCTGGCGTGGAGCTCACTCTGTATACCAGGCTGGCCTTGAACTCAGAGATCCACCTGCCTCTGCCTCCCGATCTATTGCTTTTTAAAAATTATTTTTTAATTTATTATTTTTTATTTTATGTGTGTGAGTGTATTGTCTGCATATCTGTAAGTGTACCCATGTCATGCAATGACCAAACAGGTCAGAAGAAGGCATTAGATCCCCTAGAACTGGAGTTACGGACAGTTGTTGCATACCACGTGGGTGCTGGAAAGCAAACCCAGGTCCTCTACAAGAGCAGCCACTTGACAGAGAGTCACTGTGTAGACCAGGCTGACT
>VZQC01011996.1:613319-636643 GCA_009823505.1 Rhizomys pruinosus
CTTTTTGAGACAGGGTCTCCCTTTAGTCCCAGCTGTTCTGGAACTCACTCTGTAGACCAGGCAGGCCTTGAACTCACAGAGATCCACCTGCCTCTGCCTCCCAAGTGCTAGGAGTAAAGGCCTGCGCCACCACGCCCGGCTGGATTTGACTTTTTGTTTGTTTGTTTTCAGGGGTCGGTGGAACACAGGCTGGCCTTAAACTGCCAATTCTGATGCTTTGAATTTCCAAGTGCTAGGATTATAGTTGTGTGCCCCCACGCCTGGCTTGGAGTTGAGTGTGTGTGAGTGTGTGTGTGTGTGTGTGTCTGTCTGTCTGTCTGTCTCTGCCTGTCTGTGTTTGTGTCTGTGTCTGTGTGCATGCACATGTGTGTCTGTATGTCTATATGCATGTACATGTGTGTCTCTGTACACTTACTGTGAATGTGATATGGAGGGAGACCTGAGGTTCAGTTTCAGTGCCTTCATTTATTACTCTCTGTCTTACTTTTTGAGACAGGGTCTCCTTGTACCTGAATGGCTAGCCAGCAAGCCCCTGGGATCCACCTGTTTCCACCTCCTACTTCCAGGGTTACAGACCTGCACTACTGTCTATGCCTGGCTTTCTTTTAAATTACATTTTTATTTATTTAGTGTTTAGGCACACATGTGTATATGTGTGTGAACACATGTATGGCACAGGACATATGTGGAGGTCAGAGAACAACTTGTGAGAATTAGTTCTCTGCTTCCACCATGTAAGTCCTGGTTGTCAAGCTCAGGTTGCCAGGCTTGATGGCAAGTGCCTTTATGTCTACCCTATCTTGCCAGTCCACACCTGGCTTTTTTAAGGGTGCTGGGGATCCACACTCAGGTCCATATGCTTGCACAGCAACCACCTCCCAGTCCTGGATTTCGTTTACTTGAGTATTTCGTAATTGATTTTTAAAGGCACAGAGTACAGGAACATCAACTGACTATTAGGAGGCTAATTCAACTTTTTGTTGTTGCTGTTGTTGTTATTTTTGAGTCAGGGTCTCCCTTTAGTCCCAACTGGCCTGGAACTCCCTCTATAGATGAGGGGGACCTTGAACTCACAGAGATCCACCTGCCTCTGCCTCCTGAGTGCTGGGATTAAAGGCATGCACCACCACACCCGGCTTAGGAGCCTAATTTAAAATAATACTTTCAGGATATGCCATAGGTAAGCTCACCAGGCTCATCTTTTCTAATGGATATCTCTATGTCATGAAGCAGACTGTTTTACTAATTAGACCACAGGAGTCCCTAAGGAACCCAGGTGATCTATGTAATAACTTGCAGCCAGAGCTGTAAGCTTCACCTGTGCTTCGTTGTTGTGTATTGTTGTTGTCTATGGTACTGAAGACTGAACCCAGGGCCTCATACATGCCAGGCAAGCACTCTACCAGTTCACCTATATCCTCAGCCCCAGAGCCATGTGTGGTGTGATGTGTGTGGTACATGTGCACACGTGTGTAGCTGTGCACACCTGTGCATGCTGAGAGGCCAGAGGAAGACATCGGGTGTCCTGCTTCTCCACTCTCCATCTTCTTCCTTTGAGACAGGATCTTACCAAAGCCGAAGCTAGGCTAGTGGCCAGCAAGCCCTAGCGATCCCCATTTCTACCCCTCAAACCCTGGGGTTCCATGTGTGTGCAGCCACACCTGAATTATTACATGAGTGCTGGGTATTCAGAGTCAGATCTCTATACTTACACAGCAAATACTTTTACAAAACTGTCTATTGAAACCCCATAATAATTTTTAAAATGATTGTTTTGTTTTTGTTTTCTTATTTTGTTTTTGTTTGTTTTTGTTTTGCTTGGGGATCTTTTTGAGACAGGGTCTCCCTGTATCCCCAGCTGTCTTGGAACTGACCATGTCGACCAGGTTACCTTTGAACTCACAGAAATCCACCTGCCTCTGCTGGGATTAAAGGCACACACCACCATGCCCAGCTTGTTTTGTTTTTAACTAAAAACTCCTGATGTGATAAACTACTTCCTGTACATACCATAGATTCCAGGTAACTTTCAGAAAGTTAGCTGAGAAACATCTTAAAAAGTGTTCAACATCCCTAATAATTAAGGAAATGCAAGTTAAAACCACTTTAAGATATCATCTCACTCACTGGCTAGGATAAAGAAAACAAATGACACCAAATGCTGGAGAGGTTGTAGGGAAAGTGGAACACTCATGCACTGCTGGTGGGAATGTATACTCGTACAACCACTATGGAAAAAGCAGTGTGGAGAACCCTTAAAAGATTCAAAATGAGGGGCTGGAGAGATGGCTCAGCGGTTAAGAGTGTCAATTGCTCTTGCAGGGGACCTGGGTTCAATTCCCAGCATCCACATGGTGGCTAAGAACAGTCTGTTGTTTTTTTTTTCTGTATGTGTATGAATGTACTGGTCTGCATGTAGGTTTGTGCACCCATGTCGTGCAATGCCGCGGAGGTCAGAAGAGGGCCTCAGATTCCCCTGGAACTGGAGTTCTCCTGGAAGAACAGTCTTTAAGCTGGGCGTGGTGGTGCACGCCTTTAATCCTAGCACTCAGGAGGGAAGCCAGACAGATCTCTGTAAGTTCAAGGCCAGCCTGGTCTGCAGAGTGAGTTCCAGAACAGCTGAGGCTATAGGGAGACCCTGTCTCCAAAAAAAAAAAAAAGGCTCAAAATGAGCTTACCACTTGACCCAGTCATATCACTCCTGGGTATATACCCATAAGACTCATCCTACCACAGAGATACATGCACAGCCATGTTTACTGCAGCTCTCTTCACAATAGTAAAGAGCTGGAACCAACCCAAGTGTCCCTCAACTGATCAGTGGACAAAGAAAATGTGGTACATGTACACAATGGAATTCTATGCACTGTAAAAGAATGACATCGTAGAAAATTTGCAAGGTAAATGGATGGAACTAGAAGATATTAATGAAATAAGTCCCAGAAAAACAAACAATGAATGGTATCCCTCATCAGTGGATGCTAGCAACCAAAGTACTCTAGTTTTAAGGCAAACTGAGCAATGTTAATGTTCTATTCCTCATGATCTGAAATCAACTATGCTCTTATATTGCGATATTTCTTATACAGGTTCTAGAATTAAACCTACCATTTATTTTCAGACTTTGGAAATTTTAGTATATAGGTGGAGGGTATGTTGTATAATTTTAGAGAGTAATAAAAATCAAAATGGAAAAATGTGAGTCCTGAAATATGATTTGGAAATAACCATGTTTTTTTCAAGATGACATAACATTTTAGTTAACAGTTACCACACACACAACACATATCACACTATATAGTATAATATGTATATGCATACATTGAAACAATACAAGTTAGAAGAACAAACGAACAAAACTGGGGGTGGGGGGGGACAACCAAGTGAAACAGTGAAGTTCTACCAAAAAAACAAAATCCTCTCTTTGGGAAAAGAAAAAAAAAAATCTGAAAAAAAAAAAAACAAAAAAAATGCAGACATGTATGGCAAGAAGTGCATGAACTCAAGTGGGGTGGGGGGGCATACAAAGGGAAATATCTAAATTTAGATTGAGAAATGAATGTATGATGTATGAAAAAGTTTAATAACAATAAAAGAATTTTTTAAAGAAATTTTTAAAAAAGAAAAAAGAACGGAAGGAAGGAAATGCTGGCACGCACTACAACAAGGTAAACTCTGAGAACACAATGCTAAGTAAAGGAGTCAGGCTCACCGGGCGTGGTGGCACACGCCTTTAATCCTAGCGCTTGGGAGGCAGAGGCAGGCAGATCTCTGTGAGTTCAAGGCCAGTCCTGGTCTACACATAGCAAGCTCCAGGCCAGCTGGGACTAAGGGAGACCTGTTTCTCAAAAAATACCAAAAAAAAAAAAAAAAAAAAAAAGAAATCAGAGGATGGTGCAGGTTTGGAGACACTCAGAATGGTCCAGCGTTTAACATACGTCATAGGCTTTCCAACGACACAGCCTCCAACAAAGCTAGGCTGTCCGGAATTCCTGGTAACAGGATTGTTTACCTTTATAACCAAGAAGGTTGGGAAACACCAAATCCGCATGTGGTGTGTGCCAGGCTGACTTCGAGGGGTTCGTGCTGTGAGACCTAAAGTCCTTATGAGATTGTCCGACAAAAAAAAACATGTCAGCAGGGCCTATGTTGTGCTAAATGTGTCCGGGACAGGATCAAGCAGGCTTTCCCTTATAAAGAGTAGAAAATAATGGTTGAAGTGTTGAAGGCACAAGCAGAGTCAGAAAGGGAAATAAACATAAGGATTTTTAAGTATAAACCACAATGTTTTGTTATAAAAAAAAAAAAAAAAAAAAAGGTATGAGCCAGAATGCGGGTGGCACATGCTCTTTAATCCCAGCAAGTCTGGAGCAGAGGCAGGCGGATCTCTGTGAGTTCAAGGCCAGCCTGGTCTACAAACAAGGTACAGCTGGGACTAAAGGAGACCCNATTAGGAGGCTAATTCAACTTTTTGTTGTTGCTGTTGTGTTATTTTTGAGTCAGGGAGTCTCCCTTTAGTCCAACGGCCTGGAACCTCGCCGTCTATTTTAGATGAGAGCGGGACCTTTTGAATCACAAGATCAACCTGCCTCTGCCTCCTTGAGTGCTGGATTAAGAAGGCATGCACCACCATATCTACCTGCTTAGGAGCCTAATTTAAATCACATACTTTCAGACTATGCCATAGGTAAGCTCACCAGGCTCATCTTTTCTAATGGATATCTCTATGTCATGAAGCAGACTGTTTTACTAATTAGACCACAGGAGTCCCTAAGGAACCCAGGTGATCTATGTAATAACTTGCAGCCAGAGCTGTAAGCTTCACCTGTGCTTCGTTGTTGTGTATGTTGTTGTCTATGGTACTGAAGACTGAACCCAGGAGCCTCATACATCCAGAAGACACTCTCACCAGTTCCACCTATATCCTAGCCCCAAGAGCCATGTGTGGTGTGATGTGTGTGGTACATGTGCACACGTGTGTAGCTGTGCACACCTGTGCATGCTGAGAGGCCAAGAGAAGACACTGGTGTCCCTGCTTCTCCACTCTCCATCTTCTTCCTTTGAGACAGGATCTTACCAAAGCCGAAGCTAGGCTAGTGGCCAGCAACCCCTAGCGATCCCCATTTCTACCCCTCAAACCCTGGGGTTCCATGTGTGTGCAGCCACACCTGAATTATTACATGAGTGCTGGGTATTCAAGAGTCAGATCTCTATACTTACACAGCAAATATTTACAAAACTGTCTATTGAAACCCACATAATAATTTTTTAAAATGATTGTTTTGTTTTTGTTTTCTTATTTGTTTTTGTTTGTTTTTGTTTTGCTTGGGGATCTTTTTGAGACAGGTCTCCCTGTATCCCCAGCTGTCTTGGAACTGACATGTCGATCGGTCTTGCCTCACAAGAATCTCCTTCTCCTGTCTGCTGGGATTAAAAGGCACACACACCACTGCCCAGCCTGTTTTGTTTTTTAACTAAAAACTCCTGATGTGATAACTACTTCTGTACAATACCATAGATTCCAGGTAACTTTCAGAAAGTTAGCTGAGAAACATCTTAAAAAGTTTCAACATCCCCAATAATAAATGGAAATGCAAGTTAAAACCACTTTAAGATATCAGATCTACTCACTGGCTAGGATAAAAAAGAAAACAAATGATACCAAATGCTGGAGAGGTTGTAGGAAAGGAACACTCATGCACTGCTGTGGGAATGTAATACTCGTACTAACCACTATGGAAAAAGCAGTGTGGGAGAACCCTTTTAAAGATTCAAAATGAGGCTGGAGAGATGGCTCAGTGGTTAAGAGTGTCAATGCTCTTGCAGGGGACCTGGGTTCAATTCCCAGCATCCACATGGTGGCTAAGAACAGTCTGTTGTTTTTTTTTTTTTCTGTATGTGTATGAATGTACTGTCTGCATGTAGGTTTGTGCACCCTCTGTCTGTGCAAAATGCCGCGGAGGTCAGAAGAGGGCCTCAGATTCCTCTGGAACTGGAGTTCTCCTGAAAGACAGTCTTTAAGCTGCGTGGTGGTGCACGCCTTTAATCCTAGCACTCAGGAGGAAGCCAGCAGATCTCTGTGTGTTCAGTCCAGCTGGTCTGCAGAGTGAGTTCCAGAACAGTGAGGCTAATAGGGAACCCTGTCTCCAAAAAAAAAAAAAAAAGGCTCAAAATGAGCTTTACCACTTGAACCCAGTCATATCACTCCTGGGTAATACCACAAAGACTCATCCTACCACAAGAGATACATGCACAGCCATGTTTACTGCAGCTCTCTTCACAATAATAAAGAGCTGGAACCAACCCAAAGTGCTCCTCATCTGACATCATGGACAAAGAAAATGTGGTACATGTACACAATGGAATTCTATGCACTGGTAAAGATGACATCGTGAAATTTGCAGGTAAATGGATGGAACTAGAAGATATTAAGTAATACAGTCCCAGAAAAACAAACAATGAATGGTATCCCTCATCAGTGGATGCTAGCACCAAGTATCTAGTTTTAAGGCAAACTGAGCAATGTTAATGTTCTATTCCTCATGATCTGAAATCAACTATGCTCTTATATTGCGAATCATTTAACAGGTTCTAGAATTAACCTACCCATTTATTTTCAAGACTTTGGAATTTTTAGTATATAGGTGGAGGTATGTTGTATATTTTAGAGAGTAATAAAATCAAAATGGAAAAATGTGAGTCCTGAAATATGATTTGGAAATAACAGTTTTTTTCTTTTAAGATGCCATATTGATTTTCATGGAAATCCACACACACACACACACACACACATATGATATATATGTATATGCAACATTAAACAATACAAGTAGAAGAACAACAAACAAAAAACTGGGGTGGGGGGGGACAACCAAGTGAAACAGTGAGTTCTACCAAAAAAACAATAATCCTCTCTTTGGGAAAAGAAAAAAAAAAACTCTGGAAAGCCTCAGAAAAAAGATGCAGAACTGTATGGCAGAAGTGCATGAACTCAAGTGGGGTGGGGGGCATACCAAAGGGGAACATAGTCTAAATTTTATTGAGAAATGATGTATGATGTATGAAAAAGTTTAATAACAATAAAAGAAATTTTTTTAAAAGAAATTTTTAAAAAAAGAAAAAGACGGAAGAAAGGAATGCTGGCACCACTACAACAAGGTAAACTCTGAGAACACAATGCTAAGTAAAGGAGTCAGGCTCACCCGGGCGTGGGGCACACGCCTTTAATCACTAGCGCTTGGGAGGCAGAGGCAAGGCAGATCTCTGTGAGTTCAAGGCCAGCCTGGTATCATAGAAGCTCCAGGCCAGCTGGGACTAAGGGAGACCTTTCTCATAAAAAACAAAAAAAAAAAAAAAAAAAAAAAGAAATAGAGATGGTGCAGGTTTGGAGACACTCAGAATGGTCCAGCGTTTAACATACCGTCATAGGCTTTCCTACGACACAGCCTCCAACAAAGCTAGGCTGTCCGGAATTCCTGGTAACAGGATTGTTTGCCTTTAAACCAAGAAGGCTGGGAAATCACCAAAATCCGCATGTGGTGTGTGCCAGGCTGACTTCGAGGGGTTCGTGCTGTGAGACCTAAAGTCCTTATGAGATTGTCCGAAACAAAAAAACATGTCAGCAGGGCCTATGTGTGCTAAATGTGTCCGGGACAGGATCAAGCAGGCTTTCCTTATTAAAGAGTAGAAAATTATGGTTGAAGTGTTGAAGGCACAAGCAGAGTCAGAAAGGGAAATAAACATAAGGATTTTTAAGTAATAAACCACAAATGTTTTGTTTAAAAAAAAAAAAAAAAAAAGGTATGAGCCAGAATGCGGGTGGCACATGCTTTAATCCCAGCAGTCTGGAGTAGAGGCAGGCGGATCTCTGTGAGTTCAAGGCCAGCCTGGTCTACACAGGTCAGCTGGGACTAAAAGGAGACCCTGCCATCAAAAGACCAACAAAAAAAAAAAAAAAAGGAAGAAGAAGAAGTCAGGTATGACTAACATACTGTGGGATTCCAGCAGAGGTGTCACGTCAAAGTCACAGAAAGAGGAAGTCAGAGGCTTAAGTGAAATCAAAAACTGTTGTTTAGTGTATACAGACTTTCAGTCTTTCAAGATGAAAAAGTTCTAGAAGCTGGGCATGGTGGCACACGCCTTTAATCCTAGCGCTCAGGCGGCAAAGACAGGCGGATCTTTGTGAGTTCAAGGCCAGCCTGGTCTACAGAGTGAGTTCCAGGACAGATGGAGCTACAGGGAGACCCTATCTCGAAAAGACCAAAAAAAAAAGGTCTAGAGATAGCCTGCAAAACAAGGTGAATGCAGTTAATACTGGACTATACACTAAAAACAGGTGAAAATGAGCCAAGCATGGCGGCACATGCCTTTAATCTCAGCTCTTGGGAGACAGAGGCTGACTGAGGGCAGCCTGGTCTACATAGTAAGTTCCAGGCCAACCCAGACTACATAGTGAGAATCTGTCTCAAAAAATAAAGTAAATAAATTTTTAAAGAATACTGACATCGCCGGGCGTGGTGGCACACGCCTTTAATTCTAGCACTTGGGAGGCAGAGGCAGGCAGATCTTTGTGAGTTCAAGGCCAGCCTGGTCTACAGAGTGAGTTCCAGGACAGCTGGGGCTACAGGGAGACTCTGTCTCAAAAAGACCAAAAAAAAAAAAAAAATACTGACAAGGCTGGAGAGATGGCTCTTGCAGAGGACCCAGTTTCGGTTCCCAGCACCCACATGGTGGCCAACAACCACCCTTAACTCCAGTTCTGGGGATCTGATGCCCTCCTCTGGCCTCCATAGGCATTGCACACAAGTGGTACACTCACATACATGCAGGCAAAACATTCATACACACAAAATGAAAAGAAATACATCCAAAAACATGTTAAGAATACTCCAATATACAATAAAACATACCAAATCCTCAAATCTCAGGGTCGGAATAAACTTTAAAGACCATCTAACTTACCCAACTCCTGTTCGGCGCTCACTTCTCCTTACAAATATGACAAGTTTGGCTCTCTTACCAACTGTGCATTCTCCCATTTCTTAGCTTCACAGGAAACAGCCATTCAGCACAATGTCAGGGAACCCACTGGTCTCCAATGTAGAAAAGAAGCCTTTTATTCTAATATTTATTTTTATTTGTGTAAATCTCTATGTGTCTATGTGATTTTACTCCATGTGTATGGGGGAGGGGGGCTCAGAGGCCAAAGGCTTTGGATCCACTACAGCTGCAGTCAGGGAATTATGAGCTGCCTAACATGGGTGCATGCTAGGACTCAGGTCCTCTGCAAGAGTACTAAGGCCTCTTAACTGCTGAGCTATCTCTGCAACCCCAGAGAATAATTCTTTATACTGACTCAAGAATCTGTATCTGGATAATTTTAAATTATCCATCCTCTAGGCTGGAGAGATAGCCTAGAAGTTAAGAGCGCCGACAGCTCTTGCAGAGGACCTGGGTTCAATTCCCAGAACCCACATGGCAGCTAAGAACCATCTTTAATTCCAGTTCCAGGGGAATCCGACACCCTCTTCTGACCTCCGAAGTATTGCACAACACGGGTGCACCAACCTACATGCAGACAGTATATTCACACACATAAAGAAAATTAAAGCCGGGCGTGGTGGTGCACGCCTTTAATCCTAGCACTTGGGAGGCAGAGGCAGGTGGATATTTGTGAGTTCAAGGCCAGCCTGGTCTACAGAGTGAGTTCCGGGACAGCTGGGGCTACAGGGAGACCCTGTCTCGAAAAGAACAAAAAAATAATAATAATAATTAAAAAATAATTATCCATCCTGTTTTTAATTTCCAAACTCATATTTCCATAATCCCAGTCCTCTTAAATACCTACAAATGTCAACCAGAAGGAATATATAGTAAGAATTTAGGATTCAAGCTAGGCGTGCTGGCATATATCTGCAATCTAGAACTTGGGAGGCTGACGTTAGAGAATGAGGAGTTTAAGGCCAGCCTCAACTACAGCATTTTCTAGGCCAGCCTGGGCTAGATAATGTCTTGTCTTACCAAAAAGAAAAAGAGTTTGTGTTCATCATGTCTTCATAGTTAGACAAGTTTAGGTCTCTTATCAACTGTGTGACCTTCCCATTTCCTAACTTTGTAGGGCCTCAATATCCCTATTTATAAAATAGAAAAATTAATGTTCCTATTTCATAAGATTGCTATAAGGATTAAGTAAGGTAATATGTAAATGGTTCTTAGTACCTGGCTTATGGTCAGACTGAATCAATTTGGGTTTCTACTACTATTATTAAGTCTAAATCTTGAGCACCCTGTGCCCAGCCTAAACACCTCAACCTCTTTCAACTCAAGTCCTGAAAGAACATTGTTTCAGGCAGCCTCAACATCCCAGACACTGTTCTCTAGACCTAATACACTATGTCTGTACTTCTTTAGGAGGATGGGGGAAGTTTTAGACAGGGACTCACTATATAGCCTGGGTCTGTCTCGCTATATAGCACTGGCTAGCCTGGGTCTTGCTATTCTCTGATCTCCCAACTCATGCCTCCCCCACCACCTATGTTCATACTTTTTAAGGTATGGATACAACCTCAGGGTGTGGTATGATCAGACTGGCCAGAACCATGGTCTTAATCCCCAGATGATGATTCAACCAGTGCCACCTAAAATCTGGGTACCCTTCTTGACACCCCCAATACCCAGCCAGTCCACCTAAGACTTCCAAGGATTCTAACCATATATTGCAAACACTTTATCACTGCGCAGCTAGATTTGGAGCACCAAGTGCAAAACTCAGCATCACTGATATTACATTCAGTCTCGTCAGTCCCCACTTTGCAACAAACAGCCCCAAACAGTGAAACCACTGACAACACTCCACCTAACAAAACAGTTGAAAGGCAATTTGCTTTTATCATGTTACATACAAGAAGGAAGAGGACCTGGCGCCACAGGCACCAGACACACAGAACATTTTAGTAAAGTAGTATGTGACAATTCCTTAAAAAATGGCTGATGGTCCTTTTATAGGAATTACAGGCTTCTAATGAATATTGTTATAGGAAGGCATTTCTGTCACAGTCCTTCCTTAAACCAAGCAGAGAAAAACAGAGACAGACAGAGGGACAGATGGAAACACATTCCCAAATCACAATGCATCAACAATTATTGCCAAATGCAGGGAAACTTCTAGTTGAGGAAGCACAGTAAATAATACATGAAGCACTTCATCAAGGAGCAGAGTTCACAGAATTGATGATGACGATGATGGTGACGGTGACAGCGATGAGAACTAGGAATGTACTGACAGCCTACTGTCTCCTGTGTTGATCCAGACATTTTGTACGTCTTAATTCTTCTAATCCTCACAATGACCCTAATTGATAGGTATTATGGCTATTTTATCAATAAGAAATAAACAGGTCATTTGCCTAAGATCACAGAACTAGCAAGAAAGAAAGGCAGGATTCAAATGCACGGTTCTGAGTGCTGAGCCCACTTGATCTAACTGATAAGATACTTTCTTGTTTCCTGACTATATAAGCCAACCAGTCATTTCATGCCCGAAAAGATAAAGTCTAGGGTCACAGAAATACCCATGAGCACCACCCAATATCACAAGGTCAAACAGAAAGAATTATGATGAGAAAAGGAACAGGCAGATAATCTTTACAGGGAACAATGTGCTGGATAGCTTTAGTGTCAACTTGACACACCTGGGTTAATGGAGCCTCAATTGGGGAATTGGCTCCATTGGATTGTCCTGTGGCCACTTCTGTGGAGTATTGTCTTGATTGTCAGGCAATGTGGGAGGGCCCAGCCCACAATGAGTAGTGCCACCCTGGGCAGGTTGTTGTGTACCGTATAAGAAGGCGGGCTGGGCATGAGCCAGGGGAGCAAGCCAGTGAACATCACTCCTCCATGGCCTGTGCTTCAGCTCCTGCCTCCAGGTTCCTGCCCTGAGTTCCTGTCTTGGGCTCCCTAAGTGATGAACTGTGATCCGGGAGATGTAAGCTGAATAAACCCTTTCCTCCCCAAGTTGGTATCGGTCAGAGTGTTTTGTCACAGCAATGGAAGACAAACTAGAACAGAAATTGGTACCAGAAGAGTGGGGTATTGCTGTGACAGACCTGACCTTGGTGTTTTGGGGAAGGATTGTGGAGGCATTTGGAACTTTGGGCTGGGATCATTGAATGCCTAAAGATCGTTGCTGTGGAGCTTGGAGCAGTTTTGCTGAAGGATTTGTAGAAGATGGAGGCCTGGCTTGTGAAGTTTCTAGTTTCAAAGGGGAACAGAGATCATCAGAACTGTTTAATCTGAGGGTTCTGGTCAGCTGGGGCTGAAGAATCAGCTGTAAGTAACAAGAGACCAGAACCTGAAGTGAAATCTTTGTTGTACTGGGACAATTGATGCTGGTTAGCTGGGGCTGAAAAATCAGCTGTAAGTAACAAGAGACCAGCATCACTGTGGTGAAATCTTCTGGGAAGAATTTCTTCAGGGTCAGCACACAGAAGCTGTGNTGCTTGGAGGAACAAAGGGACCGACATTTAGTCAAATTTATCCTCATACTTTTCTGAAACTACCTTCATGAGCAGAATTTGGAGTACTCGCCAGATGAAAGCTGTAATTCCCAGGATACCCTAACTAGTCAGAATTAGGATTCTAAGATTCTCTGTTCATGGAAAAGAGCAACTGACCATATGCTTATGTACTAGGAAACCTGGGAATGACTTTTGAGTGGAAGAGAGTGTGCTGGATAGCTTTAGTGTCAACTTGACACACCTGGGTTGAGGGAGCCTCAATTGGGGAATTGGCTCCATTGGATTGGCCTGTGGCCACGTCTGTGGAGTATTGTCTTGATTGTCAGACGACCACCAAGAGCAGTGGCAGGTGTGGAATGGAGTTGGCCTGGGCCTGCAAGATGAGCTGTGTGTGCTGTGGATGGCAGAGCAGAGAAGGGGAGCTGCCGAAACCCTTTGGAGCCCATGAGATCATGAGTGAATCCCAGGTGTCCAGCCTTGAGCTACTTTGCTGGACTTAGGTTTTGTTTGAGAGTGCCTGATTCTTCCCTTTGAAACAAGACAGTACTTGTTTTGGATTTTACAGCAGCCCATAGATAAGAGACTTTTAATGGACTGTGAACTTTTAAGTATTTGGACATTCTAAGGACTGTGGGGCTTTTAAGGATGTACCGTCTTAGGTTGTGATTAATGTTAACATCATACTTTGGGGATAAGAACTGGAAAGGTGGTGGTTTAATAGTGATGTGTTTTGTGTGTCAAGTTGACAAAGGGTCAATTGTGCTGGACAGCTTTAGTGTCAACTTGACACACCTGGGTTAAGGGAGCCTCAACTGGGGAATTGGCTCCATTGGATTGTCCTGTGGCCACGTCTGTGGAGTATTGTCTTGATTGTCAGGCAATGTGGGAGGGCCCAGCCCACAATGAGTAGTGCCATCCTGGGCAGGTTGTTGTGTACCATATAAGAAGGCAGGCTGGGCATGAGCCAGGAGAGCAAGCCAGTGAACAGCATTCCTCCATGGCCTGTGCTTCAGCTTCTGCTTCCAGGTTCTTGCCCTGAGTTCTTGCCTTGGGCTTCCTGAGTGATGAACTGTGACCCAGGAGATGTGAGCTGAATAAACCCTTTCCTCCCCAAGTTGGTGTCAGTCAGAGTGTTTTGTCACAGCAATGGAAGACAAACTAGGACAAACAAGCTGTCTGTACAGTGGGTTAGAAAGTTACTGTAAGCAACATTAGCTCTGAGAAGGCTGATTGTTGACAGAGTGAGGCTAGTTAGAAGACAGAAACCAGACAATAATCAAAAGAGAGAATTCAATACAAAAAATTCCCAAGCTGTGATGGGAGCATAAATATAATAATGGCAAGAGAACTTACAGGTACGTGAGACTAAACAGTAGTAATCTAGGGATAACAAACTTGGAATTTAATAGAGTGTTTGCCTATCATGCAAGAGGCCCTGGGGTTGATCCCCAGCCCCCATCAACCGGGCACCGCAGCACACGCTGTAATCTCAAAACTTGGGAGGTAGAAGCAGGAAGATTGGAAGTTCAAAGTCATCCTTACCTACCCAGTGAGATGGAGGCCAGCTTGGGCTACACAGTGAGATCGAGGCCAGCTTGGGCTACATCAGATCCTATCTCAGAAACAAAATAAAACAAAACAAAATATCTGGGTGTTATAGTTCAAACCTGTAATCCCTCCCAATGGGAGGTAGAGGCAAGAAGATAGCTACCAGTTCCAGGCCAGCCAGATCTGGACACCCTGTTTTAAAAAACAAAACAGTGTAGGGTGTGATGGTGCACACCTTTAATCCCAGTAATCAGGAGGCAGAGGCAGGCGGATCTCTGTGAGTTCAAGGCCAGCCTGGTCTACACAGTGAATTCCAGGACAGCTGGGGCTATGGAGAGAACCTGTCTCAAAAAAAGAAAGAAAGAACCCATATCTGCTTTCACAAATCAAGCACTAGAAATGAAGTTCAGAGGTAATAGATTAAAAACTATAGGGGCTGGAAAGATGGCTCTGTGGTTAAGAGTGCCGACTGCACCAGGCGTGGTGGCGCACACCTTTAATCCTAGCACTTGGGAGGCAGAGGCAGGCGGATCTTTGTGAGTTCAAGGACAGCCTCTATAGAGCGAGTTCCAGGACAGCTGGGGCTACAGGGAAACCCTGTCTCAAAAAGACCAAAAAAAAAAAAAAAGAGTGCCGACTGCTCCTGCAGAGGACCCAGGTTCGATCCCCAGCACCCACATGGTGGCTGAGAACCATCTTGAACTCCAGTTCCAGGGGAATCCAATGCCCTCTTCTGACCTCCGAGGCATTGCACAACACGGGTGCACAAACTCACATGCAGACAGTACACTCATACACATAAAAAATAAATTTAAAAAATTAAAAAAAAAACTAGAACAATAAGCAAAGAAAATCAAATGCTGGCCGGGCGTGGTGGCACACACCTTTGATCCTAGCACTTGGAAGACAGAGGCAGAGGCAGAGGCAGAGGCAGAGGCAGGCGGATCTTTGTGAGTTCAAGGCCAGCCTGGTCTACAGAGTGAGTTCCAGGACAGCTGGGGCTACAGGGAGACCCTGTCTGGAAAAGACCAAAAAAAAAAAAGAAAAGAAAATCAAATGCTAACCAGCACTCCAAGGCCCTATGCATTCTCCTAACTAAGCAGAGACAGTCAGCTACCTGGAGCACCTGGAGCAGAATCTGAGCCAACAAGCCTTCCTTAAACTCTAGCTCACTGTCAGGACTCACTGCCTTGGGCCTCACTCTGCCCCACATGTCACCCAATAGCTGAGAGTAAAACAGCTATCCCACTTACATATGCAAAATCCTGAGAAAGGAGCTAACATTAGCATTCATTCCACTAAGGACAGATACTACAAAGTTCTACAACTATTCAAGAAAGAAGTTACAAAAAACACAGCAAATAAAATCAGTTACAGAAAAATTACCCAGGGTGTCCAGGGATATAGCTCAGTAGTCGAGCACTTGCCTAGCAAGCAACCCTGGTGTGGGGGTGGGGGTGGGGGTGGGGAGTAGATCAACTTTACCATAAGATGGAAGAAATATTAAAAAGATATTTCCCCATGGAGTCCAAGAAATTAAATAGTTGTCTCTGAAATACTCAAAAAGATACAATATTTCTAAGAAAAAAAATCACAATTTAATAGAAAAGATGAAAGCAAATAATCAGGGCTCCAAAGAACAATTAAAAAAAAAAAAAAGCAATTTCAGAAAAAATATTATTGGGTAGACAGGGTCTCACTATGTAGCCCTGGCTAGCCTTGAACTCTATAGACCAGGCTGGCCTTGAACTCATAGAGATCTGCCTGCCTTCCCACCCACTTTAATATCTCCTCTCAGTAAGTCTTTGTAACAACTCTTTTAGATCAAAAGATGATTGCCTACCATTCTAGGTGAGAGAATCACAGTTTGTGCATTTAGGAATCTGGCCCTGTGATGGACAGCTTTAGTGTCAACTTGACACACCTGAGTTGAAGGGGCCTCCATTGGACTGGCCTGTGGCTATGTCTGTGGGGTAGATTCTTGATTGTTGAGTGATATGGGAGGCTACAGCCCACTTTGGGTGGTGCCACAGTGAGCAGGTTGTTCTGTACTATTTAAGAAAGCAAGCTGGGCCTGGAGAGATGGCTCAGTGGTTATAAGCACTGGCTGTTCTTGCAGAGGACCTGGGATTGATTCCCAGCATCCACATGGTGGCTAACAACCATCTGTAACTCCAGTCTCAGGGGGAGCTGATGCCTTACTCTGACCTCTGTGGGCATTGCACGACATGAGTACACCTACCTACATACAAGCAATACATTCATACACATTAAATTAAAAAAAAAAAAAAAAAAAAAGAAAGAAAGCTGATTGGTTAATCTGGGCTAACAGTATGGACTTAAACACCCAAAAGGAAAGTAAACCAAAAGATAAGTAATCATTATATTTCCTTTAGGGTCTGAGAGATTGTGCTTCCAAACATTAGACTTAAAATCATATGATATCTATTACTGTCAAATAATAAAATTTCCTCCTACTATTTAGCAACTACCTAAAAGGAAACTCACACCATGACTATCAAAATGCCTGGAAAGCTGATCCTGAGTCCAGACACCATGGCCAAATGAACAAAAGGAGAAGCCCAATAATGGATGATTTAGAACCTCTCGCTGAGAAAGTCTAATGGACTTTTAAGTTGGACGTTTAATTCACCCTGTCCATCTCCTGGTTCCCTGCCTAGAAAATGTACCCAGCTACTCTCACCTTCACTTCTCCTTCACAGGCACTGGTCAAGTACTTTGTTCTCTCTATACTTTTGGGGGTCTTTTAGATAGACCCACTGAGCAGGGAGTACCCCAGTTGCCACCCCCTATGCCCCTTTTCAGCATGGAAAGAAGTTAGAATGGTCAGTGCCCCAATTCTCTCCTGGCAATTGGGGTATCCTCCTCAGAGGGTAATGTGATAAAAGTAGGAGCTAAAAATTGGATAGGCAGGTTAGGGTCAAGACCCCCGAAAGATCAGTTTCTTTCTCAGCTGAAAGCTGAACACTTCCTGGATCTGCCAGTAAACTTATCCTTCTGGTTGCTCTGACTTGTGGCCTATGCATCCTTAACTCATGTGTCAGATCTATTAACCAGTGGGTAAATTCTATCAAACTCATGGTACTAAGGACCCAATACAAGCCCCTCCCTAGCAGAGATCATTCCATCTTGGAAACACCAACTGTGCTCGACTCTTATGAATTTCCTTCAAGGATTTGAAGATCTCACAAAGAGAGGGGGAAATGAGATAGAGGATTATTGATATAGAGGATTATAAAAACTATTATTAAAAAATAGTGTTCTCAGATATCATTAAGCCATTTTTCCTTAGTCATTCTAGGAATGATTGGTTTGCTTGCTTTGCAAGTTTCCCCTTGATTGGTAACTTTAACTGAGATGTTAAGACTTGGATTGGCTGCTGTACTTGATTGGTAACTTTGTGATGTTAAACTCTGATTGGCTGTTGTACTTATAAATTGCCCTGTAACCCACAATTCGTGGCCACACTCCTCCCAAATTGAGTGTTGGCCTGGCATTGTAATTAAATTAAACCCTCCTTTTAAACTAGGAAGGAAGGAAGGAAGGAAGGAAGGAAGGAAGGAAGGAAGGAAGGAAGGAAGGAAGGAAGGAAGGAAAGAAGGGCTGGAGAGATGGCCTAGCAGTTAAGAGCACTGACTGCTCTTGCAGAGGATCAGGGTTTGATCCCCAGCACCCACATGGCAGCTGAGAACCATCTGTAACTCCAGTTCCAAGGGAATCTGACACCCTCTTCTGACCTCCACGGCATTGCACGACACGGGTGCACAAACCTGCATGCAGACAGTACATTCACACACATAAAAAAAAAAAAATGCCATGACAAGTCAAAATGTTTTTCACCAACAAAAAAGGGTGAGAAAAAAGGCTACCACGGGGGCTGGAGAGATGGCCTAGCGGTTAAGAGCACTGACTGCTCTTGCAGAGGACCCGGGTTCGAACCCCAGCACCCACATGGCAGCTGAGAACCATCTTTGACTCCAGTTCCAGGGGAATCCAACACCCTCTTCTGACCTCCGCAGCATTGCAGGACACGGGTGCACAAACCTACATGCAGACAGTACATTCACACACATAAAAATAAATAAAAAATTAAAAAAAAAAAAAAAGAAAAAGAAAAGCTAGCTAGCTAGTTGAGCATGGGCCAGGAGAGCAAGCCAATAAGCAGCATTCTTCCATGGCCTGTGCTTCAGCTCCTGCCTCCAGGTTCCCGCCCTGAGTGGGCTCCCTAAATGATGAACTACATGACCTAGGAGATGTAAGATGACTAAACCCTTTCCTCTCCAAGTCGGTAAGAGTGTTTTGTTACAGCAATTGAAAGCAAACTAGATCAGGCCCTTAGTGGATGGAATGGCTCAGTGGTTAAGAACACTAGCTACTCTTGTAGAGGACTCAGGTTTGATTTTCCAACACCCACATGGTGACTAACAACCGTAGGCATTGCACGACACAAGTAATATATGCATACATATAAAATTTTTTTAAAAATTTATAGAATCTGGTGTGGGGCATGGTGATGCATGCCTGTAATCCCAGCAATTGGAAGGCAAAGGCAGGCGGATCTCTGAGTTCAAGGCCAGCCTGGTCTACATAGTGAGTTCCAGGACACCTGAGGCTACAGAGAGATCCTGTCTCAAAAAGAGAGCAAACAATAATAATAATAATAATTATAATAACAATGAATCTGGCCATTAGTTAAAGAACAAGTAAATTCAAATGTAATTCAAAGGGAGTTCAAAGATAATCTGGCTTCAAAGTCTACATGTAGCCCTGGCTGACCTGGAACTCTCTTCATAGACTCTGTACCTCCCATGGTCAAGGCTTGCCTAATAACTCCAGCACTCAGGAGGCTAAAGCAGTGTCACAAGTTGGAGGCCAGCATGGGCTACATAGTGATTTTCAGACCAATGTGGGCTTTAATATGACATTTGTCTCCAAAAAACCCAAACCGAACAAGCAACAACAACAACAAAAAAAGAAAGCCAGAAACTGACAGAGAATAAAGTGAGCCAATATATACGCACAACGAAGAGGAGAAATCAGATAACCTGGCATTTACAAAAGACACAAAGCCAAAAAGGAGAACATGCAAAAAGCCAAGCCTACAACTGCAGAATAAAGGGTACAGGCCCCAGAAAAGCTGATGCAGAATGATCCAGTGCTGAAGCACATTACGGTCAAAGCGTATGACTTCACCAGCACAGAGGACGCCATACACATCCAGCATGAGGAAGACTCAATCAGCTCATGCTGTGGACTGGCTGCTGGAGGCAGCAGAGCAGACTTGTAACTCAGGGCTAGGGAGGCTGAGGCAGGAGGATCGGAGTCTGAGGTGGCTGAGCGGGGTGCACACCTTTTAATCTCAGCATTCTGGAAGCAAAGGAATGTGGCTTTCTGTGAGAGGGAGGCCAGCCTAGTCTACATAGCAAGTTCCAGACCAGAGTCTACAGGGAAACCCCATCCCAAAAAACAAAGACAAAATAGTTGGAATATAACAGGATGCATAACAAAATCTTTTCAAAAGAAGGATGGCCAGAGAGATGGCTCAGTTGGTAAAGGCACTTGCCACCAAGCCTGATGACATGTGTTCAGTTCCAGGATCCATATGGTGGAAGAAAAAACCTACTCCTTTCCTCCGAGATTTCCTCTAACCTCCATTTGTGTGTCACAGATGCAACCCCACACATACACAGACACAGACACAGACACAGACAAACCAACACCAGGTATGGTGGCACAGGCCTTTAATCCCAGCACTTGGGAGGCAGAGGCAAGTGGATCTCTGTGAGATAGAGGCCAGCCTGGTCTACATACTGAGTTCCAGATTGGCTGGAGCTATGGGAGACCCTGTCAAAAAAATAATTAAAAAAAATAAAAATAAAAATAAAACAGACAAACCCTATCACTTGGGAGGCAGAGGCAGGAGAATTAAGCATTTAAGGTCATCCTCTGCTTCACAGTGAGTTCAAGGCCATCCTGAGCTACATGAGGTAAAAAAATAGTGGAGCAATATCTACAGTCACCATTGGACGAAGAACCTACGTATAAAGTCCAGGAACTGTGACCCGCCATACTATCTTTGAAGTATAAAGGCAAGCTCCCAGGAACACAGAGCCACCAATGTCAGCGTCTTTAAAAAAGATGACAAGAGATTAGAGCCAATTCTAGAAAACCTTTGGAGCAGGATAAATATTTACATTTACACTAATACATTTCTTTTTAAACAATATAAAAACAAACCTCAGCTTAATTATTACAAGTTTTGACTAGGCAAGGGCCTAGTGTATGAGTGTGTGTGTGAATGAGTGTGTGTGTGTATGAGTGTGTGTGTGTGTATTCATATTGTATACAAGTGTGCATGTGGGTATATGCACACCCAGGTATGCATGTAAGTGCATGTGTGAGTGCGTGCATGTGCGTGTGTAGAATATACACAATGTGTGTGTGAGTATATGCACACCCAGGTATGGAGAGGCCAGAGGAGGAGGTCAGGCATCTCCCACTGAACCTGGAGCTAGGTTGGTAGCCAGTACCTTTCAGTGTGTAGTATATACACAATGTGCCTGTGGGTATATGCACACCCAGGTATGCAGAGGCCAGAGGAGGAGGTCAGGCATCTCCCACTGAACCTGGAGCTAGGTTGGTAGCCAGTACCCTTCAGTGTGTAGTATATACACAATGTGCATGTGGGTATATGCACACCCAGGTATGCAGAGGCCAGAAGAGGAGGTCAGGCATCTCCCCCTGAACCTGGAGCTAGGTTGGTAGCCAGTACACTTCAGTGTGTAGTATATACACAATGTATGTGTGGGTATATGCACGCCCAGGTATGCAGAGGCCAGAGGCAGGAGGTCAGGCATCTCCCCCTGAACCTGGAGCTAGGTTGGTAGCCAGTACACTTCAGTGTGTAGTATATACACAATGGTGCGTGTGGGTATATGCACGCCCAGGTATGCAGAGGCCAGAGGCAGGAGGTCAGGCATCTCCCCCTGAACCTGGAGGTAGGTTGGTAGCCATTACACTTCAGTGAGCCTCCTGTCTCCACCCCCATAGTCCTGGGGCTACAGATGCATCTGTGGCCATGCCCAGCTTTTTATTCAGGTACTGGGGATTCAAACTCAGCTCCTCATGGGATCACAGCACGAGCTCTTACAGAGCCATCTCCCCAGCCCCAGTGAAGTCTTCGAACAGCACGAGAGAGGGCACAGACCTCATAGCACACTTATATCAATGAGCTTTTCACCAATATAGCTTTTTCCTCTAGGAAAAGTCACTGATACAGTGACTCAACAATATTTCCAAATGATACTGAGGAAACAAACTATGAAGAGATGCGATTATGCCATCCCTAAGTGTGCTTAGGAAAATACACTAAAACGTGCACTGCCCTACGACACATGTAACGCTGCAGCATACCCTGTGACGTACACATACCATGGAATATGTAACTGAGGGTAAATAATTCATAACTTGGGTTAGTTTATCTAGAGGCACACAGTCCCTCTAAGTCACACATCATAAAAACAAACCATAACAATAACACTGTGCTCTAATAGTCCCTTCAGTGTTTGACCTTCAAACTCGAAAATGGCCTAAAAATATATATATCTAAGAGATAAGCCGAATGTCATATTGTCCCTCGGCTACTTATTAACCTCATGCTATGCAGAGGAGCCAAATATCTTTCCATCCTGGGCTAAGTGTAAGGCCAGGGATTATGAAATGCTCTCCAAGCAACTATTCTTTTATCACAGGGTACGTGAGCTCTGTCACTGGGTCACTATTGGATCAGGCATCCCCTCAGGTACCATGGTGCAACTAATGATAACAGCAATAAGTAATGTGCCTAAAGGTAATTAAACTCCTAAGTACACCTATCTCTTTTATTATCCCAAATAACCCTATGAGGTAAAAATGTGCAATGCAGTGTGTGGCATGTGGAGAATGTTCTAGAACATTACTATTACAGATGAGGAAACCAAAACTTAAAGAGGTAACTGACTAATCAGATGAAAGCTGGATTACCTGGAGCCTGGATGAAGATGTAGCTCAGTTGTTAAAGTGCTCATCCAGTGCATTCAAGGCCTTTGATCTGCTCCTCAACACTCAACTCAAGTCATATCCTGAGCTTGGAGGGGACAGCAGCACAAGCCTTTAATCCCAGCACTCTGAAATTCTCTGTAAATTCAAGGCCAGCCTAGTCTACACAGTGAGCTCCAAGCCAGCCAGGGCTACAAAGTAAGACCTTGTCTCAAAAAATAAATAGGGACTGGAGAGAGTGGTTAAGAGCAGGCTGCTCTTCCAGAAGAGCCACACATGGTGGCTAACAACTGTCCCTAACTCCAGTTCCAGGGGATCCAACACCCTCTTATAACCTCTGGGCATTGCGGGACACTGGTGTACTTACATAATGCACTTACATAATGCAGGCAATCCACTCATACACCTAAAATAATAATAATAAAATAATAATAATAATAATAATAATAATAACAATAAACACTTCATGCTAAGGGATAAGACACAGCTCTACTCTTTTCTGTTCTGTTTCCTTCCACTCTTGTGAATTTGACCCCCAGCACCTATGTGGCAGCTAACAACCATCTATAACTACAGTTCCAAGAAATCCAATGCCTCTCTTCTGGCCTCCACAGGTACTACTCACACAGGGTACACTTACATACAAGCACCCTAACAGTTGTATAATAAATAAATTTTTTAAATAAAAACAAACAACAAACACACAAAACAAATCCTGAGCTTGTCTCCTCTGTACTCAACCACCATTCCATCCGCCTCCCTCACACAGAAAAGTAGCACAGAGGTTAACTAAGGTAACGGGACGCAGTAACCCAACCAGAATGGCAGTCTCAGAAGTCCCAATTACAGGGTATCCAAAAAAGAGCCATGAGAAAGTCACGTCTGCCTAATATAAAGCCAAAAATTATACACTTTGGGTGGTGAGGAAAGGGGACGAGAGAGAGGCAGAGTAAGAACAACACAAACGGGACTGGAGAGATGGCCTAGCGGTTAAGAGCGCCGACCGTTCTTACAGAGGACCCGGGTTCGATCCCCAGCACCCACATGGCGGCCGAGAACCGTCTGAAACTCCAATTCCAGGAGAACTCCAGTTCCAGGGGAATCCGAGACCCTCTTCTGACCTCCGCGGCATTGCACGACACGGGTGCACAGACTTGCATGCAGACAGTACATTCATACACATACAGAAATAAATAAAATTAA
>VZQC01011996.1:636866-657842 GCA_009823505.1 Rhizomys pruinosus
CTAAATATATATATATATATATATATATATATATGTTCCTCTTGACACTCATCAAAGGACCTTCTTTTTGTGACAGATGGAGACTATTATAGAATTCCAGAACTGGTCAAATACAGAGAGTAAGTGTGAGGTGTCTAGCCTGGGCAACAAATGTACATCTGCACCTAGAAATAATATTAAAGCAGCTCTCATCTCTCACCAGAGAAGCTTTTTCATGCACCAGATGGTGATTAATCCAGAAAGCCACAACTGGACAAAATGTAGATAAGAAGAGACTGAAGGGTGCTTATAGAATATCTGTATCAGACCTCTGCCACCCAAAGTTCAAGGACCATTGCAGAAGAAGGAGGTGGAAAGACAGTAAGATCCGGAAGTGGTTGATGACCACGAGGAAGCAGAGTTTTCCAGACAACTTGGAAGTTACTCTTATCAACTTACAACAATGATAACAGCATCCACAAGACCCACGCAAGCTCCTACCAGACAAAACCCCACATCAGAAATGGGGAAGTGGCTTAGAGAGGATCTATTGACAACCTATAACTACTAGGAGAGGGAATGTTGGATTTCTTTAAAGGACTGATGCTTGGTGGGTTAACCAGTCTCCAGTGGATGGGTCCACACTGAAGGAAACCTGGGGATGCAAACTTGTCTCCATAGCCCTTAATAAATATAATAGACTACATAAAATTGGGCAAGCAGGGAAGGGGATCTAAATACCATCAAAATATACTGTGTGAAATTTGCAAAAATTCAGTAAAAAACTATTTTTAGTATACAAAACAATGCATTTCACTGTGACATTTTTACACATGTATAGATAGCACTGTACTTTGTTCATTTCATCCCCTATCATCTTCTCCTGCCCCACCTCCCCTAGAATATTACTTTTTTTCGGTGCTAGGGATTGAACTCTGAGCAAGCACACTACCACTGAGCTACACCTTCCCTTTCTGCATTCTTATTCTCAGAGAGTAACAATTATCTGTGATGAAATAAAAAAAGGACTTTAAAAGAAAAGAGAAAAAAGAAAGCTAAAAAAAAAAAGTCTGCTATATCACTAGCCCTTTGAGAAGATAGTATTCAAACACTAAGCCTAGCTGGGCTTGGTGGCAAAACACCTTTAATCCTAACACCACTCAGGATGCAGAGGCAGGAGGATCGCTCTGAGTTTGAGACTAGCCTGGTCTATATAGCAAGTTCCAGGCTAACCAGGGCTACAAAGTCGGAACCCCAGGTCAAAAGTCAAAACAAGTAAACAAGCAGGGTGTGGTAGCACAGGCCTTTAATCCTAGCACTTGGGAGGCAGAGGCAGGGGGATCTCCATGAGTTCAAGGCCAGCCAGGTCTACACAGTGAGTTCCAGGCTTGCTGGGGCTATAGGAAGACCCTGTCTCAGGAAGACCAAAATAAAATGCAATAAACACTAAGTCAACTTTCTTCAAAGTAAATTAATCCTACAGCAAAAGCCTGGTGTCTCTAATCTCAGTATTATGTATACATTCCAACATAGGTATCAGCACTGTTCTTTCCAGTGTGCTAAGAAGCCCATGAGAGAACAACAACAAAAAATCTAAAAGCATAAAGTCTCAGGACAGAGTCATCTAAGACACAGGCTGGTTTCAAGGTATGAGACCAGAAACTCTGAAGAGGACCTGGCACCATCCCAGCTCCCCACACCCAGCCCCACAGCCTCAGGATGAATTCTGAGATACCCTCCCCACTCTCCAGCCCCCACCCCCACCCCCACCCCACACACACACAGCCAAACGATGGAATCTGAGATACCCTTTCCTAAGACGCCAGGGAAAACAATTGCTTTCCTCAACATTTTAAGTCATCATCAAATAAATGCCTACAACTTAGTGTTTGAATTTTTATGTTAGAACCATAAATTCCCCTAAAGCCCTAAATTTACTAAGAAGCAGAATAAATATGTTTTCATTAAAATAGACAATGTCAAACAGTATAGTCCTATTCAGGAAGTTTAAGATGAAAGAAGTTTAAAAAAAAAATTAAGCTGCTGCCCAAAATACTGAATCAGCACTGGAACTTGTCTTCACCAGAAAGCTTTCTGAAAGACTAATTCATGAATTATTGGCAACTTACTGGTGCCAAAGCTTTTCCAGGCTCAGCCTCAACAGCCAGAGGCTGATCAAGTAAAGTCAAAAGCTTATAGGGTCTAAGTCTGGAGGCAAGCCTTCCAACGCCGGGGTGCGACCCGTGTAATTATCCATTTTCCTAATCCTTTTCGCTTTCCTCCTGTACATAGGAGGGGGGAGACACCTGCCCAACTTGCCTCCTTGCTGCCTGGCTGCTGTCAATGAGAGAAGATGCTGAACCACCAAGGGTCACCTGCTGTCCAGATGACCCTGCTCCCTGCATCCTCCACTTGGTCCAGCCCGAGACAGGAGCCGGCATCCGGACAGTCCATGATCCTTGGTGATGGAGAAGGATGCTCCCCTCACCCGCCCTCCCTCAGAGAGCACGGCCACACGCGCTCCGACAGGCTCCCTTCCACGGCCCCGTGCGCTTCCAGTGGTCCCCGCCCGACTGTCCCCGAGCGTCCCCGAGAGTGTCCGAGCGCCCCCCGGCCGCACGACACTCTCCACGGGAGCCCTTCCCCGCCCCCCGGCAGTGCGAGGACCCCGGCCGCGGGCGCTTGGAGCCCACCCGGCAGGCCTGCCTCGCCTCCCTCGGTCCCCAGGCAAGGCCGCAACTGCAGGCTCCCGGGGCTGCAGACTCCTTACCTGGGAGCTTGAGCGCCCTGGACAGCACTGTCGCCATGGCGGAGGCCCTTCGTGCGCGTGCGCGTGCGCGCTCCGCGTCCTGCCGGGAAGTGTAGTGCGCCGCCGGCGAGAAAGGTGGGACCTGCGAGGAACCGGGCTGCCTGGAGGGTCCGACCACTGCAGGTCACCAGGCCATGCACTGCTCCGGGCTGAGTCGCACTTGACCTATCAGTCCAATAAAGCAAGTCAGAACTGCCCCCCACAGGTTTGCAGAGAGCTTGGAATGAGCTAGCAGACACTCGGGGTGGCTCGGCTTGTGAGGCTTGGCGTGCGCGTAGGTTTGGAATCCGACAAACTGGATTTGAAGCCTACCTGCACCTACTGGCTGAGCCACTTTGGCAAATCTTTAAGATTTAGATTTGTTGCTTGTTTGTAGCCCAGGGTAGCCTCAAACTTGCTCTGTAGCTGATGGCGGATGACCTTGAGCTCTCTCGCTCGCTCTTCCAGCCTCCACCTCCCAAATGGCATTACAGGCCTGGGCCATGATACCTGATATAAATATTTTAATTAACTAATTAATTAATTTTCGAGGCTCCTGTAGTGCAGACTGGCATTGAACTTAGCCATGTAGTAGTTGACACCGGCCTTCCAACTGCTGGAATTACAGACATGCACTGCCACACCTGGTCGGCTTTTTTTTTTTTTTTTTTAAAAAAAATGATACTGCCTCCTCAGACTTGCTCTGAGAAGTAAATGACACCGTCCTTTTAAAAGTACCCACCTCACTGGGGCTGGAGAGATGACCTAGCGGTTAAGAGCGCTGACTGCTCTTGCAGAGGAACCAGGTTCGATCCCCAGCACGCACATGGCGGCTGAAAACTGTCTTTGACTCCAGTTCCAGGGGAATCCGACACCCTCTTCTGACCACCGCGGCATTGCACGACACGGGTGCACAAACCTACATGCAGACAGTACTTTCATACACATACGAAAATAAATTTTAAAAAATTAAAAAAAAAAAAAAAAAGTACCCACCTCAGTAACTGTCTCTTTTTCCGATCTTAAGTACAGACTAAAGTGTCTGGGGCTCAAATCTTGGTCCCTTAGCCTCAGGCCTTTCCAGGTGTTGTTGATTTTACACTCTGCCTGCAGTTCCCAGTTCCCAAGGTCTAGCAAGCCTGAACCAACCAGTTTCTAACCCACAGATAAACAAAAGATGAACATTTCAGTGCCAGAATGCTAAAGATTATTACATTAGCTTGAAATTGGAGCAGTTTTAGAAGTTAGCCAATCATGCCTCCTAGCCAGCTGCAAAATGCAGATAAAATAACTCAAATTTCCCAAGCCTTGTTCTGAGAATTCAGTGTAGAGTGCTTGCCACAAGGCAACTACTGTTCTATTAGTGTTAACTCTTCTTTTGGCTATCAACTTACTAATGTTTTAACAATTTAAAATTTAATCTAATAACTAATAAAACTAATCTAATAGTTTAGTAATGGGTAAATTCTTTTTTGCATTTATTTTGTGAGTACATGTGTGTTTTCACATACACCACACAGCACGTGTACTAAGATCAGAGAACAGCCTGTGAAAGTTGGCTCTCTCCTTTCACGATGTGGGTTCTTGAGATAGAACTTGGGTCCTCAGCCTGGCAGCAAGCACCTTTATCCACTGAGCCATCCCACTGGGCCCTCATGGGTTAATTCTTTCAGAGTTTTACAGCCATGAAACTTTTACTGTTTGTCAACGTCTGTGCAAGTATGATTAAAAACCGTATATTATGTCAATGTAGGTCATCTAAAAAAAGAAACACTACAAGTCATAACAAGCCAGTAGCTGCTCGCCTGGTATCATATTAGCTCATTAGAACACATTCTGAGATATGAAGACTGGTGAAAATAACCTTTAAGTGTGGGAAGGATTAGAAAACGTTCATTTTAATTACAAACATTACACAGGACAAAAGGAAGATGGAAAAAGTCTGTCCATTTGTCTTAGTGAAAAGATAGATTCCTGCCGGGCGTGGTGGAGCACGCCTTTAATCCTAGCACTTTGGAGGCAGAGGCAGGAGGATCTTTGTGAGTTCAAGGCCAGCCTGGTCTACAGAGTGAGTTCCAGGATAGCCGGGGCTACAGGGAGACCCTGTCTTGAAAAGACCAAAAAAAGAAAAAGATAGATTCCTGGAGCATCCCCTTTTCTGTGATCCAGATGAAACTGTACAGTATACAGTTTGATTCAAAACTTGCAACTAGGGGCTGGAGAGATAGCCAGCGGTTAAGACCATTTGCTCTATAGCCCAGCCTATGCTGGAAGGAATGCACTATGTTTAGCCCAGGCTGGCCTTAAACTCTTCCAATTATGCTGGGATTTTTTTTTTTTTTTTTTTTTTTTTTTTTGAGACAGGGTCTCCCTTTAGTTCTAGCTGGCCTGGAGCTCACTATGTAGACCAGGCTGGCCTTGAACTCACAGAGATCCGCCCGTATATGCACCATGCCTGGCAAGAATGACTTTTTTGGACAAATGACTTTTACCTAACCTTGTCACCAAAAAGTTGATTTTATGTTTTGAGGTCATTTAATACTATCCTAACTTGTGAAACAAGCTTGCTAGATCTTGGGCTCCTCTTGTAACCTAAACATAAAACTTTAATTCCTCCTGACACTTCCTTGCCCTTGACTCAAATAAGGTATATACACATACATGTATGTTGTAAAAAACAGCAAGTGCTTCAAGTATTGATATTGATTGTAAGCAATAAGAATTTTTCCAGTTATTTTACAAACGCCAAGTGAGATTAAATTGATAACACCTGTTGTGCTTGTGTGCACTGTTCTAAGTAGGGATCAGAAAGGGAAAACTCCCTGATGAAACAAATCCTGCTTTTTAATTCCTTCATTTCATGCTGGATAGACTGTCTCAATAAAGAGAGAGCAAGGCCTTGACTCCAGATCTGTTCCAGAAGAAACCTGAAGGAACCAGTTCTAAGAGAAGTTTGGCCCCCCTCTTGATTTAAATGGGTTCTAAGAGTGCAGCATTGCCTATCACTGAGCTCAAGGATCTCACATCAACTCTTCTGCCTCAGTCTCCCTACTCTTATTTCAATTTAAAGATAAACCTCCAAGCGGTCACAGAAGGTATCAGGGTCCTGGCCACCTCCACCAGAACACCTGTGAGCCCTCCAGCCCTCGGCTAGACTATAAATATCTCAAATGCCAAAACACCCACTGAGGTCACTGTGGAAAACACAGATCCCTGAGAGCTACCTGGCTTCCAAACTTGGCTTGCCTCCAGGAAAAGTCAAAGAAAGGTGGCTGGGGAGGAATGATCTGGTTCAGTCTGGCCTGCCTGACAGTTGTGCCTACTATAAAGAGAAGAAATTGTTGTTCTGAACGTCACAACTGAAGCCACATTGATCCAAAGTGGGAGTCCTTTTCCCCAACCTTCTCAGGTCCCAGTAATTTTTAAAGGCTCTAATATTTGTGACTTTGTTGTCCTTATGACAAGGTGGCCTACCCTTAATCAAAGGAAGGTCAAATCTGGTGATGTAATGCCTGTCAGTTTCTGTACACAATAGGAAAGTTCACTAGTTCTAACTCTACTAGTAGGTTTCTGGACTTCCTCTTAGATACCAGACTACCACTGCCGAGTCTGCCAGCAGCTGCCACCCATCCCTCTTGGTACCCAGGGGCTGCCATGTGTCATGGGTGCCTCTGACTCCTGTCACAGGGCTTCTTCCTGTATCTCTCACAAGTCAATACTACATCAGGTTTTAGCGCTGTAAAAAACGTCAGTCCTGCAGTGCAGTGAAAACTGAAGAAGACCGGCTCCTTTTCAGGCTACAGTTTATTAGTCAATTCTACATACTGCACTGCGTATTCTTCACGGTCAAGTAGAGTATTTTCATTAGCACGGTCCAATTCTAGTTGGTGAGTCAAACAAGTAATTGCTGTAACAAACAACCTCAACGTTTCAATGAGTTTAGAGAATACAAGTTCATTTCTAGTCATATCACGAGGTGGGGGGCAGGGCAGCCAACAATGGCACTCTATTCTTCCCTGTCCCTCAGAGACCCAGGTGGGCTCCTTCTTAGGGGCCCTCACATTGGACAAATTCCCCTCCCCTCTCCCCCTCCCTCCCACCCATCCCCCGCTCATGCAAGCCTGAAGCTGGTGGAGATGAATTCCACCTACATGTATTTTCTTAGAATTCAGACACAAAATATGTGTGTCCCAAGGAGATATGAGGCCAGGAAGAAAATAAAATGGGTCTGAGAAACAAACATCCACCTAGCCAGTTTCTACAACACTAAGCACTCCCTATAGTTACAAAATACAGGCCTGAAATCCAGTGTGATAGCACACATCTATAATCCCAGCACTTGAGAGGCTGAGAAAAGAGGATTGTGAGTTTAAGATCAGCCTGGGCTACATAGTGGGTAAGCTCCAGGATTGCCAGGAGAAGCCTCAACATAGTGAGACCTGTCTTGAACTAGCGAGCAAAGAGACAGATGTCTGAGCTCCTGGTTGTAGGAAGAAAGTCCAGGCTTTGTTCTGCTAGAGACTAAACCTATAAGCAGACTTCATCCTTCTGACTTACAGGCTAAGCTGTCCCAGGAAGCAACTCTGTCCCTCGGGAGACAGCTTTCTGGAGGCCATGCCTATACCTGTCAACAGAGAACAAACCAGTAAGCTCACTGGTAGAGCCATCTGCCACTCAGAATACCACCTCTGCTGCACTGGAGCCCAAGAAATAGAAGCCTTAACAAGGAAGAGGCCTGAAAAGCAGAAAGAAAATACTGTAGCAGACTGCAGACAGGCCAGGCGATGAAGAAAAAGCCAATAAGCAGCCCCGTGAAGGACATTTGGAGATTAAATGCTAATGTCAAGAAACTAGAGAACTGAGTTTTGCAGGAAGCTGGGGAAAGGTGTGGACCAGTGGATTATTCACTTCTCACAAAGAACTTGACTCTGACTAGAAATTGCGTAGTTGTATGAAGACAAACAGGTTTATGTTCTCAGAATATCCTTGAATAAAATACAAAGGCTCGTCCAGCTCATTTCATACAGACATATCCAGATTTAGCCAGCCTAAGAACTTTCTGGAATCTAGATTATTAAATACATTTTAGGCCCTGAGGTTGTTGTTTTGTTTTGTTTTGTTTTGGCCTGGGTTTTTTTGTCTTTTTGAGACAGGGTCTCCCTTTAGTTCCAGCTGGCCTGGAACTCACTATATAAACCAGGCTGGCCTTGAACTCACAGAGATCCTGCCTGCCTCTGCCTCCTGAGTGCTGGGATTAAAGGTGTGTACCACCATGCCTGGCAGGCCCTGAGATTTAAACAAAGGTTTGTCCTTAACAAGTTGCCTGACTGGAATATACTTTTGAGAATAACAATTTAATTAAACCCAGATCCATGCAAGCCAACTGAACTCTCCCTCCCCTTGGTGTGACCAAGACTTATTCATCCATCTGTGATGCATTTGAAGTCACAATGTGGGTAGAAATAGCTATCACTTAGGAACACTTATCATCCAGTCTTGTACCAGACCCCCAGCCCCTTTATCAGCTTCAAAACTTAATTAATTCAATCAATGGACCGAGCAAATTATAATTTGAATAGTTGTTTTCCTGATGATCTGAGAGCTGAAGAAGGGTCAAGATATACTAAACTTCACCAAAACCAAACCACCATTAGACACATCTGTCCCCCTGGGTCTCTGTTCCTCCCGCCATCTCTGTGGAATCCTCTCCAGTAGGACCCACTTGGATCTCTTCCGCTCTCAGATTTCTCTTCTTGCCTTCTTTCTTGTTTACAATTCCTGTTAGCTTGACATGAGGCTGCTCTCACCTCCATCCTCATAGGTGGTGTTCGCTTTTTAGAGAAGGAAAAGGAAGGAGTTTAAACTTAAGAAAAAGAACCAGAGCCAGACATGCAATGGGCAAGGAATATCTGCTTTACCACTAAAGCCTGCAGTCAGGACAGAGGGAGCTTCTCTCTTTCACAGGAGGCCTTCTGCCCCTGGTAGGGGTGGTGAGACTGTTTTATTTTACTTTGGGCTCAGTCGGTATGTGCTTCATGCTAAGGCCTGGTATCTTTGCCTAAGTAAAGCCTTTTGTTTTTTTGTTTTTTTGGGTTTTTTTTGTCAAGGGCGCTACCTCACCCAGTTAAAGACGGTTCTTAGCCACCATGTGCTTCAACCCTCAACCACCACCAGGACCATGCCCTCAATGCTGACAACAGGGACACCGGAGGGTCAATTTCTCCTCCCTGCAGAGTCAGAGTGAATCAAACCCCCCTAGGCTCCTATTCACCTCTAGGTCCCTTTCACTGACAGATCTTCTTGGCCTATTAATGTCATGAAATATTTTACTTTCTCCTTAACTATAATAAACATTTTTGCTGGGCAAAGTATTCTAGTTGGCATCTATAGTCATTTAGAACTGGGAAAACTTTGGTCCAAGCTCTTCTGGCTTTCATTGTTTGCATTGAGAAGTCAGCTGTAATTCTGATGGATTTTCCTTTATATGTGATTTATTGTTTTTCCACTTGTTGAAATTCCACTTCCTTTTCATTTCAGGCTGAGTTTTCTTCAGTATTTCTATATCTTTTGTGAATTCATTCCAAAGTTTTTTTATCATTGTCTTCTTTTAGTTTATCCCTATCTTCTTCTAGTTCTTTGATTTGTTTCTTTGTGTATTCTTTAAACTCCTTGAATTGTTTGATGATGTTTATGATAGTTCTTTTAAGATCTGTATCCTGGGCTACATCTAGGGGGTCCTCATTATAGGAGTCTTCTACAGGATTGGTAGTATTTAGCAGAGACTTATTATTTGAGTTTTTCATGTTATTGTATTTTTTGTTGTGCTCTTGGAGTGTGGATTTCTCATTGTTTGTGATTCTGGTATGAATCTAAAGTGTTTCTTTGTTGAATTGAAGACTGACTTTGCTTGTATTCTTCAGGTGCATTTATTATCTTCTTATTAGGCATGAAAGACTGGTTAGTCTATGCTTCAGGTTCTCACCTCTGACTTTGTACTGGAGAGACCAGCTAGTTCTTGCCCAGCTAGTCATAAGCTCCTCCAGAGACCCAAGACAGATAACAATTCGGCAGGCTTGAACCACGCCCTACATGGGGTCAGCCTACTGGCTCTCCTGTGCTGGTTGCAAATGTCTGTATTTGGGTCCAGGGACAGAGAAGCCCAGCCTGGAGCTGAGGGAGGGGCCCCAGGTGTTCTCTAGCTAGTGGGTAGGGAATCAGGAATATCACTTCCACCATGAAATTGGGTAGTTGAATTCACAGAATCACTGTACCATGAGGGGTTCACCTACTGGCTCTCCAGGACTGGTTGCTAATGTTTGAATCTGGGTCCAGGGACAGGAAAACCTAGCATGGAGCTGAGGTAGGGGTATCAGGTGTCCCCTAGCTAGTGGGTAGAGAGGCTGCTGCTGCTGCTGCTGCCTTCAAGGTTGCCCCACCAAGAAAATGCCTCACAGAAATGTCCAGAGGCCAATATGATAGAGGAAATCCCCAACTGAGGTCATTTCCTGCCATTTTAAAATGTTTGTCATAGGTGCTATATGTTTTTGTTAGCCAGCTGGTACTGTGACAAAATGCCTGAGTTAAACAATTTAAAAGAAGAAAGGTTTATTTTGGGTCACAGTTTCAGAGACTGACTCTGTTGGTTTGGGGCCTGTAGTGAAACAGTAGACATCATGATGGAGCTTGTAGCAAAAGAACCTGTTCACTTTAGGACAGTTGAGACACAGTAAAAGAGAGTGGCTGGGGGCCCAATACTTAGTGCAAGAACACACCCTCAATGACTTAACTGGCTACCACATCAAACAACATCATGAGCTAACAACCAAGCTGTCCACATGCAGGCCTGTAGAGGACACACAAGAGTACCTTAGGTAATTTGAATATGTCTATCATATTAATACACTGGATGCCCGATTCTTTTAAATTTTGTTATTTTGAGAGTTTCATCTATGAGTATTGTTTTTACCCCTTCCCGAACCCTCCAAGTCCTCTGAGTGCCCCCTGTTAGGATTTTGAGGTCAGAACACAGGAACAATAAGAGAAAAAGAAAGAGACCATTCCAGACTTCAGGTGAGTCAGCATGAACTCAAGGCAGGGTTCGGGGCAGCCTACTGTCCCCCAGGTGCTGGGGACAACTGCCACAGGGTAGGGGTCATTGGACATTATTATATTATAGGATACAGCTGTGGCTGACAGTGTGGATCAGGGCAGTCCTTCCTGGTACCTGGGATTTATGGACTACCTCCTGTGACCTTTTGTTTAAGGAGACGGGCTGTCTTGGGAAAATTTATCTCAATAAAACATAAATAGTCCTCCCAGGAGGGAGGGAAGTTGATTGATAAGGCCAGGACAGTCTTCAGAGGGCTTCCAGTTTTCTGCAAGGGGCAGTCTATCACTCCCTACTTCTCAATTTCTTGTCCTCTTCTTTGATTAGTATTACTACATACACATACATTTATAAAAGGTAGGGCTGGAAGCCAGGCATGGTGATAGCACTTGGGAGGCAGAGGCAGGCAGATCTCTGTGAGTTCAAGGCCAGCCTGGTCTATAGAGTGAGTTCCAGGCCGGCTGGGGCTACAGGGAGACCCTGTCTCAAAAAGATAAATAAATAAATAAATAAATAAATAAATAAATAAATAAATAAATAAACAAACGATAGGGCTGGAGAGATGGTCTAGTGGTTAAGAGTGCTGACTGCTCTTGCAGAGGACCCAGGTTCAATTCCCAGCACTAGCATGGCACCTAAGAACCGTCTTTGACTCCAGTTCCAGGGGAATCCGACACCCTCTTCTGACCTCTGTGGCATTGCACAACACAGGTGCACTGACCTACATGCAGACAGTACATTCATACACATACAAAATAAATAACATTTAAAAACATTAAAAGAATAAAAGATAGATAGAGATAGATGATAGATTATATAGATAGATGATAGAGAGATAAAGATAGATGATAGATATAGATAAAAATAGATGATAGATAGACAGATAGATGATAGATAGATAGATAGATAGATAGATAGATAGATAGATAGATAGAACTGAGTCCATCTAGTGGTGCTTGTGTAAGACATGTGTGTAAGTTTGCCCACTTGGGATTGCTAGTCCCCGTAGAAATCTGATTCTCACCGGGCGTGGTGGCCCATGTCTATGGGACATTTCCTTGATTGTTGAGTGATTTGCCAGGCCTCAGCCCAGTGTTGCCAGGGCCACCTCTGGGAAGGTAGTCCTGTGTTGTATAAGAAAGAAGAAAGAAGGCTGAGCTTGGACCAGAAGAACAAGTAGCCTTTCTTCATGCTTCTGTGCTCCAGGTTCCTGCCCTGAGCTCCTGCTCTGGCTTCCTTGGATGATGGAGTGTGAGCTCTAAGCCAAATAAATCCTTTTCTCCCCAAACTGGTTTGGGCCAGTGTTTTTTTTATCACAGCAATAAAGGAATCAATGCAGAAACTGGTACCAGAATTGTAGAGCATTGCTGTGATGGACCTGCCCATGTTGCTTTGGAGAGGATTTAAGAAAGACTTTGGAAGCGTGGACCAGAAAAGTGGTTGGATGCCTTAAGCAGAAATTTACGGCCATTCCAAGTGGAGCCTGGAAGAAAGTGGTGTTGAAAGCAAAGCAGTTCCAGAGAGAAATAAAGACTTAAGGAACAACTGGGATGTTTTGGCAAAGAGTCTGGCTGGAGTCTTCCCACAGCCTAAGAGTTTGCCTGAAGCTAAGTAGATAAGTAATGAGCTCATTTCTTTGGTGGAGGACATTTCAAGACACCTAATGGTGAATTGGTGGTGTGGTTATTAATGATAAACATTATGCAGATATACAAAGAAGAAGAGCAAGCGAGGCAGAAAAGGGCAGAATGTGCAGTTTGGATTGAAGAGGTCTGGAAGGATTAATGTTGGAGCCAAGTCCAGTGCTGAAGGAGATGCTGTCTTTGATAAAGAGATTAGAGCCCTCCAGGAGGGGCCTAGAGATTTACACTCAAACAATGGAAAGAGTGCCTTCAGGGAAAGTTCAGACCCAGCTAAATCTCCAACTTGTGAAGGGAAAAAGCCAGAGGGCATTTTTCTGTTCCTTGAAAACCACAGCATAGAAAATCTGTTAATGTGAATGACGCAGGCTGGGATGTAGCTCAGGCTGGCAGCCAAACTTGAAGTTGGCAGGTTCATTCGAAGGTACTGGCTTTAGAGGCATGAAAGGTGCAAGTGTGTAGGGGTCATCCATTCTCTACACAGTTGCAGAGAGCAGCTGAGGCCAGGCAGCATGGAACAGGGGTGTCCTTGCTTAAAGGAGATCCTGACAGGCCACCCTGTAATGCTGTGAAGGTGAAGCCTGGTTGGCAGTGGAGACCCCAAGATACTGTGGCCGTGAGACATCTATCCATCTGTCTGCTAAGGAGAGCAGTACACTGGAAGTTGTACCTGCCCGAGAGAGAGATGTACATCACATCCAGCAAAGCTACAGGGGTTGAGCCATCTAAGTCCTTTAGAAAGAAAGCCCCAGAAGTCAGACATGGAGCTACTGGATTTGGTGTTTTCTCTGCTGGTTTTCAGTCTTATTTTGGTCCAGCACTTCCTCAGTATGCCCCCATCCCTCCCTTTTGGAATGGGAATGTGTATCCAACTGCATTATATATTGAAAGTGTGTAATTTGTCTTTTGATTTTACAGGAACTGACTGTTAGGAAGGCCGAGTGGTCTGAATCAACAGGAGACAGGTTTTATTAAGGGAAAGGAAAGGAAATGCCCAGGAAGGGGATGTGCCCTTGGGCAAAACCCAACAGCCCACAGGGAGTGAAAGGAATGAAGAGTGAGGAAGTGAAAGGGTGTGGGGCGTGAAGGTGGAAGGAAGCGGAGGAAAACTCAGGGGGTGAAAGGCCAAGGGAGACACGCGTCTGGGTGGACTAAGGGTCTCTTATAGGGCAAGAGAGGAGAGATGGTGAGATGTTAGAGTCTGGCCAATATGGCCAAGTGAAACCCCTGAAGGTGACAGTCAGATCCAGTGATCTCCTTGGAATCAGGCGTTGGGTTCCTCCAGTGCCTTGCCTGGGCCTTCTTCTCGTACCTTCGGGAACTCGGGGTCCTAGCTGGAAGAGAAGAACGGGATCCTCACAGTCCACGCCATCTTAATTCCTGTCTCGGGGCCTCCAACCTAACACTAACAGTGAGGAGATTGCCTTAGTTTCAGTAGAGACTTTGGACTCTGAACTTCTGAATAATACTGAGACTGGAAACTTTTGAAGGTGGACTAAATGAATTTTGCATTTTATACAGTTACGAGCCTACAGGGGCTAGGGCTCAGAATGAGAATATCCCCTATAGGCTCCAAGTAGTTGGACATTTTGTCCCCAGTTAGTTGCATTGATAGAATATGTGAATAGCAGAAGAGCCGTAAGCTTCATTAAGGAGGCCAGTTATAAAGCGCTTGAAGTGGCTAACTGGACCTAAATTGGCAGTCTGGCCTTGCTAAAGCCTTATCAACTGGTCACTCCCGGGACTGAGGCAGTCTGCTTACGGAGCCACCGGTCTCAGAGCCTTGACACACTGCCCTGCTCAGCCCAAGAAATCCAAAGGCTTTCAGATTATCCAAGGACACCAGACCTTGGCATCTGACACATTCCAGCAGGGCTCAGGGAATAATATCTTCCACCTCTATTCATTAGGTGGCAGGTGCTTCTTACATGCACAAAGGAGTATCTGTCTGCTGTATATTTATTCTGATAAGTATATACTCTTTGCTGTTGCAGGTCTGGCTCTGGTTCTTATGTCTTTTTTTCTTTTCTTTTCTTTTCTTTTTTTGTTGGTCTTTTTTTTTTTTTTTTTTTTTTTTTTTTTTTTTTTTTTTTTTTTTTTTTGTTTTTTTTTTTTTTTTTTTTTTTTTTTTTTTTTTTTTTTTTTTGTTTTTTTTTTTTTTTTTTTTTGTCTTTTCAAGACAGAGTCTCCCTGTAGCCCCAGCTGTCCTGGAACTCACTCTGTAGACCAGGCTGGCCTTGAACTCACAGAGATCCACCTGCCTCTGCCTCCCAAGTGCTAGGATTAAAGGTGTGCGCCACCACGCCAAGCTTAAGAATTCTCAAACCATTGGGGCTGGAGAGATAGCCTAGCGGTTAAGAGCGCCGACTGCTCTTTCAGACGACCCGGGTTTGATCCCCAGCACCCACATGGTGGCTGAGAACCGTCTGTAACTCCAATTCCAGGAGAGCTCCAATTCCAGGGGAATCCGATGCCCTCTTCTTTTGCAGCATTGCACGACACGGGTGCACAGAGCTGCATGCAGACAATACAGTCATACGCATAAATAAATAAAAAAATAAATAATTTTTTAAAAGAATTCTTAAACCACTGGGTGTGGGGCGAACACCTTTAATCTCAGCACTGGAGAAGCAGAGGAAGGTGGATCTCTGTGAGTTCAAGGCCAGCCTGGTCTACAGAGTGAGCTCCACCCTAATTCAAACAGACCAAAGAAGAAAAAAAAGTTCTTAACCCTTGATTTCTAGTGGCTCTCTAAGTTCTGTACCCACTTGAAGATGCTGTTGCTTGGCTCCCTACTCTAGCCAGTCTCCTCCCCCAGCCCTGCCCCACCATTATGGACTCTAACCCCAGGAACCTTAAGATTAAATGAACAAGTTCAGTTGGTCATGGTGTTTTATCACAGAAAGAGAAAAATAGCTTATACTCTCCCTGGATTCTTCAGCGCCCTGTTGTTTAGTCTCCAAGGGTTTGTGCAGTTTCCGTGGTTTCTAGTTTGATTTCACTATAATCTGATAAGATGTAAGACGTTATTTCAATTCTTTCTTTTTTTTATGTGTATGAGTATACTGTCTACATGTAGGTTGGTGCACCTGTGTCGTGCAATGCCACAGAGGTCAGAAGAGGGCGCCGGATTCTCCTGGAACTGGAGTTAAAGACGGTTCTTAGCTGCCATGTGGGTGCTGGGAATCGAACCCAGGTCCTCTGCAAGAGTAATTAATGGGTGCTCTTAACTGCTGAGCCATCTCTCCAGCCCCTCAAATCTTTCTTATTTTTTTTATAATTTTTTTTTAATTTTTTTTTTATTTCTGTATGTGTATGAATGTACTGTCTGCATGCAAGTCTGTGCACCCGTGTCGTGCAATGCCGCGGAGGTCAGAAGAGGGTGTCGGATTCCCCTGGAACTGGAGTTCTCCTGGAATTGGAGTTTCAGACGGTTCTCGGCCACCATGTGGGTGCTGGGGATCGAACCTGGGTCCTCTGCAAGAGCGGTCGGCGCTCTTAACCGCTAGGCCATCTCTCCAGCCCCTCTTTCTTATTTTTAATATTTAGTTTAAGGCCTGAAATGTGATCTATTTAAAGGAAAGTTCAATGAGCTATTGAAAAGAATGTATATTCCATACCTGTTGGATGGAATATTCAGTAAATGTCTATTAAGGGCATTTGATCTATGATGCCTATTAGTCTGAAGATTGTTGTTTTGTTTGGTTTTACTTCAGATGATCTCCATTAATGTGATTGGAGTGTTGAAGTCACCCATTACTACTGTATCAAGACCTATCTATTTTTTAATATCCATTTGTGTTTATTTTATCAAACCGTTATATGTTTTTTGAAAGATTGTTCCTTTTATTTATAGGTAGTGGTCTTTCTATATTATGACTAATTTAAATTTGAGGTCTGCTTTATCTCAGAATAGCTATGCTATCGCGTTTGGCTTCCACTTGCTTTATAAATTGAGTTCCACAATTTCAGTCTCAGTCTATGTCTTTGCCAGTGAGAGTCTTTCTTTGTGGTCACAATGGTGGCAACAGTGATGGCCAAGAAAGCAATGGCAGTCACAGTGATGATGACAACAACAACAACAGACAGTTGGATCTCGTTCAATCAACCAGTCCAATCAGCCAGTCTGCATCTTTTAATGGGAGATATAAGACCATTTATATTTATAGATATTTATTGAGAGAGGTTTGCTAATTCTTATAATTTTGATGGTTTTCTCGGTTGACTGAATTATTGTTTATATTTCCAGGTTAGTTGAATTATTATTTGTTCTTCGCTCTCTTTCCTTTTTTTTAATAATTTTTTAAAATTTTATTTATTTATTTTCTATGTGTATGAATGTACTGTCTGCATGTAGGTTTGTGCACCTGTGTCCTGCAATGCTGCGGAGGTCAGAAGAGGGCGTCAGATTCCCCTGGAACTGGAGTTCTCCTGGAATTGGAGTTACAGAAGGTTCTCAGCCATCATGTGGGTGCTGGGGATCGAATCTGGTTCCTCTGCAAGAGCAGTCGGCACTCTTAACCACTAGGCTCTCTCCAGCCCCTCTCTCTCCTATTAGTATTAATGAATTCTTGATATACTGTTAGGGATCATGGGTTCTTTCTTAGCTCTCAACTTTTCATATATTCCTCTCTTGAAATTCATTCTTTCCTGCATTCTTTTGGTTCAGACTGTCTGTCTTCCCCTTTGTATTTAAGATCCCTTCAATTATCTTCTGCAATCCTGGATTTATGACCAAGTATTGTTTTAATTTGTGATTATATTGAAATTGTCTAATTTCTCCACAAATTTTTTTATGTGTATGAGTGTACTGTCTGCATGCAGGTTGGTGCACCCGTGTCATCCAGTGCCACAGAGGTCAGAAGAGGGTGTCAGATTCCCCTGGAACTGGAGTTAAAGACGGTTCTTAACCGCCATGAGGGTGCTGGGAATCAAACCCGGGTCCTCTGGAAGAGCAGTCAGCACTCTTAACCACTGACCCATCTCACCAGCCCCATCTCCAACAATTTTAAAAGCTAACATTGCTGCCAACCAATCTTTGTTAACATTTATTTTCAGGGAATAAAATATATTGTTCCATGATTTTCTGGCTTGTAGAGTTTCCATTGAAAAGTCTGATATTATATTATTCATAACTGTTTGCCTTTGTGAGTTGGAATTTTTCTCTTATACATTATATCTTGTTTTTTTTTTTTTTTGGTCTTTTTGAGACAGGGTCTCCCTGTAGCTCCAGCCCTCTTATATCTTTTAATATTGCTTGTTTTGTAGTTTTGGCTTCTTGATAATAAAGTGTTGTGAAGAGGTTCTTCTCTGGGGTTGTAAATGCCTCTTGTGCTTTGACGTGCAGTTCTTTGTGTTTTCCTCTCGTAATTTTACTGTTTCTAGCTTTACATTTGCACTCAGTCCATTGGAACTCATTTTTTTCTTATGTTGGATACTTAGTCTCCTCCACATGGCTATGCAGTTTCCCCAATACCATTTTTTTTTTTTTTTTGGCACTTCTGAGACAGGGTCTCCCTGTAGCCCCAGCTGTCCTGGAACTCACTCTGTAGACCAGGCTGGCCTTGAACTCACAAAGATCCGCCTGCCTCTGCCTCCCAAGTGCTAGGATTAAAGGCGTGCGCCACTACACCCAGCTCCCAATACCATTTATTAGAGGCACTGTCTTTTGTCCATGGCAGATTGTTGAAAATTAGTTGACTATCCTTACATGAGTTCTTTTTTTTTTTTTTAAACATCTAGTTTCAGCAAAAAATAATTTGGTTGCTTTTCAGCTGTGTCGTAGATCTTGTAGGCTGAAGGTGCAGATCTGAGCATCATGGAAAGCATAATCAATGTCTTTCTCAATGCACACAAATGGTAAATGCTCTCCTCATAGTGGCAAGGGTAGTTTTGGAAGTTTGTTTTGTCTTGCTTCAGAAACACACTTAAAATGAGTAAAAACCAAAGGGTTCATGGTACAATGAGACAGGAAACAGTGCTGGATTTACTGCTAATGTTGAAAAAGACCTAGATTTTACAGTACTCTGGTATATGTGAAAGTTTTTTTTTTTATTTTACATTGCATATTTCTGGGTACATTCTCTTGCATGTCTGTTATATTTTTCCTTGTCTGATTTATAGATTTGTGCGATATCTGGTACTGAGGGTCGTCTGGATTGGGGTCACAAAGCAGAGAGCATATGGACAACAAAACTTGATACAGTCAAAGCTGGCGACCACTGGGACCTCAGGATGTCAAGACAAGTACTTCTGTTACTGTTTATATTGGGGTGGTAAATTTTTGTTGTGAAAGCGATCTTTGGTGGTTTAAAGGGATAGCCTGTGGGAAAACAAACAGTGAGGAAGAAGTCTCCACCTTGATAAGCACTGTCAGGAGGCCCCATGATGGTCGCTTGCCAGTGGAACAAGTCATCTCCCACAGGTCCCGCTGAGCAGTGGGCAGGTGGATCTCGCTGTAAATCACTTAATTCTTTCTGGATCCACTTCAACGCCATGGGGCCGGCGGTGGGGTTGGCTGGGACGGCGGGTCCCAGGCTGCCGTTCTGGGCTCGTGGCTGGGGCCGCTGGGTGCTCCATGTGTGCCCGGGCGCGGGGTGCGTGAGTGTACATAAATTCTTTTCTAGGTGCTCTATTCTGTTACGACAATTTGGGTGTCCTTTCTTTTCCCCATATAATGCTATTTTAATTATTATTAATTAAAAGCTTTTTAGTATAGCTTGAGCCAGGTAGTGCGGTGCCTCTAGCTTTGCTCTGCGTATTTAAAGTTGCTTTGTTCCGGGGCTGGAGGGATGCTTTTGCAGAGGACCCAGATTAGATTCCCAGCACCTATATGACAGCTAACAACCATCCATAATTCTAGTTCCAGGGAAAACCAATGCCCTCTTCTGACCTCCACAGGCATTGCACAACATTAGTACATTTATATACATGCAAGCCATATACTCATACACATAAAATAACAAAATAAAAATTTTGATGGATTGGTTCTCCAAGTCTCTTGTGATTCCATATGAATTTTTTTTTTTTTTTTGGTCTTTTTGAGACAGGATCTACCTTTAGTCCCAGCTGGCCTGGAGCTCACTGTGTAGACCAGGCTGGCCTTGAACTCACAGAGATCCACCTGCCTCTGTCTCCTGAGTGCTGGGATTAAAGGTGCATGCCACCACGCCCAGCCCAATTGTTCTTGCAGAGGACCCAGGTTCGATTCCCAGCACCCACATGGTGGCTAAAAACTGCCTTTAAGCTGGGCGTAGTGGCTCATGCCTTTAATCCCAGCACTCGAGAGGCAGGCGAATCTCTGTGAATTCAAGGCCAGCCTGGTCTACAGAGTAAGCTCCAGGCCAGCTGGGACTAAAGGGCGACCCTGTCTCGAAAATACCAAGAAAAAAAAAACAAAAAAGAGCAGTTGTGGGTGTAAGGTTATGGCGCGCTCCCCCCGGAATGAAAGGCCACGAGGTCTAAGTTCTTCGGAGCAAAGTTTAATTCAGGGTAGCCGGGGCTAGGCTCAGGGGAGAGAGAGAGCCAAGCCCAGAATGGCGTCTGGCTTGGGAATTTAAGGGAGAAGGTGGGAGTGGGATTCAGTGAGGGTGGGGTGGGTCGGAAGGCAAGGGGGAAGAATCAGTGGTGGCCTACTTTAGCATAACCAAAGGCTGGCCTGGTAGAGCAGGTTCTTGGACCTCTGGTCTTAGGTGTCTCTGCATTCCAATGGGTTTCTGGATCTCACAACCTGACAGTGGGGAGCCAAGGAGTTCCTTTCCTTAGGCCCTCGAGCCTGACTAGAGTTTCAGGACCTGTCTTCAGAGTCACTTCCGCATTTGAGTGACTCAGCAGACCTAGGTCAAAATGGGACTCTGCCTAGAGACTCGTGATGTGGCAAAAGCCCATTGGCTCCACCAGAAGTCGCCCCATCTCACACAAGCTGCCTCCTCCTCCTTTGACCCTACCCCCGTCCAAATCCTATATAAACCCTGCTCAAAAATAAAACGTGGTCAGCTTGATCAGAAATCCTGTCTTGCTGATCGTTCTTTGTGTCTCTTGTCCCCTCATCCTCTCCCCTAGCCGTCGACCTCCATTGTATGTCCTGCAGGTCGGGGCAGAAAACTACATAATATTCAGAGAAACAGAACATGTAATTCAGGGACAAAGGAAGTGGGTTCATTAATTAAAAGAAACAATATAGCATTGTAAAGATCTCAAGACTTTCCAGCTGGGTGTGGTGGCCCAGGCATTTAGTCCCAGCACTCCTGCGGCAGAGGCAGGTGGATCTCTGTGAGTTCAAGGCCAGCCTGGTCTACATAGTGACTTCCAGGCCAGCTGGGGCTACAGGGAGACCATGTCTCAAAAAGACAAAAAAAAAGAAAAAAAAAGACTTACTAAGCTTGGTTAAAACTTTTAAGCAGATATTAATTATCATTTAAAAATCAATAAAGAATGCTGTGTGTGTGTGTGTGTGTGTGTGT
>VZQC01011996.1:658780-669719 GCA_009823505.1 Rhizomys pruinosus
TTTTTTTTTTTTTTTGCGGTTCTTAGCCTCAGCCTTTAACGGCTGCACTATCCTCACAGCCCCAGCCTGATACTTTTTTAACTATTTTATAATATTTTAGAAAATGGACAAAGGCTCAAGCAGTCTTGTATAAGAAATACTAAGAAGCACTCCTATAAAAATAAATACTGTGGTTAGACATAATGTCATAACAAACTATTTTTTTCTGCATTCCTTTGATCTTATATTACTCTTAAATATACATACATATCCTTCATCCATATACCAAAACTTCTAACTCTGAAAATAAATGGTAGCTTAGTTCCAGTACCTGTTAAGGGATTCATAATATAAGACCACAGTTGTTTTCAGATCACATTAATGTTGCTCAGTTTGCCTTACAACTAGGTACTTGGTGCTAGCATCCACAGATGAGGGATAGCATTCATCATTTGTTTTTCTGGAACTGTGTTACTTCACTTAAGATGATATCCTCTAGTTCTATCCATTTACCTTCCATATGAATTTATTTGGTTTTTTTTATTTATTTATGTGTATGAATGTGCTGTCTGCATGCAAGTTTGTGCACCCGTGTCATGAAATGCCACAGAGGTCAGAAGAGGGTCTCGGATTCCCCTGGAACTGGAGTTCTCCTGGAATTGGAGTTTCAGACGGTTCTCGGCCGCCATGTGGGTGCTGGGGATTGAACCTAGGTCCTCTGCAAGAGCGGTCGTTGCTCTTAACCACTAGGGCATCTCTCCAGCACCCCCATATGAATTTTTAAAAATATGTTATTTTTATTTTAAATTATTGTGTCAGGTATTATGATCACAATGATGGGAAAGCAACTAATATGTCATGCAAATGGAAATGTTAGCTAGGGAGGTAGATATACCTGGGTTCAGGAAGAAGTCCTAGAGGAAATAAAATTTTTGGAGTCATTAGCACTTAGCTTATATCTAGAGTCAGGAACCTGAACAAAACTGGAGGTGGATTGGACTCAATTGTATGAATCCCTCCAAGAATTCTACCTAAAAATCCAGAAAATATATTCTTGAGGTTTTCAATCCCAGGAAAAAAGAAAAAATGAAAAATCAATATGCTTCATTTCATGGGAAAATATCCACTGGAATAGTCTCAGATCATATACAAAACTGCATTCTCTTGGGCTGACGAGACAGCTCAGTGGGTAAAGGTGCTTTCTGCCAAGCCTGATGACCTGAATTTGATCCCAGTGACCCAAATAGTAGAAAGAGAAAACAAACTCCAGCAAGCTGTCCCCTGACCTTTGCTTACACACTGTTACTGCATACGTGCACACTCATGCCACATAAATATAAAGTTAATAAAATAAAACTCATTCTTCTGAAAAATATTTATCTTCTCTCTCTCTCTCTCTCTCTCTCTCTCTCATCTATTTTTACTACTTGGTCTTGGAATCATGAAACTCTGTCCTGTGGTTCTGGGGATTTTTATTTCTTTCCTGGATGGGGGTATTAATAACAGGGAAGTCTGATAAGCTAAGATCACGTAGACAACCTGGTGAGGCCTGTCTACCTAGGTTCTTCTTGGCCTCTTGTGTGAACCATTCCTGTTTCTTCTGTACCAGACAGGACAGAACCTACTGGGATGGGCAGCGTAGGCCACTACTGGACTGAGTGGCTTAGAGAAGTTCCTTATCAACAGCCACTTCCTAGATAGAAGGGTGAGGGAGACTAGAGTAAGATTTTTCTACAGCCTGCCTTGGACAAGAAGAACTTTGCCTTCTGTAACTGATGTTGGGAAAGAACGAGGACAGGAGGCAGGAAGTGAGGAGATCAGAGATACCTTGGTTCTGTGGCTGCTTCTAAGGCACTGCAGGGTGTGATAGCTCAAAGTTCTCAGCATGCCAAAGTGCTACAGTTGAGGGGTTCCTTTTCTGAGTTCCAACGGCAACATAATATATTTTTCCAAGTGGAATAACAACTTAATCTTCAACTGTCTTTTATTTCACTATTATCCAAGTTTTAAAATATTAATCTCAGGGCTGGAGAGATGGCTCAACAGTTAACAGCACTAACTGCTCTTTCAGAGAACCTGGGTTTGATTCCCAGCCCCACATGACGGCTAACAACTATCATTAAATCCAGTTCCAGGTAATCTGATGACCTCTTCCAGCCTTTGTTTTTTTGTTGTTGTTTTTTTTCTGGTCTTTTTGAGTTAGGGTCTCCCTGTAGCCCAGCTGTCCTGGAACTCACTCTGTACACCAGGCTGGCCTTGAACTCACAAAGGTCCACCTGCCTCTGCCTCCCGAGTGCTAGGATTAAAGGCGTACACCACCACACCCGGCTCAATCTCTTCCAGCCTTTGTAAACATTGCATGACACAAGTGCACTTACACACATGCAGGCAATACACTCATACACATAAAAATAACATATTTTGTGGCTGGAGAGATGGCCTAGCAGTTAAGAGCTCCGACCGCTCTTACAGAGGACCCGGGTTCGATCCCCAGCACCCACATGGTGGCCGAGAACCGTCTGAAACTCCAATTCCAGGAGAACTCCAGTTCCAGGGGAATCTGACACCCTCTTCTGACCTCCGAAGCATTGCACGACACGGGTGCACAAACTTGCATGCAGACAGTANAGAGAAGAGAGAATAGGATGGTAATTGCACAAGACACAAGACACAACCCACATACAAAACCCTCATGAGACTGACTTTTCTCTAAGTGTTTCCTCTTCTTTAGGGTTGGCTCAGTAAAGCAGAAAGGAGCTTTGTTCTTCAAAAGGACAACCTAGCTTCCTTGAGGGCACAGAGGAAGAGAAACAAGGAGTCTCTGTGATGGGCTTATCCAAGTGGCTCCAGGTACAAGCTCTAGTGTTAAGAAGGTGGGTCAGCAGGCGGGGGTCCGCAGGCGGGGTCCGCAGGCGGGGCACCCCCTGTAATCCGCACTGGGGAGGAGGAGGCAGGAGGAAGAGGAGCTCGAAGTCATCCTGGACCACACGGAGATTTGGAAGCCAGCCCGAACTAGATGAGACTTTAAACAAATAAACAAAGGAAAGGATTTAGAAATGGAGAGAGAGAGAGAGAGAGAGAGACAGAGAGACAGAGAGACAGAGACAGAGAGACAGAGAGACTGAGAGATTGAGATTGCAATGGAAGGGGAAGAGAGGGGGGAGAGAGAGTTTGTACTGTGGAAATGTAAATTTTTTCAGGTTTTGTTTTTTTCCTGAGACAAGGAAAAAAAATCTCACCATGTAGCCCTGGCTGGCCCTCAAACTCATAGTGATCTGCCTGACATCTGCTCTGCCTCCCTGAGTGCTAGGAAAAGATAAGGGTGTGCTACAGTGCCCAGTACAGCTTTTTGTTTTTAGTAGGGTGGTGTGTGTGTGATGTGTGTGTGGTGATGTGGGTGTGTGTGTGTGGTAGATCAGAAGAACAGCTCTTAGAGTATTTCTCTTCTCTCTACCGTGGGGTTCTGAGAGCTGTGACTCATGTTTGTCAGGACATTTGTCCGCAGCGAGCCATCTTTCCATCCCAGTCTTTACTTATCTAAGATTTTTAACGTTTTATAGCCCAGCAATGAGAGGGAGTCCTCCCGTAAGGAGGGAGGAATCCTTCCATCAAGAACCACACCTCTGGGGACTGTGAGGCCTGAGTGTTAAAGAGAAGACAGCATGGGGGGCTGGAGAGATGGGCCTAGTGTTAAGAGCAACCGACCGATCTTACAGATGACCGGGTTCGATCCCAGCACCCACATGGCGCGAAACCGTGCGGGTGCTAAACCATCTCTAACTCCAATCATTCCAGGAGCTCCAGTTTCCAGGGAATCCGACACGTGGGGGCTCTTCTGATCTCCACGGCATGCATGACACGGGTGCACAGATCTACATCAGACAGTACATCATACACATAAATAAATAAAAATAATAAAAAAAATTTTTTAAAAAAAAATTAAAAGAGATGAGCTGAAAAGAACACTTCGAAGAAGAAATAATTTAATGCACTTAAGGCAAATGGAAGGGAAAGGTTATGTGGGTGGGGGGTTGGAGGGTGGGGGTATTTTCATACTTGGGTGGGTGAATTAGAAATGGGTTAAGAGGGGCTGGAGAGAGGGCCTAGTGGTGAAGAGCACCATGCTCCTTGGCAGAGAACCCGGGGTTCGACCCACCATCCACATGGGCTGAGAACCGTCCTTTAACTCCATTTTCCAGAAGAATCGACACCCCCCTTTGCCGGCCTCTGGGGCATTGCAACACACATGGTGCAACAAACCTACATGCAGACAGTAACATTTCATACACATTACGATAATAAAATTGGCCAGGCGGGTGGCGCACCTTTATCCTAGCACGTTGAGGAGGCAGAGGCAGGTGAATCTTTTGTGATTTAAAGGCAGCCCTGGTCTAAGAGCGATTCCCGGACAGCTGGGGCTTCCAGGAAAACCCTGTCCTCGAAAAGAGAAAAAAAAAAAATTAATAAGTTAAAGCAAAATTTGCTAGAGACCTTTAGTGAGGCTACATTTGGGAGCTCACAACTTTAAGCTCAGCACTTGGAGGAAAGGCATGGGAAGTGTTGATATTTGGGCTTTCTCTCACTGTCAATGAAGGTCTCTGAGGTTGCTGGTGGTCCCTTCTCTGCTAATGAGTGGAGTCTATCCCTCTGGAACTGTAAGCTCAAATAAGTGCTTTCTTTCCTAGGAAGGCTTTCATCTGAAATTGCTACCCTGGAAGGCAGGAAATTCACATTGGCAGGTGGATGAACATTGCAAGCATGCAACATAATTTAAGATCAAGAAGCGGCTGGAAGAGAAGCCTGAGCGTTAAGAAAAACACTGACTGCTCTTGCAGAGGACCCAGGGTCATCCCCCAGCACCGCACATGGCGGCTAGAACATCTTTAAGCCTGTGGCTCAATTTTTACCCAAGGGCCAGGTCATTGGAATCGAGACCCTCTTCTGACTCCGTCGGCATTGCCACGACACGTTTGCGCCAGACACTGCATGCAGACAGTGCTTAAGTACACATAAAAAATAAATAATAATAATTTTTAAAAGGAGAAGGAAGGTGGCTGGTGATATTGCTCAGTGGTGAGCAGTTGCCTAACATGCCTAAGATCTGAGGCTCAACTCTCAGTACCACACACACACACACACACACACTAAAAAAAAATGTAATAAGGCAGGCGTTTAAAATGTGAGTGTTTTTGTTGAACTAGGAACTTATTTTTTTTGTATACTAGGACTAGCTTAAAAACGATGGTATACTTTTTTAGTCAATAGATTAATATTTAAAAGATTATTTATTTTTTTAATTTTTTTTAATTAATTTTATTTTGGTAAGTGCATGACGATCTCTCTCTCTCTCTCTCTCTCTCTCTCTCTCTCTCTTTTGGTCTTTTTGAGATAGGGTCTCTCTTTAGTCCCAGCTGTCCTGGAGCTCACTACGTAGACCAGGCTGGCCTTGAACCCACAGAAATCTGCCTGCCTTGGCCTCCCAAGTGCTGGGATTAAAGGTGTGCACCACCACACCTGGCCCATCTTATTCTTTTTAAAATTTAATTTAACCTTGACTTAGCTCAGTCCTTTTCCCTTCCCTCTTTTTCCTTTATTTCTTTTTTCTTTTCCATTTTTATTTTCTCTTTCTTTTAAAATTTGTATTTATTTACTTATTTAATGTGTAGGAGTATTTTGCCTGCATGTGTGTGAGTGCACCAGTGTCATACAATGCCCCCAGAGGCCACAAGAGGCCATTGGATCCCTGAAACTGGAGTTATGGATGGTGGTTAGCTGACATGTGGGTGCTGGGAACTGAACCCAGGTCCTCTGCAACAGTACCCAGTACCCTAAACCACTGAGCCATCTCTACAGCCCTGAGATTGAGTAAACTAAACATACTAAGTGCATAGAGGTGTCTTTGGCATATATCAAACACTTCTTTAGTTATCACGAACCTGGGTTCTCTGTAAGTGCTCTTAACCTCTCTAGTGTCCCCATCTCTGTCTCTCTCTGTCTCTCTGTCTGTCTCTGTCTGTCTGTCTGTCTGTCAATCTCTGTCTGTGTGTATGTCCCTGCCTCTCTCTCTCTGTCTCTGTCTGTCTGTCTCTCTGTGTAGGTGTGTCCCTGCCTCTTCCTGTCTGTCTCTGTCTGTCTGTCTCTGCCTGCCTGTCTGTCTCTCTGTCTGAGAGTTTCACTCTGTAGCCCAGGCTACACATGGAACTTCTTCCATCCTGGAATTACAGGCCTAAGGCGCCACTCCTGGCCTCTCTCTCACTCCTCTCACTTGATAAATTGTTGAATTTCCTCTACCTCCTCATCTTAAAGATCAAGCATCAGAGTGTTACAGGTGAGCAGGCACATGATACACTCACATACATGTAGGCAAAATACTTATACATGTTAAAATAAAAATGAATACATAAAACACTTTTATGTATTTATGTATTTACTTTGGTCTTTCTGAGGCAGAGTCTCCCTGGAGCCCCAGCTGGCCTGGAACTCTCACTCTGTAGACCAGGCTGGCCTTGAACTCACAAAGATCCTCCTGCCTCTGCCTCCCAAGTGTTAGGATTAAAGGCGTGCACCACCACGCCCGGCATAAAAAACTTTTAATTTAAAAAGGAATACAGAAAAAAAGGAATAAAGGAGACATGATTCAGTTCATTTTAATTTTCATTTTTTTCTGTGTGTGCGCTATGAAGTAAAATATAATTTGTTAAGACATATATATATATATATATATATATATAGAGAGAGAGAGAGAGAGAGAGAGAGAGAGAGAGATGTCTATTTAAAATATTGGTAGAGAGAACAAAAGTTGCCAAGGAGGGAGAAGGAGGAGAGAGGGGCAGAACTGAGAGTTCTGGGGGACCCGGCAGCCCGCTGCGCACTAAGGTTCCCCAGCCGGGCGGGAGGTGCGGGGAGAGGGAGGGGCGGGCGGGGAGGGGAGGGAGAGAGAGGAAGAAGGGGGGAGAGGGAGAAACCTGCTGGCGCTCTCCGCCTTTGTCTGCTCCGGACTAGGAACAAAAGGGGAACTCTGATGAACTCTCCTTCTCCCCTCTTCCCGGGACGCAGGGGTAGCTCCCCCTCGCAACTTTGCCTGCGCGACTTTCTCCGCTGTCAGCCTGCGGAAAAGTGTCCCAGCGCCTCCGCCTCCGTGCTGCAACCATGGAAGCGGTGTCCCTTCAAAGTGCCCGAGGTGGGAGAGCCAAATTTAAAATTCTCACTTTACTGTCATGATCCAACTGCTGAACCTAAATAGATTGAGGTTTCCAGCCAAACGTTTGCACCAGGGTGTCCAAAAAGCCACTAAGTAGGGACAGTAAATACGTGGCTGTTCCCCTAATACCAACTCCTCCTCGTGGACTCCTAGGTTTCCAGGAATTGAGCGTGGTTTGCATCAGAAACCAGGGATGAGTTTGCCCACGTGACAGCTGGTTCAATCACTTCTGGAACAGGTGGATCTGGGACTCAGGAGGAACTCAAGTGGAACTCAAGTTATCGGGCTTGGTGGAGAGTGCCTTTACCTGCTGAGCCATCTCACTTGCCCTTCATCGTGTTTGCTGACAAAGATCTCTGCATCAGTTAGGCTACGATTTGCCAAATGGTTCTGTCACACAAATTATGTAACCTGGTAATTCTTGTATATGTGCTGATTGTTTGCGTTTTTTTCCCCCATTGTTCTAGGCTCAGAAATAAGTGCTTGTTGTCCTATTTGTTGTTTTTCAAACAGAGGCTCGCTTGTGTATTTCAGACTGTCCTCAAGCCTGTGGACTTCCTGTCTTACCTTTCTGAGTGCTCGGATTCTGGGCCTGAGTCCCCATACCACGGGGACACTCTGTTCGGACACTGATTCTTGTTTTTTTTTTTTTTAATGATAGGGTCTTATGCATCCTAGGCTGGTCTTGGACTCACTGTATAGCCAAAGATGAAATTTGAATTTCCCTCCTGCCTGTACTTAATGAGCGCTAGGGTTGCAGGTGTGCCCTATTGCATCCGGTCCATTTGAACCGATGGGGCTCAGATCTAGGGCTTCTTGCGTTGGTAGGCAAGCACTTCCTCAACCGAGCCACACTCTCAGGCCCTACCCTGAGTTCTTAGCTTCTTTAGGCCATGGTGCTCAGGGCTGGCTAGTCTCTGTGGATCTTGGCCAGCTCAGGGCTTTCACATTCTGCTTCATCTTATGGTACGATCCTGGTCTAGACACGTTGCTAAAACCAAGCAAAAGTCATGTGATGTTTTCATAGAACCAGAGCTTTTCAGGTGCGTCCCTGCCGCCCTCCTCGAGGGTTGATCGCATTGATTCGCACTTTGTAAATGCTATCCCTGACTTGACGTAGGGGGACTCAGAACGGACCTTCTCAGGCATGGTGGAGATGGGCTGGGTACTGTCCTGTGCTAAATGTCTTAGAGGTCCGGGTCTTTGAACATGAGTGATGGATGCCCTGTGTCTGTAGTGGCTCTCTATTGAGAAGACTGTAGGGAGCAGGCACTAGTAAACATGCCTGGTTCTGAAAGGCCAGTGAGCCAACTCCAAGGTGGCTCTGATACACACCCAGAAAACAGTGTAAAAAATCCCAGAAAGGACAGATTTGAACAGGAATGCACAGAAACACTCCAAGACACATTTTAAAACTCTGCTCCTGAACGCAGACCCCATCGGCAACATTCCTTGGCCTCTGAGGTTCCTCTGGTTTCTGTGACCACTGATTCTCTTTCACCTTAGCTGAGGACCTCATGCACAGCAGTCGGGCAGACCTACCTGACTGCTGCTCTCAGGGCTCTGGGACCTCACTGCCTTCCTCTGATCCAGCTCCCTTCTCCTATGATGTCCTTGGAACCTTCTGAAAAGCTACAGAGAGGACCAGCACAGATGAACCCCACTGACTGTCTACGTTCTATTTGAGCCCCCTTGGCTTGAGATTACCACAGTTAAGGAATGTGTGATATATGATATGCCTATGCCGTGTGTGGTGTGTAATAAAGTCATTATATACTGGAAAAAAAAATAAAATATTGGTAGAGGGGCTGGAGAGATGGCCTAGCAGTTAAGAGCGCCGACTGCTCTTGCAGAGGACCCGGGTTCCATCCCTAGCACCCATATGGCAGCTGACAACCATCTTTAACTCCCGTTCCAGAGGAATCCCACACTCTCTTCTGACCTCCAGGGCATTGCATGACACAGGTGCACAAACCTACATGCAGACAGTACATTCATACACATACAAAAATAAATTTAAAAAATTAAAAAAAAAATAAAGGCTAGAGACAAGGCTCTTTATAAAAAATACTGGTATAGATCTGATTATACTTTGGGAACATGTTTATGCATATTCAGAAAAATATTAATATGTGCGTTCATGTGTAATATATGTATAGATGGAGATGTACATGTGTGTATATATTTGTATTTTTTGGTCTTTTTGAGACAGGGTCTCCCTGTACCTCTGGCTGTCCTGGAACTCACTCTGTAGACCAGGCTGGCCTTGAACTCACAGTGATCTGCCTCTGCCCCCTGAGTGCTAGGATTAAAGGCGTGCACCACCACGACTGGCCTACCTGTGTGTATATCAGTCTGGAAATACCAATACTAATCTGACAATAGTGATTTATTTCTTGCAGCATGTCACCTTGGATCCGTGCAGGTGGCACAACTGTGCCAGGGGACTTTTCACTTTGACTCAACATTTGTTTCCATTTGTCCATGATAGAAATGTCAGATTTTTTTTTATGTGTATGAGAGTACTGTCTGCACGTAGGTTTGTGCACCCGTGCCCTGCAATGCCTCGGAGGTCAGAAGAGTGCATTGGATTCCCCTGGAACTGGAGTTAAAGACGGTTCTCAGCCACCATGTGGGTGCTGGGGATCGAACCCGGGTCCTCTGCAAGAGCAGTCGGCACTCTTAACCGCTGGGCCATCTCTCCAGCCCCGCAAATATCAGATCTTTTAAAAGAAGCTGCCAGTTCAAAAACAGAAAACAGCTGAGGATGTGATTCGTGTTTATAGCCCCAGCACTCAGGTTATGGAGGCAGGAGAGAGTTCAAGGCCAGCCTGGACTATGAGGTGAGATTCTCAAAATACAAAACAAACAAACAAAAAGAAAACAATATCTGCTAAGGACATTGTGCTAGATAGCTTTAGTGTCAGCTTGACACACCTGGGTTGAGGGAGCCTCAGTTGGGGAACTACCTCCATTGGACTGGCCTGTGGCCTTGTCTATGGAGTATTGTCCTGATTATTGAGTGATGTGGGAGGACCCAGCCCACTATGGGTGGTGCCACCCCTGGGCGGGTTGTTGTGTATTGAATAAAAAAGCAGGCTGGGCATGGGCCAGTAAGAAGTATGCCTCCATGGCCTGTTCTTCAGCCTCCAGGTTCCTGCCCTGGGTTCCTATATTAGGTGATATAGCCTCAGTGACGAACCTGGGAGCTGTGAGTCAAATAAACCCACAATACCAAGTTGGTATTGGTCAGAGTCTTTTGTCACAGCAATGGAGAAGCAAACTAGAACAGACATTATTAACACAGAGAAACCATATAAAAATGTAGATATTGAAGCCAGGCCCCTGCCTTTGATCCCAGCACTCCAGGGGCTGAGGCAGGCCAGGACTCTGTCAGTTGGAGGCCAGCCAGGGCCACCTAGTGAGACCCTGTCAAAACAAGATCAAACATGTAGATATTGTGTCTGAGGCAATGGCTCAGTCCATACAGTGGCTGCCGCACAAACCAGGGAACCTGAGTTTGGATCCCCAGCGCTGGCATAAGCGCCAAGCACAAAGACACACACCCATAACCTTCACCACCAGGGGGCAGAGACGGGCGGAGGACGCTTGGGGCATGCTGAGCAGCCATTCTCGCCAATGCAGTAAGAGACCCTTTCTCAAAAAATAAAGCGGAGAACTGATTAAGATGACATCCAACAGACACCTGTGGGTGCCCGTACACACACACACACACACACACACACACACACACACACG
>VZQC01011999.1:11826-198427 GCA_009823505.1 Rhizomys pruinosus
AACAGAAAATACTGCATCAAAGAACTGACTGAAACAGTGAACTTCTGCTCAAAACAGTCAACTTCCCCATGGAAAATATTGAGAAAGACTAAGAGATGGAAAGCATGTTTGGCAGAATGCACGAGCTCTGGTGGGGTGGGGGAATGAGCGGGAACATGGGTCTAGATTTGTTAAAAATAAATAAATAAATTTATGTGAAAAAAAAACATTCAAATGCACACACCTGTACACACACACTCATATACACTTAGGAGTCACACACATTCATATACACACATAATTGTACACACACAACTCACACAGAAAGTGCACACATACTCAAATACACAAAGGTACACATATTCATACACTCAAATGGGTACACACAGGTGTGTACACACCAACATCATAAAATGAAGTTGGGTAGAGGGATAAGAAAGTTGGGAGCCACAAGATTCAAAGCTTCCCAGTGTGGCCCTGTCTGGTGGCTTCAGACCCACAATATATCAAGGCCTTTCAGATCACTAGGTACCCGCTCTTCAGACATGGCTTGGATTTGTCTGGCCCAGCCTGGCACAGAGATTCAAACACAAATATCCTGCAAGAGGAAGTGTGCTGGCAGTGACCCCTCTTCTCTAATTGTAGCAAGCTGTGCAGGAGGCCCCCCCGGGGGTGCCAGGGAGCACCACCTGGATGTGGGGTCCCAGTAAGTCATTTTCCCATGGGGGCCACAGTTCTCCCACTCAGGGAAGGGGAACATTATATGAAGCACCAAGCAGAGATCCTAGTGACTCCCAAACATGCTCATTGAGCACCGAGCCAAAAGCAAATGGGTTAAGGGATCTTGAATTAAAACTGGCCTAACTACAAGCCACAGTCAACCTTTCTCTTCTTAAGGTGATTGTCTCAGGAGTTTTGTTATAGTGAAACTAACACATATGATACAATGAATTAGAAAAAGGTATAACAATGAAATTATAACAGATACTTATAACACACACAGTTTTACCCACATATATAACATGTTAAGGCATAGTTCATATTATTCATTTAATAAGATAATCTAAAAAGATGAAAATTTGTACGCAGCTAAAACTCAATCTCAAAAATAACTATCTACAATACAAGAAACCATGAATTCACCTGTCTTCTGTTGGAGGTCTGGGTAATCCATGAATTCAGGTGTTCTCTGTTGGAGGTCTGGGTAAACTATGAATTCAGGTGTCCTCTGTTGGAGGTCTGGGTAAACCATGAATTTAGGTGTCTTTGGTGGAGGTCTGGGTAAACCATGAATACAGGTGTCTTCTGTTGGAGGTCTGGGTAAACGATGAATTCAGGTGTCCTTCGTTGGAGGTCTGCATAAACCATAAACTCTGGTGTCTTCTGTTGGAGGTCTGGGTAAACGATGAATTCAGGTGCCCTTCGTTGGAGGTCTGCGTAAACCATAAACTCTGGTGTCTTCTGTTGGAGGTCTGGGTAAACCATGAATTCAGGTGTCCTTCGTTGGAGGTCTGCATAAACCATAAACTCTGGTGTCTTCTGTTGGAGGTCTGGGTAAACGATGAATTCAGGTGCCCTTCGTTGGAGGTCTGCGTAAACCATAAACTCTGGTGTCTTCTGTTGGAGGTCTGGGTAAACCATGAATTCAGGTGTCCTTCGTTGGAGGTCTGCGTAAACCATAAACTCTGGTGTCTTCTGTTGGAGGTCTGGGTAAACCATGAATTCATGTGTCGTCTCTTGGAGGTCTGGGTAAACCATGAATTCAGGTGTCCTCTCTTGGAGGTCTGGGTAAACCATGAATTCATGTGTCCTCTGTTTGAGGTCTGGGTAAACCATGAATTCAGGTGTTCTGTGTTCGAGGTCTGGGTAAACCCTGAATTCAGGTGTCTTTGTTGGAGGTTTGGCTAAACCATGAATTCAGGTGTCCTTTGTTGGTGGTCTGGGTAAACCATGAATTCTGGTGTCTTCTGTTGTAGGTCTGGGTAAATCATGAATTCAGGTGTCTTCTGTTGAAGATCAGGGTAAACCATGAATTTAGGTGGCCTCTGTTGGAGGTCTGGGTAAACCATGAATTCAGGTGTCCTGTGTTGGAGGTCTGGGTAAACCATGAATTCAGGTGTCCTCTGTTGGTGGTCTGCCTAAACTATGAATTTAGGTGTCTTCTGTTGGAGGTCTGTGTAAACCATGAATTCAAGTATCCTCTGTTGGAGGTCTCGGTAAACCATGAATTCACGTGTCATCTGTTGGAGGTCTGGGTAATCCATCAATTCAGGTGTCTTCTTTTGGAGGTCTGGGTAAACTATGAATTCAGGTGTCCTGTGTTGGAGGTCTGGGTAAACCATGAATTCAGGTGTCCTGTGTTGGAGGTCTGGGTAAACCATGAATTCATGTGTCTTCTGTTGGAGGTCTGGGTAAACCATGAATTCAGGTGTCCTGTTTTCGAGGTTTGGGTAAACCATGAAATCAGGTGTCATGTGTTTGAGGTCTAGGTAAACCATGAATTTAGGTTTCCTCATTTCGAGGACTGGTTAAACTATGAATTCAAGTGTCTTCTGTTGGAGGTCTGGGTAAACGATGAATTCAGGTGTCCTGTGTTGGAGGTATTGGTAAACCATGAATTCAGGTGTCCTCTGTTGGAGGTATGGGTAAACTATGAATTCAGGTGTCTTCTATTGGAGGTCTGGGTAAACCATTAATTCAGGTATCTTCTGTTGGAGGTCTAGGTAAACCATGAATTCAGGTGTCCTGTGTGGGATGTCTTGGTAATGAAGAATTAAGGTGTCTTCTGTTGGAGGTCTGGGTAAACCATGAATTCAGGTGTCCTGTGTTGGAGGTCTGTGTTTACCATGAATTCAGGTGTCCTGTGTTGGAGGTCTGGGTAAACCATGAATTCAGGTGTCTTCTGTTGGAGGTCTATGTAAACCATGAATTCAGGTGTTCTGTGTTGGATGTCTTGGTAATGAAGAATTAAGGTGTCTTCTGTCAGAGGTCTGAGTAAACCATGAATTCAGGTGTCCTGTGTTGGAGGTCTGGGTAATCCATGAATTTAGGTGTCTTCTGTCGGAGGTCTGGGTAAACCATGAATTCAGGTGTCTTTTGTTGGAGGTCTGGGAATCCATGAATTCAGGTGTCTTCTGTTGGAGGTCTGGGTAAACCATGAATTCAGCTGTCTACTTTTGGAGGTCTGGGTAAACCATGAATTCAGGTGTCTTTGTTGGAGGTCTGCGTAAACCATGAATCAAGGTTTCTTCTCTTGGAAGTCTGGGTAAACCATGAATTCAGGTGTCCTGTGTTGGAGGTCTGGGTAAACCATGAATTCTGTTGCCTTCTGTTGAAGGTCTGGGTAAACCATGAATTCAGTTGTCTTCTGTTGGCGGTCTGGGTAAACCATGAATTCAGGTGTCCTGTGTTCGAGGTCTAGGTAAACCATGAATTCAGTTGTCTTGTGATGGCAGTCTGGGTAAGCCATGAATTCAGGTGTCCTCTGTTGGAGGTCTGGGTAAACTAAGAATTCAGGTGTCTTCTGTTAGAGGTCTGGTTCAGGTGTCCTGTGTTGGAGGTCTTGGTAAACCATGAGTTCAGGTGTCCTGTGTTGGAGGTCTGGGTAAACGATGAATTCAGGGGTCCTGTGTTGGATGTCTGGGTAAACCATGAATTCAGGTGTCCTCTGTTCGTTGTCTGGGTAAATCATGAATTCTGCTGTCTTCTGTTGGAGGTCTGGGTAAACCATGAATTCAGGTGTCTTCTGTTGGAATCGGGGTAAACCATGGATTTAGGTGTCCTCTGTTGGAGATCGGGGTAAATCATGGATTTAGGTGTCCTCTGTTGGAGGTCTGGGTAAACCATGAATTCAAGTGTCTTCTGTTGGAAGTCTGGGTAAACCATGAATTCAAGTGTCTTCTGTTGGAAGTCTGGGTAAACCATGAATTCAGGTGTCTTCAATTGGTGGTCTGGTTAAACCATGAATTCAGGTGTCCTGTGTTGGAGGTCTGGGTAAACCATGAATTCAGGTATCCTCCGTTGGAGGTCTGGGTAAACCATATATTCAGGTGTCCTGTGTTCAAGGTCTCAGTAAACCATGAATTCAGGTGTCCTCTGTTGGAGGTCTTGGTAAACTATGAATTCAGGTGTCTTCTCTTGGAGGTCTGGGTAAACCATGAATTCAGGTGTCTTTTGTAGGAGGTCTGGGTAAACCATGTATTCAGGTGTCCTCTGTTAAATATCTGGGTAAACCATGAATTAAGGTGTCCTTTGGTGGTAGTCTGGGTAAACCATGAATTCAGGTGTCCTGTGTTGTAGGTCTGTGTTTACCATGAATTCAGGTGTCTTCTGTTTGAGGTCTGGGTAAACCATGAATTCAGGTGTCCTTTGGTGGTAATCTGGGTAAATCATGAATTCAGGGGTCCTTGCTTGGTGGTCTGGGTAAACCAATAGTGGAAGCACAGGAAATGGCAGTGAAAAGAAGCTAATGGCAGATTTCTAAGGCAATTCATCTCAAGGGACTTATGTTGAATGACCAAGTCTCTCCCCATAGTACATACTCGTATTTTGAAGTCATAGGACACTCCTGAGAGAAAATGCCTTTGATCCCTGCACTCAGGCAGAAGAGGCACATGGATCTCTGGGAGTTCAAGGCCATCCTGGTCTACAATGTGAGCTCCAGGATAGCTGGGGTTACATGGAGACACTGTCTCAAAAAGACAAAAAAATAAAAATTGTATCCAAGCGTGGTGGTGCAGGTCTTTTTTTTTTTTAAATTATTTATTTATTTTTTTTATTGTATTTATTTATTTATTTTTAACAAATCTAGACCCGTGTTCCCGCTCATTCCCCCACCCCGTCAGAGCTCGTGCATTCGGTGCAGGTCTTTAATGCTAGCATTTGGAAGGCAGAGGTAGGCGGATCTTTGTGAGTTCAAGGCCAGTCTGGTCTACAGAGTGAGTTCCAGGACAGCTGGGGCTACAGGGAGACCCTGTCTCGAAAATACACGCAAAAAAATTTTTAAATGCACAGAAGAGATGTAGTGGTAACAAGGGGCACAGTGTGGAGGGGGAGTAGATGTGTTCAGGGAAAGAAGAATAGGGCAGGGTTTTCTGTATGCTGGCTGGAATTACATTCATGTCAAAATTACTTAGATCTAAGGAGAGAGAGAGAGAGAGAGAGAGAGAGAGAGAGAGAGATCCAGGTATATCTGAGGAAGTCTGACGGTGGGTTGAACTGGATAGAAGTTGCTGATCTCCCTTTGCTGCTCCTTACTGCACATGAATCTACAGTCGTCTCTCGTGCATCAGATCAGCTGACTCTGTCAACTACCCATTAGGTAACCTTGGGCAGGTCACCACCCTAGACTCCCGTCTCCTTACCTTGGTCCTGGTTACAAATAGGAAGAGATGTGATCTGAGGCCCACCCCAAATGGAGCTAGGACTCTACGTCTTCTACCTGGTCAGAGGGGAGAGGACCAAAGTGGGAACCCTGGGGGTGGACACAATGGCTTTCTCCTCCTGACCTGGTGTGAGTGTAGGGGAGGGTAGACTCAAGAGCAAGGAGGGGATGTAGCAGGACAGAAATAAGGATGGAGTCAGAGGTCAGGAACCAGAAAGAGCACTACGAACACCAAAGGGCCTGGAAATAATCATTTATGAGGCTGTTGTGCTCTAGCCTAGACCATCCCCTGGGACTGAATGGATTCTCAGCCATGTCCACTTACCCACCAGGGGCCCTGGAGGGGTCATCTGGGCTCAAGGATGTGACAGCTGTTCTAGACAGCAGAAAGCAGTGCACATCCTTGCAGATGTTGCCCATGATGGTTTTTTTTTTTTTTCTTGGTCTTTTCGAGACAGGGTCTCCCTGTAGCCCCAGCTATCCTATAACTCACTATGTAGACCAGGTTGGCCTTGAACTCCCAGAGATCCACTTGTCTCTACCTCCCAAGTGCTGAGACAAAAGGTGTGTGCCACCACACTGGTTGACTGGAGCCGTCTTTAGTCAGTCCACATTTTTGTCTGTGCCACTCGCTAGCCTGATCTGTATAATGCTTTCTTTGTACCCACTCAGGGCACAGAGTAGCCTAGCTACTCAAAGATAATCCACAGAGAGGCAGGAACTACTGCCTCACCTGGGAACTTATCCAGAAATGCATAGCTGCTGTCCCCAACCAGACCTCCTGAGCCCCGTCCTCTAACAGGACTGCCCCTTGAATGCCTAACCACCAACATCTATCTCCACAGTACTTGGTGACAGGTGTGTGCCACCTGCCCAGTGTTGCAATGTTGTGGATCAACCTGTGGGGCTTTGTGCACACTAAGAAAGCACTCTACCAAGAGTGAGAGCCCTGGGGGCCTCAGGGGAGGAAGCAAAGACTTGGAAAAGGTGAGGGGCTGTGTCATTGGCACATTTGCACCCCAGTGGGCACTAGCATTCCCTCCCCCAAGCTCCCAGGCAGTTGCCTTTAGTCTGAAGACTTTGGGTGAGGAGAGGCAGGCCTGCATTTTTCTCAGTCTTCAGTTCTATCAGCTCTTGGTTTGGATACAGGTAAGAAGACAATCATTTAATTCATAGAAAATTCCTCCTTGGGCCAGTGACATGGCTTAGTAGTGCTTGCCATCAAGACTGACATCCTGAGTTCAATCCCTGGAACCCACTCAGTGGAAGGAGAGAACAGACTTCCTGACGACCTCCACATATATGGCATGCCCCCCAAAATTAATTAATTAATTAATTAATTAATCAATCAATTTAAAATCCAATTTCCTTGTGCCTTGTAGCAGCCTCTTCTGTCGTCGATGACACTGGCCTCTCTGCACCTCTGCGTCCCCTACTGGAAAAGAGGCATCTCCCTGGCAGGCTGATTACAAGGACCTGCCCTGGGCCAGATCTGGTATCACTTGGATCACAATGGCTAACAATTCAAGGAAGTGAAGGGTGGCCCCAACATGGGCCCTGGAAAGATGACAATCTCAAGCTGCCTTTTCTGAAGGCTCTATTTGACCCTCTTGGCCAAAGCAAGCTTTTAGACTCCAGCGTTCTATGAATGCTCGTTCCATGGGCCTTCTCAGCACCAGATTGGAAAACTGCTGGTCTATCTTCCTCTTTAGGAAGAGAAAACTGAGGCCCCAAAAGGAAGGAGACTTCCTCCAGGACACAGCACCAGCAGTACCATGCTATGGTGTGAGTGATGGAGACTTCAAAACTGCTGGTCTATCTTCCTCTTTAGGAAGAGAAAACTGAGGCCCCAAAAGGAAGGAGACTTCCTCCAGGACACAGCACCAGCAGTACCATGCTATGGTGTGAGTGATGGAGACTTCCTCAGGGACACAGCATCAGCTCTACTATGCTATGGTGTGAGTGATGGAGACTTCCTCAGGGACATAGCATCTGCAGTACCACGCTATGGTGTGAGTGATGGAGACTTCCTGAGGGACACAGCATCTGCACTACCATGCTATGGTGTGAGTGATGGACATTTCCTCAGGGACACAGCATCTGCACTACCAAGCTATGGTGTGAGTAATGGAGACTTCCTCAGAGGAGACAGCATCTGCAGTAACATGCTATGGTGGGAATGATGGAGACTTCCTCAGGGACACAGCATCAGCTCTACCATGCTATGCTGTGAGTGATGGAGACTTCCTCAGGGACATAGCATCTGCAGTACCACGCTATGTTGTGAGTGATGGAGACTTCCTCAGGGACACAGCATCTGCACTACCATGCTATGGTGTGAGTGATGGAGACTTCCTGAGGGACACAGCATCTGCACTACCATGCTATGGTGTGAGTGATGGAGACTTCATCAGGGACACAGCATCAGCACTACAATGCTATGGTGTGAGTGATGGAGACTTCCTCAGGGACACAGCATCAGCACTACAATGCCATGGTGTGAGTGATGGAGACTTCCACAGGGACACAGCATCTGCAGTACCACGGTATGGTGTGAGTGATGGAGCCTACATCAGGAACACAGCATTTGCACTACCACGCTATGGTGTGAGTGATGGAGACTTCCTCAGGGACACAGCATCAGCACTACCATGCTATGTTGTGAGTGATGGAGACTTCCTCAGGGACACAGCATCTGCAGTACCTTGATATGGTGTGTGTGATGGAAACTTCCTCAGGGACACAGCATCTGCAGTACCATGCTATGGTGTGAGTGATGGAGACTTCCTCAGGGACACAACATCTGCAGTACCACGCTATGGTGTGAGTGATGGAGACTTCCTCAGGGACACAGCATCTGCAGTACCATGTTATGCTGTGAGTGATGGAGACTTCCTCGGGGACACAGCATCAGCTCTACCATGCTATGCTGTGAGTGATTGAGACATCCTCAGGGGACACAGCATCTGCAATACCACGTTATGGTGTGAGTGATGGAGACTTCCTCAGGGACACAGCATCAGCACTACCATGTTATGGTGTGAGTGATGGAGACTTCCTCAGGGGACACAGCATCTGCAGTACCACGCTATGGTGTGAGTGAAGGAGACTTCCTCAGGGACACAGCATCTGCAGTACCACGCTATGTTGTGAGTGATGGAGACTTCCTCGGGGACACAGCATCTGCACTACCATGCTATGGTGTGAATGATGGAGACTTCCTCAGGGACACAGCATCAGCACTACCATGCTATGGTGTGAGTGATGGAGACATCCTCGGGGACACAGCATCTGCAGCACCATACTATGTTGTGAGTGACTGAGACTTCCTCAGGGGACACAGCATCAGCATTACCATGCTATGGTATGAGTGATGGAGACTTCCTGAGGGGACACAGCATCTGCAGTACCATGCTATGGTGTGAGTGATGGAGACTTCCTCAGGGACACAGCATCTGCAGTACCATACTATGGTGTGAGTGATGGAGACTTCCTCAGGGACACAGCATCTGCAGTACCAAGCTATGGTGTGAGTGATTTAGACTTCCTCAGGGGACACAGCATCTGCAGTACCACGCTATGTTGTGAGTGATGGAGACTTCCTCAGGGGACACAGCATCTGCAGTACCATGCTATGGTGGGAGTGATGGAGACTTCCTCAGGGACATAGCATCTGCAGTACCATGCTATGGTGTGAGTGATGGAGACTTCCTCAGGGGACACAGCATCTGTAGTACCATGCTATGGTGTGAGTGATGGAGACATCCTTGGGGACACAGCATCTGCAGTACCATGCTGTGGTGTGAGTGATGGAGACTTCGTCAGGGACACAGCATCTGCACTACCATGCTATGGTGTGAGTGATGGAGATTTCCTTGGGGACACAGCATCTGCAGTACCACGCTATGGTGTGAGTGATGGAGACTTCATCAGAGACAGAGAATCTGCAGTACCACGCTATGGTGTGAGTGATGGAGACTTCATCAAGGACACAGCATCTGCAATACCATGGTATGATAAGAGTGATGGAGACTTCCTCAGTCGACACACCATCAGCTCTACTATGCTATGGTGTGAGTGATGGAGACTTCCTCAGTGCACACAGCATCTGTAGTACCACGCTATGGTGTGAGTGATGGAGACTTCCTTGGGGACACAGAATCTGCCCTACCATGCTATGGTGTGAGTGATGGAGACTTCCTCGGGGACACAGCATCAGCACTACCATGCTATGGTGTGAGTGATGGAGACTTCCTCAGGGACACAGCATCTGTAGTACCACGCTATGGTGTGTGTGATGGAGACTTCCTTGGGGACACAGCATCTGCCCTATCATCCTATGGTGTGAGTCATGGAGACTTCCTCAGGGACACAGCATCAGCACTACCATGCTATGGTGTGAGTGAAGGAGACTTCCTTGGGGACACAGCATCTGCAGTACCACGCTATGGTGTGAGTGATGGAGACTTCCTCAGGGACATAGAATCTGCAGTACCATGCTATGGTGTGAGTGATGGAGACTTCCTCAGGGACACAGCATCTGCAGTATCACACTATGGTGTGAGTGATGGAGACTTCCTCAGGGGACACAGCATCTGCAGTACCATGCTATGTTGTGAGTGATGGAGACTTCCTCGGGGACACAGCATCTGCAGTAGCATGCTATGGTGTGAGTGATGGAGACTTCCTCAGGGGACAAAGAATCTGCAGTACCCCGCTATGCTGTGAGTGATGGAGACTTCCTCAGGGACACAGCATCAGCACTACAATGCTATGGTGTGAGTGATGGAGACTTCCTCAGGGACACAGCATCAGCACTACAATGCTATGGTGTGAGTGATGGAGACTTCCACAGGGACACAGCATCTGCAGTACCACGGTATGGTGTGAGTGATGGAGACTACATCAGGAACACAGCATTTGCACTACCACGCTATGGTGTGAGTGATGGAGACTTCCTCAGGGACACAGCATCAGCAGTACCATGCTATGTTGTGAGTGATGGAGACTTCCTCAGGGACACAGCATCTGCAGTACCATGCTATGGTGTGTGTGATGGACACTTCCTCAGGGACACAGCATCTGCAGTACCATGCTATGGTGTGAGTGATGGAGACTTCCTCAGGGACACAGCATCTGCAGTACCATGCTATGGTGTGAGTGATGGAGACTTCCTCAGGGACACAGCATCTGCAGTACCATGCTATGGTGTGAGTGATGGAGACTTCCTCAGGGACACAGCATCTGCAGTACCATGCTATGGTGTGAGTGATGGAGACTTCCTCAGGGACACAGCATCTGCAGTACCATGCTATGGTGTGAGTGATGGAGACTTCCTCAGGGACACAGCATCTGCAGTACCATGCTATGGTGTGAGTGATGGAGACTTCCTCAGGGACACAGCATCTGCAGTACCATGCTATGGTGTGAGTGATGGAGACTTCCTCAGGGACACAGCATCTGCAGTACCATGCTATGGTGTGAGTGATGGAGACTTCCTCAGGGACACAGCATCTGCAGTACCATGCTATGGTGTGAGTGATGGAGACTTCCTCAGGGACACAGCATCTGCAGTACCATGCTATGGTGTGAGTGATGGAGACTTCCTCAGGGACACAGCATCTGCAGTACCATGCTATGGTGTGAGTGATGGAGACTTCCTTGGGGAGACAGCATCTGCAGTACCATGCTATGGTGTGAGTGATGGAGACTTCCTCAGGGACACAGCATCTGCAGTACCACGCTATGGTGTGTGTGATGGACACTTCCTCAGGGACACAGCATCTGCAGTACCATGCTATGGTGTGAGTGATGGAGACTTCCTCAGGGACACAGCATCTGCAGTACCATGCTATGGTGTGAGTGATGGAGACTTCCTCAGGGACACAGCATCTGCAGTACCATGCTATGGTGTGAGTGATGGAGACTTCCTCAGGGACACAGCATCTGCAGTACCATGCTATGGTGTGAGTGATGGAGACTTCCTCAGGGACACAGCATCTGCAGTACCATGCTATGGTGTGAGTGATGGAGACTTCCTCAGGGACACAGCATCTGCAGTACCATGCTATGGTGTGAGTGATGGAGACTTCCTCAGGGACACAGCATCTGCAGTACCATGCTATGGTGTGAGTGATGGAGACTTCCTCAGGGACACAGCATCTGCAGTACCATGCTATGGTGTGAGTGATGGAGACTTCCTCAGGGACACAGCATCTGCAGTACCATGCTATGGTGTGTGTGATGGACACTTCCTCAGGGACACAGCATCTGCAGTACCATGCTATGGTGTGAGTGATGGAGACTTCCTCAGGGACACAGCATCTGCAGTACCATGCTATGTTATGAGTGATGGAGACTTCCTCAGGGACACCGCATCTGCAGTACCATGCTATGCTGTGAGTGATGGAGACTTCCTCGTGGACACAGCATCAGCTCTACCATGCTATGCTGTGAGTGATTGAGACATCCTCAGGGGACACAGCATCTGCAATACCACGCTATGGTGTGAGTGAAGGAGACTTCCTCGGGGACACAGCATCTGCAGTACCACACTATGGTGTGAGTGATGTAGACTTCCTCGGGGACACAGCATCAGCACTACAACGCTATGGTGTGAGTGATGGAGACTTCCTCAGGGGACACAGCATCTGCAGTACCATGCTATGGTGTGAGTGAAGGAGACTTCATCAGTGACACAGCATCTGCAGTACCACGTTATGGTGTGAGTGATGGAGACTTCCTCAGGGACCCAGCATCAGCACTAACATGTTATGGTGTAAGTGATGGAGACTTCCTCAGGGGACACAGCATCTGCAGTACCACGCTATGGTGTGAGTGAAGGAGACTTCCTCGGGGACACAGCATCTGCAGTACCACGCTATGTTGTGAGTGATGGAGACTTCCTCGGGGACACAGCATCTGCACTACCATGCTATGGTGTGAATGATGGAGACTTCCTCAGGGACACAGCATCAGCACTACCATGCTATGGTGTGAGTGATGGAGACTTCCTCGGGGACACAGCATCTGCAGTACCATGCTATGGTGTGAGTGATGGAGACTTCCTCAGGGGACACAGCATCTGCAGTACCATGCTATGGTGTGAGTGATGGAGACTTCCTCAGGGACACAGCATCTGCAGTACCATGCTATGGTGTGAGTGATGGAGACTTCCTCAGGGACACAGCATCTGCAGTACCATGCTATGGTGTGAGTGATGGAGACTTCCTCAGGGACACAGCATCTGCAGTACCATGCTATGGTGTGAGTGATGGAGACTTCCTCAGGGGACACAGCATCACCTCTACCATGCTATGTTGTGAGTGATGGAGACTTCCTCGGGGACACAGCCTCAGCTGTACCATGCTATGGTGTGAGTAATGGAGACTTCTTCAGGGACACAGCATCTGCAGTACCACGCTATGGTGTGAGTGATGGAGACTTCCTCAGTGACACAGCATCTGCAGTACCACGCTATGGTGTGAGTGATGGAGACTTCCTCGGGGACACAGCATCTGCACTACCATGCTATGGTGTGAGTGATGGAGACTTCCTCAGGGACACAGCATCTGCAGTACCATGCTATGGTGTGAGTTATGGAGACTTCATCAGGGACACAGCATCTGCAGTACCACGCTATTTTGTGAGTGATGGAGACTTCATCAGGGACACAGCATCTGCAGTATCATTCTATTGTGTGAGTGATGGAGACTTCCTCAGGGGACACAGCATCACCTCTACCATGCTATTGTGTGAGTGATGGAGACTTCCTCGGAGACACAGCATCTGCAGTACCATGCTATGGTGTGAGTGATGGAGACTTCATCAGGGACACTGCATCTGCAGTACCACGCTATGTTTTGAGTGATGGAGACTTCCTCAGGGGACACAGCATCAGCTCTACCATGCTATGTTGTGAGTGATGGAGACTTCCTCAGGGACACAACATCTGCCGTACCATGCTATGGTGTGAGTGATGGAGACTTCCTCGGGGACACAGCATCTGCAGTCCCACGCTATGGTCTGAGTGATGGAGACTTCCTCAGGGACACAGCATCTGCAGTACCACGCTATGGTGTGAGTGATGGAGACTTCCTCAGGGACACAGCATCAGCACTACCATGCTATGGTGTGAGTGATGGAGACTTCCTCAGGGACACAGCATCTGCACTACCACACTATGGTGTGAGTGATGGAGATTTCCTCCGGGACACAGCATCAGCAGTACCATGCTATGGTGTGAGTGTGTCTTCCTCCAAAATCCTTTGTGAATATCCTAACTCTTCATGTGGGGCATTTGTACACTGGGCCTGTGAGTTACTCATCTTTGGAGGACACCTCAGTATACTATTGCTGTGATCCTCACAGTGGGATTAGTTCTTTATCAAGAGAGCAGAGAACTAATGCTCTTTCTAAACTGTGATAACACACAAGAAAACAAATGTCTTCAAGCCAGGATGAGAACCCTCCCAGCAGAACCTTCCTTAGCTCTGATGGGCTGGCATCTTATTTCTCCCAGGCCTAAGCCTCCAAATCTGTCAGGATAAGTGTCCACTGCCCAAGCTGGCAGGCAATGGTGCTTCCTATCCACAGCCTAAAGCAGTTACACACCCTTTCTGGTACATTTTGTATCTCATCCTTCCCCCCATGAGAATGCACCTGAACCTGTGTTTGCTGAGCAAGGGACACACACAACCCAAGTTCAAGGATCAGAGACACCAGCCCCTGTGGGCTGGGAGAAGGCAAAGACTGGATGTGGCCAGTGTGGTCTGGGCCCAGGCAAAGTGCCTAGGACAGCCAGACCGTTGCCCAAATGTTGGAAACCAGGAAGAGTATTTTTGGCTCTATCAGGAGAAAAGAAAACTGCAAAGTCAAACCTAATGAATGTTTAATTAAATATCCACAGAAGGTAGCACTGTGTCAACATATTAAGTTTCTCAATTAATTATGTCTAAAAATCTCATGACAGGTGAAAACTATTTAAATGTTCTCACTTTGCAAGAATTTTCCAACATGCTCAGTTACTCCTAAGAGATCCCAGTAATGGCAAATTAATGCCTTGTAGCCAAGTAAGAGCTAAATCAAAGTATTTTTAAATTCTTTCAAAAGTTTTGTCATAGAACTACCTAGATTGTGGAGATGTTGTTGTGCTTTAAAGAGTTTGCTGTGAGGCGGGCTGGGGCCTGGGTCCAAGCCAAGTTGTCTGAGGCATGCGTGTTAACTCAGTGCATTAGCTCTGGGATGGCATGAATTTGCCTTTTAGGCATCCTTGGGTATGTCACTCGGCATTTTTGAGCTTTGGCTAGTTCCTGTCCTGGAATATCCAGGGAGGTCAATAAGACTGTGAGGGTCAAAAGCTCAAATGCCAGGGCAAGGAGATAAACATCAAGTCAGCACCATGAAACTTAAGATGGCGCTAGAGCCTGAACCAAGAACGAATCTAGTCCTGACTCAGCAACCAGAGTCCGTTCTGAGAAATGAATCATTGGATGATTCTGCCATAAGGACATTGTAGAATATATCCTCAGTCAACCTCAAATCCTTTGCTGGAGAGGGCTCCTGCCTCAACAAGGACCAAATCTATACAGCATAGCTCACCATACACCTGAGTGACAGTGCACAGACATAAATGACCCACAGCTCCTAGGCTATGATGAGAAAACTGGACTGAACCAAACCCAGAAGAAACTGAGACCAATGTGAGACTGTAAAAAGGAGATTGAATCTGCTGCCAGTATAAAACAGCAGACCATTTTCTAGTAAGCCTTTAAAAGTAGGAGTACTCTGTAAAATAATAAGTTTGGTACAGGAAACTCTAGCACAGGGCTGATAGAATGTTTGCCAAACATGCACAGCCCTGAGTTCCAACCCTTGTTTGGCATAAGCCAGGTACAGTGGTACATGCCTATAATCCCAGCCCTTGTGAGTTGTGATCAAGATTGGAAGTTCAAAGCCGGGCGTGGTGGTGCACGCCTTTAATCCTAGCACTTGGGAGGCAGAGGCAGGCGGATCTTTGTGAGTTCAAGGCCAGCCTGGTCTACAGAGTGAGTTCCAGGACAGCTGGGACTACAAGGAGACCCTGTTTCGAAAAGACCAAAAAAAAAAAAAAGATTGGAAGTTCAAGGTCATCCTTGATATCAGGACTATGGTGTGGTGTGTGTGTGTGTGTGTGTGTGTGTGTGCGTGTGTGTATGTGTGTGTGTGTATGTGTGTGTATGTGTGTATGTGTGCGTGTATGTGTATGTGTGTGTGTGTGTGTGTGTGTGTGTGTGTATAAAATAAACACACATTGCCAGGAGTGGTGGCGCACGCCTTTACTCCTAGCACTTGGGAGGCAGAGGCAGGTGGATCTCTGTTCAAGGCCAGCCTGATCTACATAGTGAGTTCTAGGACAGCCAAAACTACAGGGAGACTCTGTCTCAAAAGACCAAAAATATATAAAATAAAATAAAATAAACACATGAGTTACTAATGCAATCTGCTGTTCTCCAGTATGCTCCAGGTAGGAGCTGCATCTGTAACCCCTGGGCAGCACAGGGTCACTCACACAAGCCATCATGAGTGGGACTGGGTCAGATGCTGGGTTATCACTAGGTGATAGGAATTTTCCTGCTCCATTGTTATCTATAATCTAATGAAATCGTGATTTTATATACCTCAAACTGAGAAGTTCACTATTTAAATGCACTATCTTTAAAATTTCAGCATAACTGAAAATTTAAAATTTCATAGAGTAAGTAGAATGTCAAAAGTTAAATCTGGCTCTATGTGGGGCCAGGAAGCCATCTAGCCTGAGGATGTTACTCCTAGCTTTGTGAGTGGCTGGGGCCTCTCCATCAACCCACATAAGTCACTGAGTCTCAAGAAGAGGAAATAAATGGATCTAAAGTCAGTAGATGCACCCCTTTCTGTACCTTGCTGCTCCCAGGTTCTGTCTCTGTCCACGGCACTGATCCTACATCCTGCCACCCAGCAAGATTCATTGTGAGTCCCTGAACTTCAGTGTGCCTGATGGTCCCTCTGGAAGCTGACGAGGGTGGGGCTGCAGTATCAAGAGATCATGTTGCCTGTCCAGTCCCTACAGCATCGTGGCCAGGCCCTGCCTAGGCTCATGGTTCTTTTCTGGTCCTTTGGTGAGAGGCACCTGCCCATAAAGGGGCCAATAGTGAAAGTGTCCATCCCAAGTTCAAGGTTCAAGCCCCTTACATTAAAAACTGCAGGGTTTTGCTGTTTGTAAACATAATAGCTCCTGCCCCATCTACCCCTTTAGCTATTTCGCTTTGGGCCTGATTGAACTGGCTCAGTTTCATGGCAAAAGATGAGGAAACAGGGGAAAGGGGGAAGAGCAGTTTTAAAAAATTTTTGGTCTTTTTGAGACAGGGTCTGTCAGGTCAGTGTCTTTGAGTCACGCATGACCGCCTTCCACACACTGTCCTTCCCTTGTTGGCTCAGCTCCAGGACTTGCCTCCTGCCTGCAGGCCGGCAGTCTCTGGGCTCTGCTCCTGCAAGAAGTGGGGAGGGGAAACTGCCAGAGATCACCCGTGGGAAAAATAAGCAGACACACACACACACACACTGGCTCATATCGCCTCATATACTGTCCCTTATACAGACATGCATACACACACACACACACACACACACACACATACACACACTGGCTCATGTCACCTCATATACTGTCCCTTATACAGACATGCACACACACACACAGACACACACACACACTGGCTCATATCACCTCATATACTGTCCCTTATACAGACATACACACACACACACACACACACACACACACACACACACAATTTTCTACCCCAGGAGTTCCTCTGGAACTATACTAGTCTGGCTAGACTACATGGCTTTCCCCTGAGCCAGGCAAGCAAGCATTACAGGGAGAGTCTTGCAACATGGTCACCATCATCTGAGAATTAGCCATCAGCATGGTCCCAGAAGAGATGGATAGCAGCACAGAAGAGGGGCAGAGGCCACGAGGGCATTGGCCAGAACTCCTGTCCTGGCTTGACCCAGCTGGGAATCCAGAAGAAGTATAGTGGGCAGTGGGCATGGCTGCTCCCAAACCTCCCTTGCCTTGGTGTGGATACTATCCCTAGGCAGATGCAGATGAGATGCTTAACCATTAGCTCTCACCCTGCAGATGAGACGCATCCCTGTCAGCTTTCTAAACCTACAGGGCAAAGTAGATCCACCTGGCCTGGTGGTCCCCTGAAGAAGCTGCAGATGTGAGTCTTAAGAGCAGGGTGCACAGGACTTCGTGGTTTGAGCATGCACTGCCAGCTGGGGCCCTGGCAGAGGCAGTCAGCGTCCAGCTGGGCCCTGGCAGAGGCAGTCAGCATCCAGCTGGGCCCTGGCAGAGACAGTCAGCATCCAGCTGGGCCCTGGCAGAGCATGAGGGCTAGAGTTCAGGTTAAAAGCAGAGAGGCTTGGGGCTGGAAATATGGCTCGGTGGTTAAGAGTGCCGACTGCTCTTTCAGAAGACCCGGGTTCCATTCCCAGCACCCACATGGTGGCTAAGAATCGTCTTTAACTTCAGTTGCAGGAGAATCCAACACCCTCTTCTGACCTCCACAGCATTGCATGACATGGTTGCACCAACCTACATGCAGACAGTACACTCATACACATTAAAAAATAAATAAATAAAAATAATTAAAAGCAGAGTGCCTCTTATCAAACAGGCATCTCAGTGTAGGGAACTCAATCCAAGCTGTAGAGAGACCCCCCACAGAGTCATTAGAGCCAGGCAGGGTAAAAAGAGGATGTCTATACAGGGAGGGAGGAGGTCTGCACTGGCCATCAGCCTTCATGGAGAAAGAGCAGCACCTTTGTGAGAGAAGAAAGGCAAAGGAATTATAGGACTACATATGGCCATAGTAAATGAACCCGAGGTGTTGGTGGGAAATCACAATAGGAGATCCTAAATAGGAATTAGCATAGATTGAAACTGTGAGTGCATATGTGTATTTCCACCTGCATTTGAAGACACATATCTATTGCCTGTTCATTTCTCCTCTGGGGTCTGAGAGGTGTGATGGACCAAATGCAGTGAGTGGCTACAGTTCCCAGATTTGCTCCTCTAAATTCCATGTTCAGCTAAAATAAATATCTTCCAGTCTGGGATGAGCCTTGAACATGTCCATAACCAAGAAAGTCAGTGTAAAAATGATGAGAGCTAGAATAGCAAGTCCAGATGTTTCTAATTGATAAATAGAAAGTTTGATAAGAAACAGGGTAGTTATATAGAAATAATTATGAGAGAAAGATGAGAGAGAGAGAGAGAGAGAGAGAGAGAGAGAGAGGAGAGAGAGAGGAGAGAGAAAATAGTAACTTTACAGTGGGAAGCCTGGTGGGCACCACCTCCTTGTCCATATGAACATCTTAAGGAATGGGACACTGAAGCCTCGTGCCACCTGATAGGACATGACAGGGAGAGCAAGTGTCATTGCGTGACACTGTTGCCATAGACCTGTGTCCTAAATCTAGCCAGGATGGAATGGCAGCCAAACTCAGACTGAGGCACGTGTGACTTTTCTCATTGCTGTGACCAAATACCTGACAATAAGGATGCTTAAGAGAGGAGGGGTTTGGCCAGGCATGGTGGCATGTGCCTTTAATCCTAGCACTTGGGAGGCAGAGGCAAGCGGATCTTTGTGAGTTTAAGGCCAGCCTGGTCTACAGAGTGAGTTCCAGGCCAGCTGGAGCTACAGCTGTTTCAGTAACAAGAGCCACCTGGCACACTTACCTGGACAGTGCCAAGCACAATGTGAGGTCATCGGTTGCATTTAGCTGCTGGGAAGACATGGGGTGTTGGTCAGGTCATGACACTGTGATCTCATCCAGGAACCAGAGACTCTCAGAGGTGACAGTCAGATAAGCAAGACCACGGCCTTAGTCTGGCCCTGCAGAAGCCCTAAGTAGAGGCCAGCTTCATGGCCTGATGCCATCCCTGTGACAGAGCTCAGCAACCCCAGAGGCTGTTCCCCACCCCATCTCGGGCTCAATCCCCTTGTGCTAAATGTCTTCATGGGTATGGGGTTTCTCTTTTGACCAAGGCAGCCAGTTTCAGGGGAGCATGAATGAGCCCCCAGGCTGTGGCTCAATGTTAAGAAACTCAGACCCATCCTGAAATGCAACTTTGCAGCTCTGATTTCACTTGTTTCTAACATTTAGGGTAACCATAATGCCAGCACTGGTCACCCATCCCCTTCTCTACCCTCCAAATCTCCTTACAGCATTAACAACAATCCCCCAAAGATGCTTTTTCCAGCCAGAAAGCCACTGGAGCCTCTGGGGCCCAATGGGGGGCATTCAGGATGGACATCAGAGGATTGCAGAATAAATTCCTCTCACACTGTTTTTTGCTAGGCTTTAGGCTCTAGAATGATGGACACATAAGTATAGTAAGCCCACATTTTGAGGGACTTCAGTTGATCTGCAGGTCTGTGAGCCAGACATAGTGTTTACTTCTGTTTGGGGTTGTTTGTTACATAGCATCATCTGTGATTGTGACTAACTAGCACAGAAGACTCCCTGAAGAATAGCAACAATAGGAAATGTATCCAGATGGACTGGGAGAGGTTAGGTGAGAACCATGCTATACTATAGGGACCTGTGAGGACATTGAATAGTATTTATAATGGGCATGAGTGCACTGAGCTACTGGGTTCCAGTGAGAGGTGGATGGATGGACAAGTAGATGTCAGCTGTGGATGCCATCACACTCACAGTCATTTTCCAGCTCCTTACCTTTTCCTGGTAACAGTCCATGACTGGCATGCCAGGCATGGCAGTCCTTTCCTACCTCCCAGATTCATGGCTGTCTGACTCAGTTCTGGCTCTTGAGTCCTGAGCTCATGTATTCCTAGCAAAGCCTTTCCTTTCCTGATCAGTGACGTCAGATGTGGCTTAGGCAGGCTTTTCCACTCTCCTGGTTCAAACCAGGATGAACTGCTGGAGTCATGACAGCCCACTTGTATCCATGGCTGGAAAGCATGTCAGCAACATGAGCCTACCTTCTTTGAGTGGCTGAACAAATACCTGCAGCACCCCCTCTAGACACCTTACCACAGGAGGAAAGCCCTCTGTCTAAGCTGCCATAAGGACGGCTTTGTCTGGCTGCTGTGTTTCATATTAGTTAGCATCCTTAACTAATACAATACCTAACATTTATGAACATTCACTATAAGTCTGGCACTGAGTTAAGCACTTTATGGCTGTTATGCATTTAGCCTTTCTAATAATCCTATGAAAATGGTGTTATAGCCATAGTAAAGTTGTTTCCCAGAGGCTGAATCTGCTAAAGCTTCCACTAGTCCAATTCTATCCAATTTCTGGGACTCAGAACACAGTCCAGCCTTAGCTGCTCCAACACAGTACTCCATCTGGGTAGAGTCTGGTAAGAAACTGTCTTAATAAACAGAGACTTGAGCTTCCTTCCCTCCTAACAACAAGAGAGGAAGTTGTGAGTTGGGGCTTAAAGGCTTGGGGTCTTGTGCATTCTGAACTCAGTGCCACCCAGTGGACCCCTAGAAGGAAAATGAAGTATGTGGGAGCCTCTGTGTGTTTCCAGATCCTAGGATAAGCCAGCCTCCTTGCAGCTTCTGTCAGAGCTAGCCAAACAGAGTCAGTGACAGGCAGCCTGTGTGTGCACAAGATACCACTGCCTGAGTGCTCACTGGCCAGTTTAAGAAGCAACACCTCTGGGAGACTTTAGAAGAATGTTAGTATGAGTCATTCACTCTTAGGATGCACTAGTTTGCCTCAGTTTTCTTTGTAATGTCTAGGTAAAAAGTGCTCTGAAGAATGAGTTTTGCTAAGCAATGTTGGCTAAATGTTGCAAGATTGTATATGTGTGTGTATGTTTACGTGTGTATTTTTGTGAATATGTGTATGTATATATGTGTATGAACCACATTCACTAAGGATTGTTCAGAAACCTCTGAATAGGGTCCTCTGAGCTGTACCCAGGAGGTGAATATATTTATATACAACACATACAGCCTCTCTTTCTTTCTCTCTTTCCCCCTCTCTCTTTCTTTCTCTCTCTCCCTCTCTCTCTCCATGCCTCCCTCCTCTTCTGTTTTCTGTCTTTGTCTTTGTCTCTCTCAGAGGAGATCTGAAGTTGCTAGATCTTCTTGAGCAGCATAAGAAAGATTCAAAAGAAGATTGTAAGCTCTAAGACATCCTGGGCTTGCATATTGAGACTGCATCAAACAAAACAAAATGAATAAATTTCCCATCTGTGGGAGGATTTGAAAAGAAAAGAAACAATCTCTTGCTTGTTTATTCTAGGAGAGATTCAAGTGTCCTATGAGGGCATGAGTTTTATTCTATAAAGAGCCTAGCCATTTTATTAGGGATTCCTAAAGGAAAGGGAGGCGGGAAACTGAGGGAAGAGTGGAGAGTTCCAGGGCCCTTGGCACCCTGAAGCTGCTTACCTGTTCTCACCCCAAAGGGAGAGAATCACTATTTTTGAGCATCGATTCACTATGGCATTCCTGGAATCACGGATGCACTGGATATGTTTGTTTTGTATCATTTTGTCCCTCACCCACAGTGCTTGGTAAGCAGTGCTGTCAATGAGCATTTGTTGATTGGGATGGGTGGGTGAGTGGGTAGATGGGTAAGCAAATGGATGGATGGATGGGTAATGGAAGAATGAATATATGGATGGATGATGAATGGATGGATCTGTAGATGGATGGGTGAATGGATGAATGGATGGATAGGCAAATGGGTAGTGGATAGGTAGATGGGTGGGTAGATTGGATGGATGGATAGATGGATGAATGGAGAGTAGGTAAATAGATGGATGGGTGGGTGGGTAAATGGATGGGTGAATGCTGTACTCTTGAGGCTTTATTGCAGTTGTGGTTTTTCTAGGCTGGCACATATTTCATGTGATATTTTTAGGTAGAGTTTGTGTATACTACTTCATCGGAGGGAAAGGAAACCAGACAGTCAGGGAGGTGGAGCCATGCTAGAGAAGTGAACACCCTTGTGGGTTTCATGAATGTCTGGGATCTTATGCCTGGAGCTCAAACATCAGGTCATATTTACTTTTTCTTTTCTATAAACTGCTTATATGTTGCATACAAAATAAACTCTCCAGAAACAAACAACAAAGCTCCTCTTTGCTTTTTGTGTTGCTCCTTCTATACTTTCTCTGAGGGGAAGGTAATAAAACCACGTGATCATCTGCCCCTGAGATTCTGGTCTTGGCATTTTTTATTTGCATTGCTCTCCCACGTTCAGACGAGTTGCATATCACTTTCATACCATGTGTAAAGGTTTTAGTGAAAGACCTGTAAGTAGATGAAGGGTTTTCACTGAGGCAAGGCCTCCCCCACCCAGACACCTACTTTCTGTTCAAATTTCTGCAGCCACAGCAATGTCTAACAGACAGTAGAGGCTCAAAAATCATATAGAATGAACAAAATGTTTTCCTATTCTGCCTGGATGACAGACATCCAGCCAGATGCTACTTGCTAAGCCAATAACACCCCAGGTGGGAGTTTAAGTCTGATTTTACAAATGGGGAAATACAATGAAGATCGTCATCAGTGGTGGCAGCTGAATTCAGAGCTGGGATTCAAAACCAGTTCTCAAACAACATGGCGGCAGATGCTTGTAATCCTGGCACTTGGAAGGTGGAGGCAGGAGGGTCAGAAATTCCAGGTCCTTCTTACCCACATGGGGAGTCCGAGGCCAGGCTGGGAGACAGGAAGACCCTGTCTCAAAACCAAGGCAACATCGAAAACAAAAGCAGTACTGCCTGGCTCCAGAGTTAGGGTGTCCATGTCGGGAGCTCCCTAGGGAACAGGAGCCTTTGCGTAGAGTGAGCTCACCCTGGGCGCCTCCCGCCACTCACCCCAGCCCTTTCTTCCCCTGATCTCTCTTGCTTCCAGATAGAAAATGATGAACATTATAATCAATGCTGGGACAGGGACAAGTCTTCCCCGACGGCCTCTGCTTGCCTCTTCATCTTTGCCAAAACATCCTTAGAAGGCCAATCATCCTGAGTTCTTTCTCCCCAGTCCTGCCCCAACCAGGAGGACAAATGCACTGAAGTCTTAAATATGGATCATATTCTGTGTTCCAGCCTCTGCCCAGGCCTCATTAATTCAGGAAGATGATACCTCAGCCGGTGGAAAGACACTGGATGCATGCAAAACTCCCTAATTGCGGGTTTCCTTTCACTGTCTGCTCCTTTAATAAGTTTGGAAACTATTTTATGTAGATGATATTCCTTGAAGGGACTGGTTACATTTCCCTGCTTCATGAGTTGGGGTGGGTCAGACTGAGGGAAAACCCCATTGCTTATTGCTTGGGAGCTAGCCATGGTATCTGATTGATTTTTCTGTTCTGAACCAGATCCAGGACATGGTAGAAATGAATGTGAGCTCCTAGGACAGTTCACAGAGCATAATGAGCAGAAATCTTGGCACCAGGAGTAGTAGATGGAACAGGAAGTATAAGCCAGACTTGAGGGTGCCTGGGGTGGACTGGGTGGTTTTAATAAGGACAGGAGAGAGTGTCTTGGATGAAAGGTGAAGTACTAACTGAGCAGCAAGCAGAGTTGGGTGAGGACCCCTGTGGGGAGGTCTAGTCAGTGCAGGAGTCTAGAGGACAGACGTCCCTAAGCTCTGTCTCTAGGTCACCTTTAGCCTCAAAGCTGGAGTACTTGCAGAAGCTTGGCATTTCTACCTGGGTGACCACTGTTTTTCTGATGCGTGTTTTACTCTGTGGAACTGAGCTGCCTGGGTTCTGCTCCTGGTCTGTTACTTATTAACCATGTGACCTTAAGCAAGTATTACTCTGTGCCTTGATTTCCCATATCTATAAAAATAAAAATGACTGCCTTAACAAATTGGGCAACTTATTCTCCAACAAATGCTGAAAACTGTTTGGTATCTGGTGAAAGGCTGCTTCAGGACTGGCCGTTGTCCTCATCACCCTGTATTCATGAACAGCCATTCACCTCTGCTAGAAATCTCAGCCCATCTTCCCCTAGGGAAAGAACTTTGCAATGTACTCCTACCCTCAACTCTCTGGAACCTACGCTCCCATAGACCAAGGCAAGTAAAAGACAAACTTGTGAGGGAGAGATCCACACATCACAGAGAGAAGAGAGGAGATGGTGGAGATCTCATGGGAAGCTCTGACTATGGCTGCCTGGCACCAGCAGCTGGTGGGGTAGTGCCAGGGAAGCAAGAACAGTGAAAACACTAGCCCTGAGAGATCTTCTAGGGGAGAGTGGACCAAGAAGGAAGGGCGAGGTAAGAAGCAGGCTGGAGGGAAGGGCTGTCTGCAGACCAAGGGCACTTGAAGGACACAGGCTGAAGTTCTTGCTGAGTTGGGGTGACATCCTATTCTCAAGCCTGTTCTAGAGTGTCTGTCCCTGCCCTTCGCCCTTTGTTGGCCCCGTGCTCCCCTTTCCCCTGGCTCTGTTTAGTTCAGAAAGGCATCACCCCATCAGCCTTCCCCAGCAAGAATAACAAGAGGTCTGGTGCCACCAGGTTCATTTATGATCACCAAGGGTTCTGTGCCTCCATGGGAGGCAGCGAACATGGGAGAGCCGGATGACAATATGGGACTTCATGAGAGAAATAATAAATGGCACTTTGGACAGAATGATTTGGGCACATAGGGATGTGTTTGCTATCAGCCAATATATGAGCTCTTTGTTAAAAGCCTCTTAGAAGTGAGGCCCATTCACATTTAAAGTGGTTTTACAACAGAAACCCAACCTACCATGGGCTACTTGGTGGGCGGATGGGTGTAAAACATTTCCCGTGATGGCTCCTACATGCTGCAATTTGCCTGCCTTTTTGTTAGAACACTTATGGAAACCAGTAGCTGACTTAAAAGCTTTGTCAATGAAGCACTAGAAAAGAGGCTTTCCTAGGAAGGCAGGAGAAGTCTGGCAGGTGGTCCTTAGCCACAACTTTTAGAATCCTGCTGTGCTGGCCTGCCTCATGTCTGCAAAGCAAAGCAAAGCAAGGACGAACAATAACTGAGACCTAAAAATATATCAGCAAGAATAAGTGTGTTGTGAGGAAATTCCAAGCCTTATTAAATGCACTTTTGGTGAAAGAGGCCCCACAGAGAACTTCTTAATAAATTTCAAAGAGAGAAGACGTTGGTCACTGGAGGAGCCTACACAAGCAGCCAAGGCATCTATGGAATGTCAAGCTGCAGCTGGCCTGAGGCAGCGATCTGGCTAGACCATAGTCATTTCTTAGGGTAGATCAAGGTCTCCCACACACTCATCTGGGGTTGGCAGAGACATGCTCAAGAGCAAAGTGATTCATACATTCAAAGCTTCCTCACTGCAGCCAGAAAAGATACTGCCCTTATTTTAAACACCTTGGTTGCACCTCATTCCAAAGTTCAACAACACCCACATCCAGGAAATTCTTCTTAATGTTTAGCCTAAATCCTTCACGCTTCAGCATAAACTCATTACTCTCATTGTGTTTAAAGTAGAAATGGAGAACAGCTGGTCTCTCCCTCTAGTTCAAACACTTTATAGCTCTTTCGCTTTATCCATCCCCCAAATCTTCTCTTCTCCAGAATAACTCTCCAAATCCCAGGACATTCTCCGAGGCTTACCCAAACCACAGAGGCCAAGTACTTTCTGGGGGCTTCCTTTAACTCCACTGATCCAAGACACTGTCTCAGTCCTCTGTCTTGACCACCACCCACCCTCCTCTGAAGCAGGGTCCCCCACCAGCAGCTGCTCCAGCATCACCCATGAGAAGCTTAAGTTGTCTATCATCACACCAGCAACTCCAATGCTACATATCCGTGTGGTACCCATTATTACTAATGCCAGAGTAGCCATTGCATACATACTTTAGCTGGAGGTCAGCTCCTTTTACATCACAGCCCTATCGAATCAATAGTTTTCTCTTTTATTCATAGGTGAAGAAATGGCTGAAAGAGCTCAGGACTAGTAAGTGACCAAGATTTGAGCCCATTGCTATCTGACACAGAACTCGGGTTCCTGCCCCATCAGCAGGCTAAGATGTGCTTCCTGATCTACAAGGTTCCGCCAAGACAGGGCTGGCTGAAGTTGCCAGAACCAGACAGAACAGTTTCTCCAAGCTCTACTTTGTGAGAGCTCTTTCTAATTCTTTATGTGTGTATGGTGTGTGTGTGTGTGTGTGTGTGTGTGTGTACTTGGAGGACAAACTCAGATTCAGAAGTCAGCACCTGGTCTTCCACCTTGTTTTTAGCCTGTGTGGGCCAGAGCAGCTGGCCCTTGAGTTTCTGGGGCCTTTCCTGTCTCTGCTTCCGTCTTGCTGTCGGAACACTGAGGTGACAGGCACATGCTATTGCACCTAACATTGAGGTGACAGGCACATGCTATTGCACCTAGTTTTACAAGGGTTCTGGGGATCCGAACCAAGGTCCTTGGGCTGAATGGCAAGCACTTTATCTGCCGAGCCGCCCCCAGCCCTCTTTCTAATGCCTGTCCCTGAAAAGTTGGCTAATGATACATAAAGTTTCTTAATTTCGATCTTTAGGGTGTCATTAAAAAACAACTCAAATGCCAGGTGTGGTGGCACAGGCCTTTAATCCCAGTATTCAGGAGGCAGAGACAGGCAGATCTCTGTGAGTTCAAGGCCAGCCTGGTTCCAGGACAGCTGGGGCTACAGAGAGATCCTATCTCAAAAAGACCAAACAACAACAACAACCCAAAACAACTTGAGCTGGGCATGGCAATACACCTCTGAGTCCCAGCACTAGGAAGATTGTGAGAGTGAGACCAACCTGGACAACACAGGGAGACCACATCTCAAAATAAACCTGAAACAAAACAAAAAAACCAACCTCCATGTGGGAAGGAGTTTGCCATCCCATACCCCTAACTAAGGAGCTGTGGGCAATTGGAGGCTTCGGGGGAGGGAGAGTCAGTTTTCTTTCAGGGTTCATGGCTCCCGGTAGGTGGACCATGCTCCAGTGGATGACCCCACACCCAGAAGTATGCAGGCAGGGCAAAGCTTATTCAATACGAACTGACAGTGCCATGATGCTGTGGCTTAACTTTCCCCATCAAAAGCAATGTTGGAGCTCAATATCCATTGTGAGATACCAAGGATTGGGACCCAGGCAGTCTTAAGAGATTGGGTCACAGGGCTCTGCTTTCATGAGTGGGTTTAACCCATTACCGGGTTAATGAGTTATCTCCAGAGGGTCTGTTACAAAGCCAGTAGTACAGAGCTCTTAAATGTGACCCTGATTGCCTCAGGATTCTGCAGAGTCCCAGCAAGAAGACAATCACCAGGTGTGGCTCCCTGACCTTGGGTCTTCCAGCACCCAGAATTGTGATAATTGTAATAGTCTTAAATGTCAACGTACCATAATCTAGAACTGCTTTGGAGGAGAGTCTGAATGGAGGATTTTTTAGAATTCCCAGGCTAGCTTATCAGCACGTCTGTGAAGAATTATCTTGATTATTTATTAAGGTGAAGACTCAGGCCGTTGTGAGTGGCATCACTTCATGGGCTGGGCTTTCAATGGTACAAGAGTGAAGAGAGCTGGCTAAGCGTATGCAGCAGCAGGCAGCATGGGGACGTCTGTGTCTCTCTGCTCTTGACTGTGGATATGCTGTGACTAGCTGCTTGAGTTCCTACACTGGCTTTGCCAAGATGATGGACTGTAGCCCAGAACTGTAAGCCAAAGAAATCTTTTCCTCTCCAAAGTTGCTTTAGGTCAGGGTATTTTATCATAGCAACAAAAAGGAAACTAGGACTAGAATTAACCTTTATTCTCTATAGATTACTTGGTCTTGGATATTCTATTGTAGCAACAGAAAAGAAAGCAAGAGACATGCCATGATCACACTTATATTTAGTGATAATTACACACATTTGTGTATTAGTCCTTGATGTATTGTTCCAAGGAAGGAACTTCAGCTTTGTTTAATTCATATTTTCTGTACCATGTTTAATTCATATTTTCAGTGCCATGTATGGAGTACATGCTGAACCTGTTTAGAATATAACCCCAAACTGGACAGAGGGACAGATGAAACGCACATCCAAATCCATACTTATTAAGTACTCCAGTTCTCAAACTGAAGTTTTTTACAGGGGCTGGGAGATCATTAAGGGGTTAAGAACACTTGCTGCTATTGAATAAGACCCAGGTTTAGTTCCCAGAACCAACATGGTGGTTCACAATCATCTGTAACTGCAGTTTTAAGGGATCTGAAACCCTCTTCTGACCTCTGTGGGCACTGAACACACATGGTGTGCATACACACATGCAAGGAAACAGACATATAAAATAAAGATAAATCTTTTTTAAAAAGTTCTTACAGGTACAAAGAGATATCTTAGGGCTGGGGAGATAGCTCAGCAGATAAGAGCACTGTCTGCTCTTGCAGAGGGCCCAGGTTCAGTTCCCAGCACTCACATGGCAGCTGACAACTGTTCATAACTACAGTTCCAGGGGATCCAGTGCCCTCTTCTGACCTCTCCAGGCATTGCATGTCATGGGCACACTTACATACATGCAGGAAATATACTCATACACATTAAAAATAATAAGATATTTTAAAAACAAAGAACCATCTTTGTGTAAAGCCATGCCACTCGGCCCTACTTCCAGCACACAGCACTCAACAGGAGGCTTACAAAGAACCCAACTTTATTATCCCATTAGCTCAATGTATGGTCTTGGGCAAGTCACTTGGTTTCTCATCTGAAAGACAAAGAATTGGTCTGGATAATATTTAAGGCCCTTTACAGGCCTAAATTTCCATAACTCTATGGCTATCTATGGACTTATCTAAATAATCATGAAACACCACTTCATGCTGGAGAAATTCAGTCATAATAAACCAAAGCGGAACCAAATGCGCTTCTCCTGCTGTGAACTATAAAATGCCCCTAAAATCACATTTTCCCCTTGAAACAGGATGTAGGAAAAATATTTTCCTATTAAATCCTTTTAAAGTGCAAGGGAAAGCATTTATTCTGTGATTCAATGTCTAACTCAATAAAACCTAGAGGATTCAGCTGTCTTAATTACAGAAGACACTGTCAAACAGCAACGGTGGTGGAAATTCAAGCTGGAAACCAAGCTGCCATGCCAACAACACAATCACAAACTTTCTGGAGGGACTTTTCAAGTGTGTATCAAGCAGTTTATTTCTGCCATTATGTCAGGGAAACCAGTAAATGAGTTTTTATGAGGTGATTTATGAAGCTCCCGGGTAGACGAAGCAAGTGCTCAGAAGAGGTCACAGCAGACTCCCAACCCTGCGGAAGTGAAGGAGAAAGAACATGAACTCCCGTGACTTGATTACACCACTGTGAATTGTGTCTTCTGATACAGAGTATACAAAGTGGGATGAGGATCTGAAGAGAGGTAGAAAGGACTAGAAACTTCAGAGGGATGTTCCCTTGTACTTGAGGTATCTGAAAGTCTATTAGATTAAGCCCTTCAAGGGCAGAGGTTCTGTTTTCCTTCTTTATGTAAAAACACATACTGTGATCCATATTAGAGAAAGAAACCAGCACATCCCTGTTATTAATAGCTTAACATGTACACACTATTAACAGTTGGTTTGTTCTGAAATAGCCCTCTCAGCCAAGATGTCTCTAGAGGAGCAGGAGGTTGGTACCAGCAGAAACTAACAGACTCAGCACTTCAAGAAGTGCCTGAGCCCAGACAACCCTTAGATGAGATGAGGGATGAGTGCAAGGGATGATAACAAGACACAGACATCACAAATCTCAAAAACATAGCTGGTCAACAACAGAGGGGTGAGGCTGCGCTTGGGTGACTGACTGCTCTGTGTCTCCCCGCCTCTCTGTGTATAATCTGCCAGCTGGAGATGAGAAGGAAAACCTACTTTTAAGATGTTAATCCACTGTTTTCTCAGACTCCCAGATCACTGCATGCAGTGCATTTTTAAGATTCAGTTCCTCTCTCTGCTCACTGGCATGTGTGACAGGCAGCAAGGAAGTCTGGTATTTTGGTTCTATGACAAGAAGCAGAGCCTCAAATGTTCAAGAAGGGGGAAAAAAGAACAGGAAGACATATTTGGTGTCTGCCCCTTTCTGTTCCACCTTCAAAGATGTCCTGAGTCCCATTTTCCAAGTGTATGATTATGTCTGCTGCATGACATGGGGAACTGTGGTGCACATAGAATTAAAAATTGCTGAGCAGAAGGTCTCTTAGTCTTCTAATATAATCAGTTTACAAAGAGAAAAGGTGTTTAGGCTCACAGTTTAGGAAGCTCCAGCTTATGATCAATTTATTATTCTTGATCTTCATGGAAATGTATATCAGAGCAAAACTGCTCACCTTACCAAAGAAAGAGGCAGAAACATGGATCCCGCAGTCCCTTTTGTGGACACACCCTCATGACCTGGACCTTTCATTAGACTCCCTTGCCTAAAAGTTCCATTACCTCCCAAAAATGCCAAATGGGAGCCAAGCTTTACCCCATGGATCTCTGGAAGAAGTTTGCAGAACACACTCCTTGACCGGGTATCCACTGTCCCAGGATAGAGGCAAAGGTAAAAGTTCCAAATTGAGGAACTCAGAACTGCTGGCAGATTGGCTTCCACAAATTCAAAATGGGGACTGGTGGGCATTGCCCAATAATAGGTGATGACTGCCAGAAGAAGGGGAGAGCGCTTAGGGGAACCCCCGACTCATAGGAATCATGAAGGCTGGCAGGTGTTCCTGCTTTTTCAGAGGGTAGCTCAGGAAAGTCACTTGCTCAAAGCCAAACAGCTAGTGAGTCAGGAAGCGGGGTTCAAACCCAAGACCTTCAGTTTCCAAATAGTGCTTCCTGAGCTTCTGATTTAACTGGAAAAAGCTCAGCAATCTAATCAGGGCTGCTTCAACACCCCAGAAGTTTCTTAGGAGTTAAATTTTTCAAGATTCCTGCTCTCCAGAGAGGAGAAAAACAAGTGTGTGATCGTGTGGTAGTGGTCAGGCCTCAGTGTCTGGGGGTCTCAGGCCTAACAGCAATGACTTCCCCCAGGCTCTTCTGGAGCCTTTTGTCCACAAGGACCCAGACTTGCATGGCTCTTGTGTCACGGTTGGCTTCAGTCATCAACTTGACACCTGGGAAGAGGGAAAGAAATTGGGGGGATTTCCTCTATTGGGACTGGCCAGTGGCCATATCTGTGAAGCTTTTTCTGGATTGCTTAGGGATTTGAGAGCCTCCAGGCCAATGTGGGCCTAGACAGGTGGGTCTGTGTTGAATAAGAAAGAAGGCTGAGCACAGGTCAAAGGAGCAAGCCAGTAAGCTCCTGAGTAGTTCCCACTCAGGCTACCCTCGGTGGCAAACTGTGATTGGGATGTGTAAGCCAAACAAACCCTTTCCTCCCCAAGTTGGTTTTGGTATGTTTTTATCATTGCAGTAGCAAAGCTATTTGCTGGAGAGGACTCCAGCAAATGCTGGGTGCTCAGCAGACCCAGCCTCACTCACTTGCCTGCCGTCCAGCTTGGCACTCCCTCTCAGCTTGAGTCTCATTTGCAAGAGCCCAAGGACCACCCTGCAGAGTCACAGTGAAGAGTTGTGACAGATGATTGCTTCAGGGCTGGACTCTGAGCTGTGTCCTCGGTGTGCATTCCCCATCTATGGGATCCTCACTGGCTTGTACACCTGATGATTTATTTGTAGCAGGAGACAGTAGGATCTCCTGGGGAGGGAAGAGGACTACCCAAGGTCACTGCTGATGGCAGGAACAACAAGCCAAGAACTGTTCGTTGACCCCAACAGCTCCCCCAACACTATCTTCTCATGTGACACTTAGCAGAGGGACGGCTTAGGATAAATTTCTGGGTAGGCTTAGCCCCCTTTGCTGAGTGTATGTGACATGGTTGGCAGAATTCAGACCACAGGTGATACCTGATCACATTTTCTCTTTGTAACTCTATCTTAAAATTTTGGCCCCAGGGTAGCAAGTGGAGCATCCTTAAGAACCTGAGTCCCATTTTTGTCCCTGTGATGAGACAACTGCTGTGGAGTGGCTTTTTGATCTGCACTGCTTCCCTGGCTTACCTCCTAACCTTCAGTTCTGGGAGTACCTGGTCATTCGCTGACTTCCTGGGTGGCCACAAATATGACCTTTCATCTTCTTTCAACTGCATTCATTTGAACTTTTTCAGATGTGAAAAAGGTTTTCCAGATTGAAGGCCCTTCCAGATGTTACAAGCTGCTGCAGATTTTGCAAAGAAACTCTTTCCTTCTGGATTCAAGTAATTTCCTTAAGTGAGAAGCTCAGAACAAGAGCTGAGTACTTCCATCTCTGAGGTACATGATTACTCTCAGTTCAGAACCAAATATAATACTAAAGTCCTAGGGCTATGCACTCAGGCAAAATATATTAATACAGGAGCTCTGACATCAGCAATGGATTGTTCTACCAGGTGGATGTTGGCCAGGGGATCCAAGGCCCCACAAAAGGTAAGGGCTCCTTGCCTCTAAGTTGGGATACCTACAGGAGGAGAGGCAATAAGACCCTGCTGCCGAAGACCTGACGTTAACATGGGAGGGATGTATTGAGACCACACATGCAAGTGTACAGATGGCCTCTGGAATGCCAGAGAGTGTTACCAAAGGCCACTAAACCAATAAAGCAAATATGGGTCTCCCTGAGTCAAGCAAGACTCCACCGTCAGCACCAGCTACACCTCACCTGCCTGGAAATACTGTGCAGCAGAGGCAGCCATGTGCCTGTATATCCCAAATCTAATTGGCTATTGGCTCTCCCCTTGGAGAAATAACCCATGGCTGATGCCACAAGCTTACATCCTCTACAGGTTAGGAGATGTTATAAGCCACAGTAAGACCCTGTCATATTTAACAGGGGGGAAAATTGTAATTCATGGATTAACATAACCAAACATGTGTCTATGCTAAAGTAACCTACCATAACTATTAGTGCTGCTTAAATACCTATATATCTAATTGCTTGTTCTTCATTAGTAGGATCGAAAGGTTATTCCTGGACAAACTGTCAGCCCATGAAAGAAACAGCCAGAATTGACCAGAGTCCAAGTCAACAGCTCCAGAGAGAGTGGACTGTTTTACCTCTCATCCACCTGTGCCCCTTTTCTAAGCCTAGGGAACAACCTGCGGAAGAGGGGGCGTGGTAGAATGTAAGGGCTGCGATTGGGGTGAATGGTGAAACTACAGCAATGTAGTCTGGACACTCATTTGATCAACTTGATTGAACAAACAACCTGTCACCCCCCACTGGATGGTGGGGCTGTAGGTGTTTGGGCACAACAGCCTGCAGTTAGGTTTTGCATGAAGGATGCTTGTACTCATGGATTATCACTTATAGCTAAAAATGAAAAAAAAAATGAGAGAAAGATGCAGGACAGTTATGGCAGAATGCATGATCTGGGATGGGGTGGGGGTGGGGGGGAGGGAAAGGGAAATAAGCCTGAACTGAATTGGAAAAATGTATGAAATGCACAAAACATCAATAAAAACTAATTTAAAAAAAAAAAAAGTTTGGAGCACCGGTGTTTGGTGCATATATATTTATGATTGTGAAATCTTCATCGTCAATTCTTCCTTTAATAAAGATGTAGTGGCCAAAAAAAAAAAAAATAAAGTGATATATCGGCCACATGGCAATGACCACTAGATATCCTGTGCAATGCACATGCCATGAAAGAAAGGAGCTCTTGTTGGCATCCTTTTTTGACGAGATTAGGTTCATTTTTGTCTCTGGCCTTCCTTGGAGGATGGGGGACCTGGTCAGATGCAATTCTCTAAGGATGGAGGATGATAAGGGGATCAAAGAGCTAGCGAAGGGAAGAACAGCAGCGTAGGCAGCTGCAGAGCTAAACATCAAGAAAGACTTAAAGCAGCTGGGAATGGCTTATCTGGAGGGAATGAATGCCAAACAGGGCCAGAGGACAAAAGAGAGGATCAATCAGAAGATTAGAGACCAGATAATGAAGGAAGCTTGGGAGGGCAAGGGAGTTATGGTATGCATTTGTTTATGGGGTTGCAGTAATAGATGACAACAGACTTGGGGACTTAAAACAACAGAAGTTTGTTTCTCACAGTTCTGGAGGCAGAAGATCCAGATCAAACGGTGGCAGAGATGCATGCCCCTCTGAGGCCCTCAGGGAGAACTCTCCCTTCTTCTCCCACCAGTTGATGATGGTCAGAATTTCTGGGCATGTGGTTATGGCTCTTAGTCATCTCTGGGTATCTCTTATGTGGGACACTGTTACTAGGTACAGATCCTGTGTGGTTAATTTAGAGGAGGTCATGTGTTCAAAACCTGTAACTTAATTATATCTGCGGACGTTTTTTTCCAAGTTAGTTAATAGTCATAGGTTCTAGCAATTTGGATGTGGACACACCTCTTGAGGAGCCAACATTTAGCTCATTATGAGGTGGGAGAAATAGAAAGTAGAGTGAAAGAAGCCAGCAGGCCTGGGTGAGGAGCTTGTCTTTGGACTTTTCAAGGATCTTCTGTACTTGTCCTCACCTGTGGCTGTACAATCTGCCTGGAGCTAACTTGGGTGTCACCTTTACCCTAGTCTTCTCTACTTTTATAGATCAAGACAGAAAATCTGGAGGCCCGTCCCCACTTCTCTACCAAAACCCCCACTGCACCAAACACAGTTTACACAAGCACCACGAACATCCTAGGTGGTTAGTGTAGCTCTCTTCCAGACAAAATCCTTTCTTACTAATCTGCTTCTTACTTTCTTGGGCCCCTCCAAGATTCTGGCTTTCTCTTCTTTCCCCTAATTCAACTCTCTCACTTTACTATGCAATGGAATGTAATTCTCTTTCCATTTACTCTGCCCCAGGCTTACCTTTGCATAGCCAAGGTAAAACAAAACAAAAACAAAAACAAAAACAAAAAACCACAAAAGCACCATTTATGTAAAACAGAATCACTGGCACAGATATTCTTCCTCTCTCCCTCCCTCTTTCTTTCCCTCCTTTCCTCCCTTCCTCCCTCCCTCCCTCTGTTCTCTCCTCAAATTGTATGGGCATTTTTTCTTTAGAAATGATGAAGTGATTACAATCTGGATGTTAAATAATCTTATCCTTTTTCTGGTAAATGTATAGTTTCTTGACACCAATTTCTTCTAAACATGCCTTTAATACTGTGGTTCTCAAACTTTTGATCTCACAAAACTTTTACATTCCTAAAAATTATGTAAGACCCTAAACAATTTTTGTTTACATGGATTTTATCTATTGATAGTTACAATATTAGGAACAAAATGGAAAACAGAAATACTTATTCATCTAAAATAACCAGGGTAAGCCTATTACACATTATCATAAGTATCTTCTTATAAAAATACATTTTCAAAACAATAAGAACTTGGTAAGAACTGGCACTTACATCTTTTGCAAATCTCTTTAACGTCTGGCTTAATGGATGACAGCTGCCCTACAATGATACTGCTGCAAGATCAGTGTCTCTGGAAAATACAACCATGTAACTTATTAGAAAAAAGTGTAAAAGGCAAATAAGGTCCCTGGATTATTATGAAAATAGCTTTTTATTTTCATGACTACTAAAACCTTGATTTTAACATATTGTAGTTGTGTTTCCTTTTTAGGGAGAAAACAAAACAAAACAAAACAAAAAACTTGATTATATATTGAATTAAAACTGAACCTGAAAGCCGGGCATGGTGGTGCACGCCTTTAATCCTAGCACTCAGGAGGCTGAGGCAGGTGGATCTCTGTGAGTTCAAGGCCAGCCTGGTCTACAGAGTGAGTTCCAGGCCAGCTGGGGCTACAGGAAGATCCTGTCTCAAAAATACAAAAACAAAAACAAAAAATTGAACCTGAACCAAACCTTCAGATGGTTTGGCTGACTTTAGTCACCTTAAATAACTATGCCTCATAACGGTACTTTAAAGTCAAAGTCAGTCTTTTTTACTTTTATCTGACTCCAGAGAGCTCTTCAAAGCTCTGCTCAGGGATACCTGCTCTACGTCCCTTCCCCACAAGTAGTAAGACTTATGATAATAGCATTACCAATAATGGCAACATCTACTGGCCACTTATTGAGTTAAGTAACGTCAAACATTTTTTTTTTTTTTTTGGTCTTTTCCAGACAGGGTCTCCCTGTAGTCCCAGCTGTCCTGGAACTTACTCTGTAGACGAGGCTGGCCTTGAACTCACAAAGATCCGCCTGCCTCTGCCTCCCAAGTGCTAGGATCAAAGGCGTGCGCCACCACGCCCGGCTTAGTCAAAACTTTTTACGTGGGTCTTCCGTTTAATTCTTTCTAAATTCTGAGGAAGGTGCTGGCTCCACTGGCTCGTGTAGAAGGTTGGCGTAGAGAGCCTCTGACTTCTATCTTTGTTGTTGTTGTTGTTGTTGTTGTTTCCACTTCTGTCTTGTCCTGGCTCCTACCGTACCCAGATACTCACCTTGCATCTCCTTGAAGCTCCAGGTAAATCCTCGAAGTCAAAGGTCAAGGGTGGTAAGCCTGTCAATCAAACCGTTCTCGCTCAGGAAGCTTTCTGGCTTCCGGGAACTGCGGCTCCTGGAGCACAGTTTTAAGAAGCTCTTGGAAATTTCCGAGCAGAGGTTTGCAGTGAGCCGAGAGCAGCGCCGGTGCACGTGTGCCTCGGTCTTGGGTGGGAAAGCCTCGCGCTGGGATGCGGCCGGAACCTTTCTCCACTAGCTGCGGTACCCGGGAGGAGAACGGAACCTTCCTTCTCGCGTCGCAGTTGCCTGGCGGAGGCGTGCGTTGTCGGAAAGGTTCTCCAGAAGCTGCGTTTGAGCCGGGGTCTCCCGCTGCTGACGTGAGCGGGCCGGCTTTTAGCCTCTGGTGCTGGTCGCTATGGCGGTGGATATTACGCTGCTGTTCCGGGCTAGCGTCAAGACTGTGAAGACGCGGAACAAGGCGCTGGGAGTGGCGGTGGGCGGCGGGTCCGAAGGCAGCCATGACGAGCTTTTCCGCCGGAGTCCTCGGCCCAAGGGCGACTTCTCCAGCCGGGCCCGGGAAGTGGTGAGCTGGTTGCTATGGGAACGGCGGGCAGGAGATGGGTGGCGGACCGGTACTAGTGACCCCAGACCCCAAACCGACCCTGCCCCGTAATCATTGTCCCAGGCGACATAGCTGGCTGGGAGGAACGTCAGGTTTATTCTGTGTCTCTCTCCTCATGCGCTGGGTTCAAACCCATACTCAGCTGACTCAGTACCCCCTCTGAGACTGCTTAAAGCTTGTCATCCACCAACACCCGGTCCAATAAACTGGCTTCTGTTCCCTGAACACAGCGGACTTTAGTTCGTTTTCAGAGTAGCTACTTTCTCCATAAGGGTAGGGACAGAGTTGGCTTCATCTCAGAACGTGTGACTTATAACACGGCTTAGTAAATGCTCTTTTAATGAATAAACACGTAGCTGCCTGTTCCCCTACACACAGGAAAAAGAGGAGTGATAATGTTTGCCTTGTGTGCTTTTGTATCTGTGATACTGAGGTAGGTGTAGGTTTTGTGGGGCCTAAAACTTTGGAATTCTTTAAGATCTCTCTAAGATATAAACACAGATACACATCCAAAGCTTTGGAAGATGCAATTAATTTGAAGCCCTAAAGCTTCAGATTAATTGATATACCATTAAGTCTGGCTCTGCTTGGCGCATAGTCCAGTGCCTGACACTATAGATGTTCATATATTTTGGAACGAATATACCTATGCATGGATTATTGCCATATATAAATGAATGGCTATTTGCAGAGAATGTACAAGTATGGAGGGGTGAATGGACCAGATAAATACAACCATCAGTAAACATCTACTTAGTTCTTACCTTATGGCCAACACTATTTTTAGAATGACATGAGAGAGGAGTGGTGAAGGAGATGTAGACATAAAACACATGCAGTAAGCCTTTAGGTTCACTAGGGGGAATGTGGTTAGCTCCACTTGAGGGAAAGCCGTCGTCATAGGATGATGATGTCAGAAACACATCCTAGAATAGTTGGTTCCATTCCAGATAAAGCAGGGAAAGACACCTCAGGCTAAGAGACCAGCACGCACAAAGGCATGAGGTAGTGCCCATCTGACTTAAGTTGGTTTGATGAATGAACATGGCTAAGAATATGGGACACTCAGAAGAAAATAGACCTGAGTGGCAAGTAGGGATAGGTCTTGAAGGACCTTACAACTTACCCCGAAGAGTTTGAACTTTGTCCTCCAGACAGATGTTATATGGCAGCAAAACTCTATAGAAGACTCAAGCCCGGTGTGGTGGTGCACGCCTTTAATCCTAGCACTTGTGAGTTCAGTGCCAGCCTGGTCTCCAGCGTGAGTTCCAGGACAGCTGGGGCTACAGAAAGACCCTGTGTCGAAAAGACCAAAAAAAAAAAAAGGACTCAAGATACCAGGTCTTATTTTACTCTGTTAGCTATTTGCTAGCAAGCAAGGTTTATGACCTAGGTTTATTTACCTGTAAAATGGTCCCTTATTATGCCAAACAAGACTTAGCAAGCTTGTTGGCCTCCTCATAGATACCATGTATCATACCGAAGGGGCCACTTCTCAGGCTTAAATGAGAGGAAGGGAAAATAGAATGTTCTCATTTCTGTATCCCCAGTTTGGCCAAGCAGTTCCTGAAGTTCCTCTTACACAGTTGTGCAAAAATCCTAGTTTTGGTGTGTGGAGCGCCTTTTCTGAAATTACTATTCACCTGCACTAATTTTCATTCCTCTAGAGTAGGGGTTTGGGAATGATAGAGATAAGCACAGTTCCCCTAGTAACCCCTTTTCAGAGAGAGCCTTGTTATCACTTGGGCTACTTCCTAAGTAAAGAGAATGTCTTTTAGGTTGTTTTCAGTTCATGACCCCCAGGGATGAAAATCCCTTGAGGGTTTTTTTTTTTTACATCAGCAGTAGTGGAAAGACAGTAGCATTTCTGAGTTAAGCAGCAGCTCTATCGTCAGTGACAGATGCATGGCACCCATGCATGTGCTCCAGCCTCTTACTGCCTCTGACCATGAAGCTGTTGCTCATTTCCCATGGGGTCCTGTAGAACCCTTGCAGCTTTGTGCCCCTGGAGCCATTACTAGTTATTGAGTTTGACATTATATTGACATCTGTTTGATATTCTACTGGACAAATAGTTAAAGTAGATTGCGCACCTAAACAGAACCATAGACTTTTAAGAAAGCACTTTAAAGGACCTCCCTTGAGTTAATGTTGTTCAGGCTAATCATTTTGTAGGTAGGAAGATTAACAGACAAGTCCAGTTACTGGCCCAAAGTTATTATAGCTTTGAGTTGGTGGGGCACAGCCAGAGGTAGAAGCCAAGTCCTTTGTTCCAGTTTAATGTTTTACTCACTCTATATTATATCTTAAATATCTACTGTAATTGTCAAGCAAAAAAGTTTCTTTGCCTGGGTGTGGTGGTCTTGCACATCTGGAATCCCAGTACCTAGGAGGCAGATATAGGTGAATCTCTTGAGTTCAAGGCCAGCCTTGAACTCAAGGCCAGTGAGTTCCAGGACAGCTAGTGCTACATAGTGAGACCCTGTCTCAAATAGTAACAGTAGCAGCAACAGCAGCAGCAGCAGCAGCAGCAGCAGCAGCAGCAGCAGCAAAAACTTTGGGTTTTGAATGCTAACTAGTTTTCTCCTTAGGTTCATACTGAATAGCATTTGGAGCAGAAAACTTGAATTTTAGTTCTTCTTAATGGCTTTGTGAAGTTGGGCAAGTTGCTTAATCTGTTTCCTCATTTCTAAAAAAGAAGTATAGCAACCTTAGAAGACTTTTAGGCTGAGTTGAGAAAAAGTGTCCAAGTGTGTTTAAAGCCTGAATTCCTAGGTTATAAATAATAGTAACCCGTCATGGACCAACCTGAACATGTTAACTGATAGCTTTGTGTGTCTTTCTGTAGCTCTTATGCACAAAACCCCAGGAACTGACTGATTCTGCTTGGATCCCCAACTTCTCTTGAAGCAGTCTTGGGGTCTGAGGGACAAGGTCATTAATTAGCTAGGTAACGTGTCCACTCTGATCTCGGTCATGTGTCCACTCTGATCTCGGTCATGTGTCCACTCTGATCTCTAGTCGTGTGTCCACTCTGATCTCTGGTCGTGTGTCCACTCTGATCTCTGGTCATGTGTCCACTCTGATCTCTGATCGTGTGTCCACTCTGATCTCGGTCATGTGTCCACTCTGATCTCTGGTCCTGTGTCCACTCTGATCTCGGTCATGTGTCCACTCTGATCTCTGGTCGTGTGTCCACTCTGATCTCTGATCGTGTGTCCACTCTGATCTCTGGTCGTGTGTCCACTCTGATCTCTGGTCGTGTGTCCACTCTGATCTTGGTTTGTGTCCACTCTGATCTTGGTGTGTGTCCACTCTGATCTCTGGTTCGTGTGTCCACTCTGATCTTGGTCGTGTGTCCACTCTGATCTTGGTATTGTGTCCACTCTGATCTTGGTCGTGTGTCCACTCTGATCTTGGTTGTGTCCACTCTGATCTTGGTTTGTGTCCACTCTGATCTTGGTTGTGTGTCCACTCTGATCTTGGTGTGTGTCCACTCTGATCTTGGATCGTGTGTCCACTCTGATCTTGGTCGTGTGTCCACTCTGATCTTGGTTGTGTGTCCACTCTGATCTGTGGTTGTGTGTCCACTCTGATCTGTGGTTGTGTGTCCACTCTGATCTGTGGTCGTGTGTCCACTCTGATCTTGGTTGTGTGTCCACTCTGATCTTGGTGTGTGTCCACTCTGATCTGTGGTTGTGTGTCCACTCTGATCTCTGGTCGTGTGTCCACTCTGATCTCGGTCCTGTGTCCACCCTGACCTCTGGTCTTGTGTCCACTCTGATCTCTGATCGTGTGTCCACTCTGACCTCTGGTCGTGTGTCCACTCTGACCTCTGGTCCTGTGTCCACTCTGACCTCTGGTCGTGTGTCCACTCTGACCTCTGGTCGTGTGTCCACTCTGACCTCTGGTCCTGTGTCCACCCTGACCTCTGGTCCTGTGTCCACCCTGACCTCTGGTCGTGTGTCCACCCTGACCTCTGGTCCTGTGTCCACCCTGACCTCTGGTCGTGTGTCCACCCTGACCTCGGTCGTGTGTCCACCCTGACCTCTGGTCCTGTGTCCACCCTGACCTCTGGTCCTGTGTCCACCTCTGACCTCTGGTCGTGTGTCCACCCTGACCTCGGTCGTGTGTCCACCCTGACCTCTGGTCGTGTGTCCACCCTGACCTCTGGTCGTGTGTCCACCCTGACCTCTGGTCGTGTGTCCACCCTGATCTCGGTCCTGTGTCCACCCTGATCTCGGTCCTGTGTCCACCCTGACCTCTGGTCGTGTGTCCACCCTGACCTCTGGTCGTGTGTCCACCCTGATCTCTGGTCCTGTGTCCACCTCTGATCTCTGGTCGTGTGTCCACCCTGACTCTCTGGTCCTGTGTCCACCTGACCTCTGGTCTGTGTCCACCCTGACCTCTGGTCGTGTGTCCACTCTGATCTGTGGTCTGTGTGTCCACTCTGACTCTGTGGTTGTGTGTCCACTCTGATCTGTGGTCTGTGTGTCCACTCTGATCTGTGGTCGTGTGTCCACTCTGATCTGTGGTCGTGTGTCCACCCTGACCTCTGGTCGTGTGTCCACCCTGATCTCGGTCCTGTGTCCACCCTGACCTCTGGTCGTGTGTCAACTCTGACCTCTGGTCGTGTGTCCACTCTGACCTCTGGTCGTGTGTCCACCCTGACCTCTGGTCGTGTGTCCACCCTGACCTCTGGTCTTGTGTCCACCCTGACCTCTGGTCGTGTGTCCACCCTGACCTCTGGTCGTGTGTCCACCCTGACCTCTGGTCGTGTGTCCACCCTGACCTCTGGTCGTGTGTCCACCCTGATCTCGGTCCTGTGTCCACCCTGACCTCTGGTCCTGTGTCCACCGTGATCTCTGGTCGTGTGTCCACTCTGATCTGTAGTCGTGTGTCCACTCTGATCTGTGGTCGTGTGTCCACTCTGACCTCTGGTCGTGTGTCCACTCTGACCTCTGGTCCTGTGTCCACTCTGACCTCTGGTCGTGTGTCCACTCTGATCTCTGGTTGGCAGATGGCTAGGACATCATGATGCAGCCCCACCAGAACCTGCACAGGCAATTTTCTATCCAGGGTAGTAGGAATTTTTTTTAAAGGTTGGGCATAGGATATGGTTTCATCCTTTTATACCATCTGTGAAAACTAAACTTTATTCATTTGATTGCTTAATCTTTCCCTCCATCCTTATTGTCTTCATTATCTTCAGTCCCTGGCCCAGCGCCAGGTGATTGGTCCCACTGCCTGTCTGCCTGGCTTCCTCTCCTCTCACAGTCCTGCTGGTCCTCATGCTGCCCTGAGCCCTCACTGTCCTCACACTCCATGTACCTTCCTACCCAGGGTCTTTGGGTTTGTGGTTCCCTTCACACAGAACACTTTCCTCCCAGACTGTTCATGGCTCCATCTCTGTTAGCTGTAGTGTCTCCTCAGGAGGCTTTCCTTCACTACCTTGTGTACAGCGCCATCCTTTTTCTGTTCCTTATAATATTTTACTGTTCTTGTTACATAACATGCTTCGTATAGCTTAGTTCTTGTTTATCTACTTGATTGTGTGTTCCTAAAAATGAGGACTGTGTGTTCTGTGCTGGATCCATTGGCCTAGAACAGGGCAGGAGTAAGGTATTTGATACGTATTTCTTGGATTACCAGGTACTATTAATTTGCTGTATTTCTTTGCTTTTGCCTTTGGAGCTAGATGATCTGTATCCAAGACTCCTTCTAGTTCAGAAAAGGTGCAGTCCTGACAGGAATCTTGAATATTTTACAGTATAGATTTATGCTTAGTCCAGTATCTGTTGTAAACACTAACTATAATTTGATTACAAGGTTCAGCCCTCTCTTAAGGAGTTTACAGTCTACTGAAGAAGCAGACAGAGCACAGCAACTCAGTGGTATAGCTTCCTGCATTGATTCCTCAGATCCTGTTTGATTTCCCCCAGTGTTGGGGTCTAATGAGTAAAGTGGGCCACCTGGACAATATATTACTTGGAGAGGCTGGAAATAGATTGTATCTGGGGATTGAATCTAATCATAGTTGAACAGGGATTTCAGTCAGAACATTGTTCAAAGCAGCAGCATCTGGTAGCTGATGCAAAGGCCCAGCAGAAGAGACAGGCCAGACTTTAGGAGCAAAACTGCAAACCAGTGCTGGCTGCATGAAGGCTGCAAGCTGTCTGGGGGGAAGAGTCATGCTGATTTTTAAATATACCTGCAGAAACCTTTTTGCAAAGTCAGTGAGTGGCTTTTCTTGGAGCTGGTGGCAAGGAGCTGGGAAGAAGCATTCATTAGCCAGCCTTACCTTCATTGTCTTTTCCATCATTCTCCTGGGGAGCCCTTAGGAAACCCTTAGGAGTCAGAGACTCAGTAAATGGCCTTTTTAGCTTAGTGATGCTGGTCTTTGTGGTCTGCAACAGTCGAATGTTTCCCGAGTGCAGAGCTCAGTGCCAGAGATTCCTGTGATGTCAGTTGGAAGCTCTTTCTGTGGATTGCCCTTACGGGATTTTGCCTAGGAGTTAGGGGGACTATAGCTTTTAAAGTTGCCCCCCCCCCCAGTAATTGGTTCATTCCGTTACATGATTGAGCATCCGATGTGTATCAGAGCATTGTGGGAGCACAAAGAACTGTGAAAATACAGATAAAGGATGAGTCAGTCTCCTTCCAAGAGAGCAAGTGAAAACTGCAGAGAGAAAGCAGTAATTGAACCAGGCCTTAAAGTATAAGAACAATTACACCGAACTTCGGAAAGAGACCAGTCTTCAGGGAAGAGTATGAGCAAAGGGGGGACACAAACAACAGGAGCCAGCAGCAGAGCAGAGGCAAGGCAGTGTGAAGAGAGCCCATGGTTGGAGGGGGCCTTGGAGAGGCTCTGGGAGCCAGACATGAGGCTGGTCTAGATTGGGTAGAGGAGATTATGGTCTGCAGGCTAAATCCAGCCTGCTCCCTTTTTTGTGAAGATGTTCTCGGAATTTGGTCGTGATAATTTTCCTACAAACAGGCTTAGATTGCTATGGTCCCATGGCACCTGTGCTGTAACCTATAAAACCCCATAGTGTAAAGTATTTACTGTCAGGCCCTTTAAAGGCAAACTTTACCAGCTCTTGGACTGTGAGGGCTTCCTATACTGTGACCCCCTTAAAAAAAGTGTGTGTGTGTGTGTGTGTGTGTGTGTGTGTGTGTGTGTGTATGTGTGTGTGTGTGTGTGTGTGTGAGGGAGAGAGAGAGAGAGACAGAGAGACAGAGAGACAGAGAGAGAGAAAGAATATGTGTGCCCTGTGTACATGCAGGTAGATGTCAGAAGAAGAAGGTGTCAGGTGTCCTTCTCTGTCACTCACTCTCTGTGTATTCCTTTGAGGCAGTATCTCTCCCTGAAGTTTTCTTGCTTCAGCTGGAAGCCAACAAAGCCCCATCAGTCTTCCTGTCTCTGGCCCCTCTTGGCTGGGGTTACAGGCACACATGGGATGCCTAGCTTGTTACGTGTGATCTGGAATCCAGTTCTCATGATTGTGCAGCAAGCTCTCTTAACCACTGAGTCCCCTCTTCAGCCCTTGTGACCCCTTCCTGCTTAAGGAATTTTTACATAACCTCATGTATTATAGGTATATTAAATAGTTATACAAATCAAATATTTACTGATAATGAATCATAAATATATTTAAAATAATTCTTTAGAATGGATATAATTTTACCATTTATTAGAAATAAAAGCAAATTTGCATACTAAATGAGATGGTATATTATTTTCACGTGAAGGATTAAATCTTGGGTAATTATTTGATACTGAAGGATGTTGAGCAATTTTGGTATTTTCTGAGCTGACTGATGTCCTGATTTTATAATTATCAATCCTGAAACTGCTGCTTTGCATAAATATGCAGTATAAAATGGCAGAAGCGTATTTAGGGTCATTTCATAAATTGTTGGAAATTTGGTCCTAACCCATAGCTATTTTTTTTAAGAAACGCAAACAGCATTAAACAAATCATTTTAACAAAATACAGTCCAAAGATGGACTAATTTGATATTTCCACAGTCTTGCTTTCTGTAATGTTTCTGTAGGAGCAAAAAACTTGTACTGTAAAATCACTGCAGTTTGTAATATCCACTAGTCTTCACTCAAAGCCAGAGTGTTTAGGTAGTGCTGGCTGATGTGGCATGGTATGCAGGTGTGCATGGTGCAGACGCTGTGCATTCAGAACCAAGGCTGCAGTGGAGCTGGGCATGGCAGCATGGGTGAGTGCTGCCAGAAACACTTCATACACATACGGGGTTGATTTCGAGTTCAGTTTTCCTCATTTTGCATTCAGAAACTGTTTACTATTGCCAGATTTTTTTTACCTCCTCCATTTCCAGCTTTGAGATTAGGGATATGTTGTGGTTTGAATGTGAACTGTCCTATCCCTGCTCCTTACCAGGCACAGTGTTTGATGATGAGATTGCTCAGCCTTTGGGAGGTGGAGCCAGGTTGGAGGAAGTAAGTCACTGGAGGGCAGGGTTGCCTCCTGGGCCTTCTTTATTGAGAGACACTCCTTGTAGGGTCTTGTGTGATGTGCTGTAGTAGCACGGCTCTTCCAGGTCACTCTGTTTGGCACACCAAAAGCACCTGGAGTGGTCCCAGAGCATTCATTCCCTCTGTCCTCCTTTTCTAGCTGGAAGGTCACCAACAGTTCCATGTTCCTAGTAAGATAGACTCCTGAAATAATTCCCTCCTTTTGGACATTTTTAGTAAACTCCTTCTTCTAGGATCTGGTTTCATCTCAAGAACCTAATTTGTGTATATTCCTTATCTGTGGATTCAACTGAGGACTGAAAAGTTTTAACAGTTAGGAGTGTACCACACGTTTGTGCATTTCTGCTTGTCACTATCCTTAAGCAGTTCACTACAAGTGTTTACATAGTGTCTAGCTGTATTGTCTTATAAACCAAGTGTAAAATGGTCAGTCCTTTGACTTTTGATACAAGGCATTCAAGTGTCTAAGGATTTTTGTATGAACGGGGTTCCTGAAAGAAATCCCTTTAGATCTGGGAGGATGACTCTTTCAAATTGTTCATTTTATAGCATTATAACAAATAGCAGGATCCACATTTTAGATAACCAACCATTTTTGAGCTTCTACTCTAGGTTAGGAGTTTTGCTAAGGTCTTTATGTACCTTTATGTATCTCATTTACTGTTTCACTTTTTAACAGGGGAAAAATAAACTAAATGTATCATATTGGTTGCATTATGAATGATGTGATTTTGGAATTCATGTAGAGTTGATGTTTGTGATTTCTTATGTAGAAATCCATATGGGCTCCCTCTGGTGGGTGAAAGATAATGTCTACAAATGTTAATTACAGCTTGTGGCATGAACTCCTTTCTAGTTTTAAAACACATGCAGTTTAAAATTATCTTGAAAAGAAGCCCATTGAAACTCCTCTAAGAGAATAAATAAACCAGAGCAATAAAAGATTGCTTTGTGAATGAGCCCAATAACTTATATACAGAAAGCTTGCAGCACAGTTGAAGTGTTAAATGCCACACAGAGTAGTTTTTTCTCTTGGCTTTCCAACTTTCAGTCTGGAAATACTAGCTGGTGCTCTTCCTCCTTACTGCTGTCTACCATGTGCTTGTTTGTTAGAATGTTATAGTTATGGCACTCAGAAGCAGTGCCTAACACCTCAGTCTTCTCTTTATTTCACAGCATTGAACTTGTTTCTATGCTACTTAGGGTTAGCAGTAAGAAAGTTGCTAGAATGAGCATCGGCTTGGGAAGCATCTTCTCCGCGGCAGTTTCTGCAGTCTGTGTAGAAGAGGAGGCCACAGGGTGTTGTGACTCATCAAACTGAGAAAAGAATTAAAAAGCGTGTGTTTTTGTTAGAAATACTGTTTGGACTGCCATTAAATAACTGTGTGACCCTGAAGAACTGTTTGACCCCAGAATCCCAGCATCCACTGTTTTAAGTTAATGAGAGGCTTTGAGTAGATGGACCTTGGGAACCTTAGCAATAGGGTAGTTCCACGGTTTAGTTCCTGTCCTGAGATTCCTAGGGTGTATTTTAAAATTCATTTTGATGACAATTGTTGATTGTGTTAGGACATTTTCCCTAAGTCCTTGTATGCTTAGAAATTTTCATCTAGATGAAAAAAATGATTTTTTTTTTTTTTTTGAAAAACAGGGTCTCACTGTGCTTTCGTGGTTGGCCTGGAACTCTGTGTAGACCAGGCTGGCCTTGAGCTCACAGAAATCTTCCTCGCCCTCCCAGATGCTGCGATTAAAGGCATGTGCCACCATGCCTGGAAAAAAATGATTTTGTGAAGTTAGCATTTGATTTTTTTTAATGAGTTTAACTATCAGTGAAATATATTTTTAAAGGTGACTATTTTAAAATATAATTATAAAAGTCATAAGTGTTCTTCAAGCAGAATAGAGAAAATAAGAAACAGCCACTGTTCGATTTTTGAGAGAGAACTTTCTAGATGTCTTTACTTTTTCCTGCAGTGATTTTATGTAACCCTTTTCTTCCTTCCACTGTCTTTTTTGTTTTCCCCTTTTCTTTTTAAAAAATTGGTTGCAGTGGCTGAAGAGATGGCTGAGTAGTTAAAAGCACTGACTATTCTTGCAGAGGACCCAGGTTCAGTTCCCAGCACCCACATACCAACTAACAACCATCCATAACTCCAGTTCCAGGGGATCAGATACCCTCTTCTGACCTCCACAGGCATTGCATGACACAAGTACACTTACATATATGCAGGCAATACACTCATATACATAAAATAAAAATACTAAAGCTAGGTGTGGTAGTGCGTGCCTGTAATCCCAGCACTTGAGAGGCAGAGGCAGGCAGATCTCTATGAGTTCACGGCCAGCCTGGTCTACATAGTTCTAGGACAGCTTGGGCTACAGGAAGACCCTGTCTCAAAAAGACCAAAATAAATAAATAAATAAATAAATAAGTAAATAAATAAATAAATAAAGTAGATAAAATAAAAAATTGGTTCTATAATTCCACACAGTATGTTTGGTCACACTCAGACCCTCTCCACCTCTTCTTTCTTCTGCTTATCCCCTCCCAGTTGATGTCCTCCACTGTTATCTGTCCTTTCCCTTTTAAAGTTGATTTTATTTATATTTAATTTTTGGGTTTTTTTTGCTTACATTTATGTCAATGCACAACATACATGTAATATTTGCTTAGACCAGAAGAGGGCACGAGGATCCGCTGGAATTGGAGTCACAGTAGGGACATGGGATAAGTTAAAGCCTGCGTTCAGGTCACCTTGTAAGTTAATTAAGTGGGACGTTGTTTTTCTTTCTTTTTTTTTTNTCGTGTGTCCACCCTGACTCGGTCGTGTGTCCACCCTGACTCTGGTCCTGTGTCCACCCTGACCTCTGGTCCGTGTGTCCACCTCTGACCTCTGGTCCTGTGTCCACTCTGACCTCTGGTCGTGTGTCAACTCTGACTCTGGTCTGTGTGTCCACTCTGACCTCTGGTCGTGTGTCCACGCTGACCTCTGGTCCTGTGTCCACCCTGACCTCTGGTCGTGTGTCCACCCTGACCTCTGGTCCTGTGTCCACCCTGACCTCTGGTCGCTGTGTCCACCCTGACCTCTGGTCCTGTGTCCACCCTGACCTCTGGTCGTGTGTCCACCCTGACTCGTCGTTGGATCTGTCTGTGTCCACCCTGACCTCTGGTCGTGTGTCCACCCTGACCTCTGGTCCTGTGTCCACCCTGACCTCTGGTCGTGTGTCCACCCTGATCTCGGTCCTGTGTCCACCCTGATCTCTGGTCGTGTGTCCACCCTGACTCTGGTCGTGTGTCCACCCTGACCTCGGTCTGTGTCCACCCTGATCTCGGTCCTGTGTCCACCTCTGATCTCTGGTCCTGTGTCCCGACTCGGTCGGTGTCATCCTCTGGTCGTGTGTCCACCCTGACCTCTGGTCTGTGTCCACCCTGATCTCGGTCCTGTGTCCACCCTGACCTCTGGTCGTGTGTCCACTCTGATCTGTGGTCGTGTGTCCACTCTGATCTGTGGTCGTGTGTCCACTCTGATCTGTGGTCGTGTGTCCACCCTGACCTCTGGTCGTGTGTCCACCCTGATCTCGGTCCTGTGTCCACCCTGACCTCTGGTCGTGTGTCCACTCTGACCTCTGGTCGTGTGTCCACCCTGACCTCTGGTCGTGTGTCCACCCTGACCTCTGGTCTTGTGTCCACCCTGACCTCTGGTCTTGTGTCCACCCTGACCTCTGGTCCTGTGTCCACCCTGACCTCTGGTCGTGTGTCCACTCTGACCTCTGGTCGTGTGTCCACCCTGACCTCTGGTCGTGTGTCCACCCTGATCTCGGTCTGTGTCCACCCTGACTCTGGTCTGTGTCCACCCTGACCTCTGGTCCTGTGTCCACCTGACTCTGGTCTGTGTCCACTCTGATCTCTGGTCGTGTGTCCACTCTGACCTCTGGTCGTGTGTCCACTCTGACCTCTGGTCCTGTGTCCACTCTGACCTCTGGTCATGTGTCCACTCTGATCTCTGGTTGGCAGATGGCTAGGACATCATGATGCAGCCCCACCAGAACCTGCACAGGCAATTTTCTATCCAGGGTAGTAGGAATTTTTTTTAAAGGTTGGGCATAGGATATGGTTTCATCCTTTTATACCATCTGTGAAAACTAAACTTTATTCATTTGATTGCTTAATCTTTCCCTCCATCCTTATTGTCTTCATTATCTTCAGTCCCTGGCCCAGCGCCAGGTGATTGGTCCCGCTGCCTGTCTGCCTGGCTTCCTCTCCTCTCACAGTCCTGCTGGTCCTTATGCTGCCCTGAGCCCTCACTGTCCTCACACTCCATGTACCTTCCTACCCAGGGTCTTTGGGTTTGTGGTTCCCTTCACACAGAACACTTTCCTCCCAGACTGTTCGTGGCTCCATCTCTGTTAGCTGTAGTGTCTCCTCAGGAGGCTTTCCTTCACTACCTTGTGTACAGCGCCATCCTTTTTCTGTTCCTTATAATATTTTACTGTTCTTGTTACATAACATGCTTCGTATAGCTTAGTTCTTGTTTATCTACTTGATTGTGTGTTCCTAAAAATGAGGACTGTGTGTTCTGTGCTGGATCCATTGGCCTAGAACAGGGCAGGAGTAAGGTATTTGATACGTATTTCTTGGATTACCAGGTACTATTAATTTGCTGTATTTCTTTGCTTTTGCCTTTGGAGCTAGATGATCTGTATCCAAGACTCCTTCTAGTTCAGAAAAGGTGCAGTCCTGACAGGAATCTTGAATATTTTACAGTATAGATTTATGCTTAGTCCAGTATCTGTTGTAAACACTAACTATAATTTGATTACAAGGTTCAGCCCTCTCTTAAGGAGTTTACAGTCTACTGAAGAAGCAGAGCACAGCAACTCAGTGGTGTAGCTTCCTGCATTGATTCCTCAGATCCTGTTTGATTTCCCCCAGTGTTGGGGTCTAATGAGTAAAGTGGGCCACCTGGACAATATATTACTTGGAGAGGCTGGAAATAGATTGTATCTGGGGATTGAATCTAATCATAGTTGAACAGGGATTTCAGTCAGAACATTGTTCAAAGCAGCAGCATCTGGTAGCTGATGCAAAGGCCCAGCAGAAGAGACAGGCCAGACTTTAGGAGCAAAACTGCAACCAGGGCTGGCTGCATGAAGGCTGCAAGCTGTCTGGGGGGAAGAGTCATGCTGATTTTTAAATATACCTGCAGAAACCTTTTTGCAAAGTCAGTGAGTGGCTTTTCTTGGAGCTGGTGGCAAGGAGCTGGGAAGAAGCATTCATTAGCCAGCCTTACCTTCATTGTCTTTTCCATCATTCTCCTGGGGAGCCCTTAGGAAACCCTTAGGAGTCAGAGACTCAGTAAATGGCCTTTTTAGCTTAGTGATGCTGGTCTTTGTGGTCTGCAACAGTCGAATGTTTCCCGAGTGCAGAGCTCAGTGCCAGAGATTCCTGTGATGTCAGTTGGAAGCTCTTTCTGTGGATTGCCCTTACGGGATTTTGCCTAGGAGTTAGGGGGACTATAGCTTTTAAAGTTGCCCCCCCCCCAGTAATTGGTTCATTCCGTTACATGTTGAGCATCCGATGTGTATCAGAGCATTGTGGGAGCACAAAGAACTGTGAAAATACAGATAAAGGATGAGTCAGTCTCCTTCCAAGAGAGCAAGTGAAAACTGCAGAGAGAAAGCACTAATTGAACCAGGCCTTAAAGTATGAGAACAATTACACCGAACCTCGGAAAGAGACCAGTCTTCAGGGAAGAGTATGAGCAAAGGGGGGACACAAACAACAGGAGCCAGCAGCAGAGCAGAGGCAAGGCAGTGTGAAGAGAGCCCATGGTTGGAGGGGGCCTTGGAGAGGCTCTGGGAGCCAGACATGAGGCTGGTCTAGATTGGGTAGAGGAGATTATGGTCTGCAGGCTAAATCCAGCCTGCTCCCTTTTTTGTGAAGATGTTCTCGGAATTTGGTCGTGATAATTTTCCTACAAACAGGCTTAGATTGCTATGGTCCCATGGCACCTGTGCTGTAACCTATAAAACCCCATAGTGTAAAGTATTTACTGTCAGGCCCTTTAAAGGCAAACTTTACCAGCTCTTGGACTGTGAGGGCTTCCTATACTGTGACCCCCTTAAAGTGTGTGTGTGTGTGTGTGTGTGTGTGTGTGTGTGTTGGGTGTGTATGTGTGTGTGTGTGTGTGTGTGAGGGAGAGAGAGAGAGAGACAGAGAGGGACAGAGAGACAGAGAGACAGAGAGAGAGAAAAGAATATGTGTGCCCTGTGTACATGCAGGTAGATGTCAGAAGAAGAAGGTGTCAGGTGTCCTTCTCTGTCCCTCACTCTCTGTGTATTCCTTTGAGGCAGTATCTCTCCCTGAAGTTTTCTTGCTTCAGCTGGAAGCCAAAAAAGCCCCATCAGTCTTCCTGTCTCTGGCCCCTCTTGGCTGGGGTTACAGGCACACATGGGATGCCTAGCTTGTTACGTGTGATCTGGAATCCAGTTCTCATGATTGTGCAGCCAGCTCTCTTAACCACTGAGTCCCCTCTTCAGCCCTTGTGACCCCTTCCTGCTTAAGGAATTTTTACATAACCTCATGTATTATAGGTATATTAAATAGTTATACAAATCAAATTTTACTGATAATGAATCCTAAATATATTTAAAATATTCTTTAGAATGATATAATTTTACCATTATTAGAAATAAAAGCAAATTTGCATACTAAATGAGATGGTATATTATTTTCACGTGAAGGATTAAATCTTGGGTAATTATTTGATACTGAAGGATGTTGAGCAATTTTGGTATTTTCTGAGCTGACTGATGTCCTGTTTTATATTATCAATCTTAAACTGCTGCTTTGCATAAATATGCAGTATAAAATGGCAGAAGCGTATTTAGGGTCATTTCATAAATTGTTGGAAATTTGGTCCTAACCCATAGCTATTTTTTTTAAGAAACGCAAACAGCATTAAAACAAATCATTTTAACAAAATACAGTCCAAAGATGGACTAATTTGATATTTCCACAGTCTTGCTTTCTGTAATGTTTCTGTAGGAGCAAAAAACTTGTACTGTAAAATCACTGCAGTTTGTAATATCCACTAGTCTTCACTCAAAGCCAGAGTGTTTAGGTAGTGCTGGCTGATGTGGCATGGTATGCAGGTGTGCATGGTGCAGACGCTGTGCATTCAGAACCAAGGCTGCAGTGAGCTGGGCATGCAGCATGGGTGAGTGCTGCCAGAAACACTTCATACACATACGGGGTTGATTTCGAGTTCAGTTTTCCTCATTTTGCATTCAGAAACTGTTTACTATTGCCAGATTTTTTTTACCTCCTCCATTTCCAGCTTTGAGATTAGGGATATGTTGTGGTTTGAATGTGAACTGTCCTATCCCTGCTCCTTACCAGGCACAGTGTTTGATGATGAGATTGCTCAGCCTTTGGGAGGTGGAGCAGGTTGGGGATAAGTCACTGGAGGGCAGGGTTGCCTCCTGGGCCTTCTTTATTGAGAGACACTCCTTGTAGGGTCTTGTGTGATGTGCTGTAGTAGCACGGCTCTTCCAGGTCACTCTGTTTGGCACACCAAAAGCACCTGGAGTGGTCCCAGAGCATTCATTCCCTCTGTCCTCCTTTTCTAGCTGGAAGGTCACCAACAGTTCCATGTTCCTAGTAAGATAGACTCCTGAAATAATTCCCTCCTTTTGGACATTTTTAGTAAACTCCTTCTTCTAGGATCTGGTTTCATCTCAAGAACCTAATTTGTGTATATTCCTTATCTGTGGATTCAACTGAGGACTGAAAAGTTTTAACAGTTAGGAGTGTACCACACGTTTGTGCATTTCTGCTTGTCACTATCCTTAAGCAGTTCACTACAAGTGTTTACATAGTGTCTAGCTGTATTGTCTTATAAACCAAGTGTAAAATGGTCAGTCCTTTGACTTTTGATACAAGGCATTCAAGTGTCTAAGGATTTTTGTATGAACGGGGTTCCTGAAAGAAATCCCTTTAGATCTGGGAGGATGACTCTTTCAAATTGTTCATTTTATAGCATTATAACAAATAGCAGGATCCACATTTTAGATAACCAACCATTTTTGAGCTTCTACTCTAGGTTAGGAGTTTTGCTAAGGTCTTTATGTACCTTTATGTATCTCATTTACTGTTTCACTTTTTAACAGGGGAAAAATAAACTAAATGTATCATATTGGTTGCATTATGAATGATGTGATTTTGGAATTCATGTAGAGTTGATGTTTGTGATTTCTTATGTAGAAATCCATATGGGCTCCCTCTGGTGGGTGAAAGATAATGTCTACAAATGTTAATTACAGCTTGTGGCATGAACTCCTTTCTAGTTTTAAAACACATGCCGTTTAAAATTATCTTGAAAAGAAGCCCATTGAAACTCTCTAAGAGAATAAAAATAACCAGAGCAATAAAAGATTGCTTTGTGATGAGCCCAATAACTTATATACAGAAAGCTTGCAGCACAGTTGAAGTGTTAAATGCCACACAGAGTAGTTTTTTCTCTTGGCTTTCCAACTTTCAGTCTGGAAATACTAGCTGGTGCTCTTCCTCCTTACTGCTGTCTACCATGTGCTTGTTTGTTAGAATGTTATAGTTATGGCACTCAGAAGCAGTGCCTAACACCTCAGTCTTCTCTTTATTTCACAGCATTGAACTTGTTTCTATGCTACTTAGGGTTAGCAGTAAGAAAGTTGCTAGAATGAGCATCGGCTTGGGAAGCATCTTCTCCGCGGCAGTTTCTGCAGTCTGTGTAGAAGAGGAGGCCACAGGGTGTTGTGACTCATCAAACTGAGAAAAGAATTAAAAAGCGTGTGTTTTTGTTAGAAATACTGTTTGGACTGCCATTAAATAACTGTGTGACCCTGAAGAACTGTTTGACCCCAGAATCCCAGCATCCACTGTTTTAAGTTAATGAGAGGCTTTGAGTAGATGGACCTTGGGAACCTTAGCAATAGGGTAGTTCCACGGTTTAGTTCCTGTCCTGAGATTCCTAGGGTGTATTTTAAAATTCATTTTGATGACAATTGTTGATTGTGTTAGGACATTTTCCCTAAGTCCTTGTATGCTTAGAAATTTTCATCTAGATGAAAAAAATGATTTTTTTTTTTTTTTTTTGAAAAACAGGGTCTCACTGTGCTTTCGTGGTTGGCCTGGAACTCTGTGTAGACAGGCTGGCCTTGAGCTCAGAAATCTTCCTCGCCCTCCCAGATGCTGCGATTAAAGACATGTGCCACCATGCCTGGAAAAAAATGATTTTGTGAGTTAGCATTTGATTTTTTTTAATGAGTTTAAATATCAGTGAAATATATTTTTAAAGGTGTACTATTTTAAAATATAATTATAAAAGTCATAAGTGTTCTTCAAGCAGAATAGAGAAAATAAGAAACAGCCACTGTTCGATTTTTGAGAGAGAACTTTCTAGATGTCTTTACTTTTTCCTGCAGTGATTTTATGTAACCCTTTTCTTCCTTCCACTGTCTTTTTTGTTTTCCCCTTTTCTTTTTAAAAAATTGGTTGCCTGCTGAAGAGATGGCTGAGTAGTTAAAAGCACTGACTATTCTTGCAGAGGACCCAGGTTCAGTTTCCCAGCACCCACATACCAACTAACAACCATCCATAACTCCAGTTCCAGGGGATCAATACCCTCTTCTGACTCCACACAGGCATTGCATTGACCACAAGTACACTTACATATATGCAGGCAATCACTCATATACATAAAATAAAAAATACTAAAGCTAGGTGTGGTGTGGTGCCTGTAATCCCAGCACTTGAGGAGGCAGAGGCAGGGCATCTCTATGAGTTCACACGGCCAGCCTGGTCTACATAGTTCTAGGAACAGCTTGGGCTACAGGAAGACCCTGTCTCAAAGACCAAACATAAATAAAAATAAGTAAATAAATAAATAATAAAGTAGATAAAATAAAAAATGTGTTCTATAATTCCACACAGTATGTTTGGTCACACTCAGACCCTCTCCACCTCTTCTTTCTTCTGCTTATCCCCTCCCAGTTGATGTCCTCCACTGTTATTCTGTTTTCCCTTTAAAGTGATTTTATTTATAATTTAATTTTTGGGTTTTTTTTTTTTTTTTTTTTTTTTGGTGTGTGGTGTGTGTGTGTGTGTGTGAGACAAGGTCTCCTTGTAGACTCACTTGGTCTGGAACCTCTATGTAGACCAGTCTGGCTTAGATCTCACAGACATCTGCCTGCCTCTGCCTCCTTTGTGCTGGGATTAAAGATGTTACATCCCACCCTAACCTTTGAATTTTTTAAAAGGCCTATGGATTCCAATCTGTGCTTCCCCTGTGCTCCTGCATGTGGGTCCATGCCCTGACATCTGACCAGCCCACCAGACGTCACAGCAGTAAGGAAAACTGACTCTCCCTCTGTCAGCACCTATCAGCTGCCAGCAGATTCTCAGCTAGGGCTGGGGCTTCTGCCCACCTCCTCATCCGTGCTGGGCTCTGCCTAACTTAGGCTTGCACAAGGCTTGTGCATGCTGTCATAAATGCTGTTGGTTTATTACATTCATGTACAATTACCCTGTAGTAGCCAGATAACACAGTTTCCTTCTATTTATCTATCACCTCTGCCTTTTAAGTCTTTCCACCCACTCTTCCACGGTGATTCCAGGGCCTTGGAAAGAGAAGGTAAACAGTCATTAAGACCAATAATTGACAAGTGGGATCTCATGAAACTGAAAAGCTTCTGTGCTTCATAGGACACCGTCATTCACATGAGGAGGCAAACTACAGAATGGGAAAATCTTTACCAGCTGTACCTCTGGTTAGTAGAAGGTTAGTATCTGGAGGATACAAAGAGCTAGACATCAAAACAACAACCCAGTTAGAAATTGGGACAAAAAACTAAACAAGAGAGTTGTCAAGTGATGAAACACAAATGGTGAGAAATACTTTAAAAAATGTTGAACATCTTTGGCAGTCAGGAAAATAAAAATTAAAATTAGTTTAGGATTTTATCTTATCCCAGTCAGAATGCCCAAGATTAAAAAAAAAATGCTGATAGGGGTGTGGGAAAGGAAATACTTATCCACTGCTGGTGTGAGTGCAAACTACTGCAGCCATTGTGGAGCTCAGTGTGAAGCTTCCTCAGAGACCTAGAAATCAATTTGGGGCTGGAGAGATGGCTCAGTAGTTAAGAGCACTGGCTCCTCTTAGTTTGATGCGCAGCACCCACATACATGACAGCTAACAACATCGTTAACTCCAGTTCCAGGGATCCGATGCCCTCTTCTTACCTCTGCAGGCATTGCACAACATGGGTGCACTTACACACATGCAGGCAGTACATTCATACACATAAAATTAATAACAAGTAATAAATAAAATATTAAAAAATAGATCTACATGCTTTAGCCATACCACTCTTGGATATATACCCAAAAGACTCTGTATCCTCCTGCAGAGATAACTGTTCATCCGTGTTTTGCTTTTGTATGTATCGCTATTGGTCAGCATTTATCTGTGTCAGTATGCACTGCTATATGCCACCAATTTATTTGCATGGCTATTAGAAATTCTTGGTAATTGGTTTACCTGAATGCCTGTTGAAAGTAGACTGTCTCTAGTTTGTCACCATTTTAAACAAACAGCATTTTTATAAAGACTTATTTTTATTTTACTTTATGTAAATGAGCATTTTGCTTGCATGTGTATATGGAGCACGTGTGTGCAGTAGCCTTGGAAGCCTGACCAGGGCATGAGTTCTAGGCCTGGAGCTAGAGTTCTCGGCCATTATAAGCCACCCGGTGTAGGTGCTGGCTTTCCACAAGAACAGGAAGTATTCTTAACCTCCGGGCCATTTCTCCAGCCCCCAAAAGAACGTTTTTACCAAATTTCAAGTTTATCCTAACTTCTTCTTTTTTTGGTCTTTTTTGAGACAGGGTCTCCCTTTTTTTTTTTTTTTTTTTTTTTGGTGTTTTCGAGACAGGGTCCCTATAGCCCCAGCTGTCCTGGAACTCACTCTGTAGACCAGGCTGGCCTTGAACTCACAAAGATCCGCCTGCCTCTGCCTCCCGAGTGCTAGGATTAAAGGCGTGCGCCACCACGCCTGGCAGGGTCTCCCTTTTTAGTCCCAGCTGACCTGGTGCTCCCTATGTAGACCAGGCTGGCCTTAAACTCAAAGATCTGCCTGCCTCTGCTCCCAAGTGCTGGGATTAAAGATGTTCACCACCATGCCTGGCTTATCCTAACTTCTTAAAAAGACAATTTTATGTTTATTTTTTCTCATAAACTTTAGCTGTTAGAATATTAATAGAAGAAAACTAGCACCAGATCATTTGAAAGCGTGAGATGAATTAGAATTTACTTCCTGTCCTGATGCTAACTAGCTGGGCATGGTCACTCAAGCCTGCAGTTTCTGCTTGTAAGAAGCTGAGACAGGAGGGTTGCCATGAATTCAAGGTTGCCTTGGCCATAACGAGTTCAGGTTTAGTAGAGTCTTGAAGAGCAAGTTCCATCAGTCAGGAGGCCAGTGTAAGAGCAGTGCCTTTGTGACAGCAAGGGCACTGGCCCATTAAGCCAGTGGGTGCCTTACAGTTGGTGCTGTGAAATAAAGTAGGGGTGGGTACGATGAGGCTTGTGGCCTGATTAAGGAAGGCGCCCAAAGTAATTGTCCAGACACCAGTGGTAGCATCTGTGTTGGTGGTATAGTGGTGAGCATAGCTGCCTTCCAGACACCAGAGGTAATCCTGTATCTAGTGATGACCATTTAGAATACAAAACATTTATAGTCATAGCAAAAGGGATTTTCAGTAATTACCTTAAAAAGAAATGTAGATGACCCAGTTGAACAGAACTGCAACATTTTAGAGTGATATAGAAGACTAGAGAAAATAAAAACACCATGTATATCTGGAAGGGGAAAAAATGTGTGTTGCAAAGGTATTAGCAATTTTTTTTTGTTGTTTTGAGACAGGATCCCCCTGTAGCCCCAGCTATCCTGGAACTCACTCTGTAGACCAGGCTGGCCTTGAACTCCCAGAGATCTGCCTACGTCTGCCTCCTGAGTGCTAGGATTAAAGGTGTGGGCCACCATGCCCAGCTTAGCAATTCTTAAATTTGTTAGTATGATGCAGTTTAAGTCAAAATTCTAACAGAACTTTTTTGAGAAGAATCTGAAAGTAGGTCTGAAGCTCATTTTAGACATTTGAGAAGAGCTGATTGACTTGAAGAAAGTAAGGGCTGGACCAAGGCCTTCTACGATGCAAGCATGTCAGTCAGGTATCCTGCTGAAGGGGCCTTGTTAATCATTTTTACATCTCCATTAATGGTGTTCAAACACTAAAATAAATTCCTAAATGGAATAATAAATTCCTAAATGGAATGGCTTTTTAAAAAGAGAGGGAAGAGAAAGAATGAGGGAAGGGGAGGACAAAGTCACAAATGAAAAGTAAAAAGAGCTACTCAGCTACTTTCAAATCTGTGTGGCTGAATTATGCACCTAGAGACAGCAGATGAAGTGACTACACATCAAGAGGCATGTCCGAGGCCCGTGAGATGCCACAAAGTGCAGCTGTACATACTGGGTCAGCATCTGCCAGGAGAACGTGTAGCTGGCAAGCCACAGACCCTGGTACCCCTCATTACTGCTCACTTCTCACTGTGCCAGGGACCTCAACAGGGAGATGGCCCAGCCTTCTGAGCCTCAGTTTCATGAATAAAGGAAGCTAACTTACAAGAACAAATATAGCTGTTAGCACAGGGTCAGGTAGAGCAGGGACTGGGTGAGTGGTAGCTATTATTACAGTTTATTATTTTTAGAATGACAACCAGAAAGCTAAGGCGTCGATGCAACATTTGCAGGTGATTTTCTTGTATAGGTTAAGAGAGTCTGAACTGAAAATCCAGCCAAGGTACAGGAAAATTACTCCCTTTATAAAAGGTTTTACCACAGACATCCTTTAACTAGGGGCCCTTCCACTCCACATTTAACACATAATTAGATACTGCTTAGCCATGACATTTTTCTAATCAAAAGCTATTCTTCTCCAATTCCTGCCACAAATAAAAGTTCATCTGCTAGTATTCTCTGTTGCTTTTCTTATCAATAGTGATGATATCAAAGAGATTCTGGATGATGGAAGCAGAACCAAGTCCACCCACAGCACCATGACCTGTAAGCAGCCACACCTGGCACCCACAGCACCATTACCCGTAAGCAGCCACGCCTGGCACCCACAGCATCATCACCCATAAGCAGCCATGCCTGGCACCCACAGCACCATCACCCGTAAGCAGCCACGCCTGGCACCCACAGCACCATCACCCGTAAGCAGCCACGCCTGGCACCCACAGCACCATCACCCATAAGCAGCCATGCCTGGCACCCACAGCACCATCACCCATAAGCAGCCAGCTTGGCACCCACAGCACCATCACCCGTAAGCAGCCACGCTGGCACCCACAGCAACCATCACCCGTAAGCAGCCACGCCATGGCACCCACAGCACCATCACCCATAAGCAGCCACGCCTGGCACCCACAGCACCATCACCCGTAAGCAGCCACGCCTGGCACCCACAGCACCATCACCTGTAAGCAGCCACGCCTGGCACCCACAGCACCATCACCCATAAGCAGCCATGCCTGGCACCCACAGCACCATCACCCAGCCTACCAAGCAGCCACGCCTGGCACCCACAGCGCCATCACCTGTAAGCAGCCATGCCTGGCATCTACAGAACCATCACCTGTAAGCAGCCACGCCTGGCACCCACAGCACCATCACCCGTAAGCAGCCACGCCTGGCACCCACAGCACCATCACCTGTAAGCAGCCATGCCTGGCATCTACAGAACCATTACCCGTAAGCAGCCACGCCTGGCACCCACAGCACCATCACCCATAAGCAGCCACGCCTGGCACCCACAGCACCATCCCCCATAAGCAGCCACGCCTGGCACCCACAGCACCATCCCCCATAAGCAGCCACGCCTGGCACCCACAGCACCATCCCCCGTAAGCAGCCACACCTGGCATTTCAGTTACCCTGGCTAGTCAGTATTTCCATGCCTGCAGTGTAGAGTTTGTACACACAGTTTTAATCATAACTAGCCCAGGCATTTATCTTTAAACCCAACTGGAATAATGAAGGAATTCTTCCCATGCCCTGACATACTCTTTGCATGCCATACTTGCCTAATAATTCCTCTCTGCTCTATCCTAGGAATGATGCTGTATAGTTGCTAGGCAAAGGGACAGGCTATTGCTCCTAACGTGCAGGCTAAAAGACTCCCCACTTCTACAAGTTTTGTCAATATTCATTTTTCATTTTTTTTCTCTTTTAAAAAGCCTTGGAAGGGTACTCAATATATAGAGCATAGGCACATGAGAAAGTATAATTCTGATTCTTGCTTCCTGTGGAGAACTCTGGGTCTGAGATGGCCTTTTTTTTTTTTTTTTTTTTTTTTTTTTTTTTTTTGTATGTGTATGAATGTGCTGTCTGTCTGCATGCAGGTCTGTGCACCCGTGTCGTGCAATGCCGCGGAGGTCAGAAGAGGGTCTCGGATCCCCCTGGAACTGGAGTTCTCCTGGAATTGGAGTTACAGATGGTTCTTAGCTGCCATGTGGGTGCTGGGGATCGAACCCAGGTCCTCTGCAAGAGCAGTCGGTGCTCTTAACCGCTAGGCTATCTCTCCAGCCCCCTGAGATGGCCTTTTAAAAGTACCCAGTGGAAGCAGAGGACCAGCTATTTGAACTGCTGCATTGCCTAGCCATTGCATGTGGACCTCCTTCAGGGAAGGAACCTAACATAGGAGAGGCAGCTGCCTTCTGCTCAGGACCTTGCCTTGAAGAAGGAGCCGCCTGCATTTCTAGCGGTTGGTGCAAGCGAGCCTCAGGCCTAGGCTGCAGTGCCACACCAACCTTTAAATTCTTGGGGTTTGGGTGAAATGCTACACACAGAGCTGCCAGCATCTTACATACTTGGGAATTGGTGGCGGCTGCGGCATCACCTTAGGGACATTGAGTGCCCATCCATCAGTAAGGGATCAGGCTAAGGCCATCAGTTCTCCTTGAATTTGGAGGTGACATTTATTTACACAGTGATTATACAGCATCTGCATTTGGCCTTAGGAATCCAGCAAAGATAAGAGGAAAAATGCTCTGCCCTTGTGGACTTCTTTAATGGGAAACTCAGTAAACAAATATATACAGCCTTGCTTAGGATGTGAAAAGTCATTTCAGAGTAAACTCTTAAGACATACTTATAAGTAATTAGAAATCTTTGAAAGGAATTTTGGGAATTCAGAAGATGAAAGAGTACTTCTGGATAGGTTTGAAAGGAGGCTTTGGGAAGCTGGTGACTTTTGAGTAGGCGACTAGAGGCCCATAAATTTCCATGTGTGGGAATGAAAAGAGGAGAGGCAAGCTAGGAACATACAAGACTCAGGTGAACAGTCTTGGGATGGCAACACACTGAGAAAAGCTCAGCTTACTGGGAGGAGGGGGAGGAGGCTGTGGGCTGTGCCATGCAGTGTAGCTGGCTCCTGGGTTGTGCTCTATCCAGCTTCCTCTGCCCTTAATCCCAGAAGGCTGATCTTTATGGGTTACATTTGGGAGTGCCCTCACCTTCTGGCTTCTGGTGGGAGTCGGGAGGAGGAGGGTCCAGTGGTAGAGGGTTGCAGAGAGGAGTTGATTCAGCATCTGGGGACAAGCTTGCCATCCACAGCCCATGATTTCATTTGCTGTCTCCTCCTGACTTAGAGTTTTCCCTCCATCTATCAAGATGGATTTAGCCAGTAGGGTGATACCAGACAGCCAAGAACTGGCCTGCAGTGCAGCCCTCCTCAGGTGGACTGACTCTAGGAGACAGTGATGAGGGGAAACCCTAGGCCCAGCACCGGGACAATTCATCTCTGTCTTTCTCTTTAAGGTAGGTTGCATTTAATCCATTTCTCTCCGTCCCTTTCTAGCTTGACATTGCAGTGAGAAAGCCAAATATTTTAGGCTTCAACATGCTTTTCTTCCTCAGTGATGTGGCAGTTTATACTTTTATTCCAAATATGGCCTGAAAGGTTAGAGGTGGTAAATGGCTCCGTGGCACGCTGACTGTAAATCTGAACTGAAATAGAGTCTGTAACCCATTATCAGATTCTGAATCAGGCTGCTCTGTCCTTCCCCAGTTTTGCTTCAGTGAAATTGTGTTTTTATTCTGTCAGTGGACAGTTTACACACCTAATGTTAAAAGAGAATTTTTATAATGAGTACTTGATGTGAGAGAGACTAGTTATATTCTTCAACTCTGAGGGATTTCATTGAAGTAACAAGGACATCACATGTAATTCTGAATGGTAGAGGTTTTTAATGTTGTCTCCATTAAGCATTTGTTACCCACACATAACACTTTTTTTGCGAGTAAATTCCCAGAGCACAATTCATCTTTCTACAGGTAGGAAGGAAACATTGCTGCCTACTTCAACTCCACTGCGGAGCAAAGCATACTTTTCCAAAGAACAGAATGTGATGGTTGGTTGGAAACTTTTGGAGTTACAGCTTTTAGCTTTACCTCTTGAAATAAGAAAAAAATATATAAATGAGTCCCCAGATGAAGGCGTGTCGGGCACTTTATAGCCTTAATTGACTCCAGACACAGGCTATGATTTGTAAGCAAGCAGTGACAAGAGGAAGTGAAATCAAATTAAATTAAGGACAGGAAGGGAAGAAGAGATACCTAGGAGAGGTGATGAGTCTTCTGAAGGCTCCTGAAGACCTGTCTGTGCTGAAACCGGAAGTTGGAGGCCACTGCTCAGTTCTGCCAGAAGATGAAGTCTGGAAACATTTCAGTCCTGAAAAAGACCTCTCTCCTAAGAAGTATTTCTTGATACTCATTGCTTTGTGCACCCCAGTGGTTCAGGCACATTTGCTTCTATTCCATTCCCCCAGCCAGCTTTAGAACCATCTGCCATGAGATACAGTAAAGGATGTTTTGGAAGGACTGACTGCCTTTTTTGTTTATAGTTTGACATCTTGATGTTCCAGCTTATGTAGATAAAAGTCTGGGAACCAGCTGTCCACAGTGACCACCATGTTTGGAGTTGTTTCATTTCCCTTGCTGGTCACCCTTGTCTAGTTAGTGACCAGACTCCAGAGACAGGGACTTTGTCCCACTGCCCTTACAGCTTAGAGCATGGTTTAGCACACATCTGGAAGTGAAAGAAGTGAATTAGCCCTAGTGTTTCCTCTCTTGTCCATGCCACTGTGGCCATGTGGGATTGGTTCCTGACACCCGAAGCTTGAGCCTGTGGAGTGGCATTGGGTCCTCATTCTCTCCTGAGCCTGGACATTGTGCAGAAAATGTCACTTTCATTATGTTTCTTTATCCCAGAAACCTTTAGTACTGCCCATTTCCCATACAACAAGCTCTGTTATTTAGTTTTATCCAGGTCTTTATAAAACTGGGCTGTGCTTTTCCAGGATTGAGTCCCACATTTGCCCCATGGCCCCGCCAGCTACAGCCAAACTTCCTGAGGACGGCCGCAGTCAACCTTCTTCCTCCCTGCTTGGCTACTGCTCTTCTCCTGCCTGGGCTGCTCACCTTTACTTTCTCAAATTTGACTTACCTTGCAAAACAAGGCTTATTCCAACCTTTACTGGTCTCTTGAATTCAAACCAATTGCTGCCTGCTTTACTTACTAAATAAGGAGCTATTTATGGCCCGTGACATCCTCTGTATTACTGTAGTATGTTATTTAATGATTATATAAGTTTTAACTTTCCGGGCTGGAGAAATAGCCTAGCGGTTAAGAGCACTGACTGCTCTTGCAGAGGACCCGGGTTCAATCCCCAGCACCCACATGGTGGCTAAGAACCATCTATAACTCCAATTCCAGGAGAACTCTAATTCCAGGGGAATCCGAGACCCTTTTCTGACCTCCGCGGCATTGCACGACATGGGTGCACAAACCTACATGCAGACAGTACATTCACACACATACAAAAATTAAAAAATAAAATAAAAAAGATTAAAAAAAAATAATTTTAACTTTCCAGGTGCAATTGGAAACATGCTGCTGGGTTGAGTCTGTATGGTATCATCTACTTCGGGGGAAAGAGATGGAGGGGGAGGAGAGGCTGTAGGTCCACCTTGATGATTGTTTTAGCCTCGCTGCAGGAGGATATGAGCAGTTTGTGGTCAGCCTTAGACAGGCCCAGCCCTGCCTGGTCGTCTCCATATTGCCAGGCCCAGCACAGCCTGGCCATCTCCATATGGCTGGACCCCGTACAGTCTGGTCATTTTCATATGGCCAGACCCATCACAACCTGGTCATCTCTGTATGGCCAGGCACAGCACAGCCTGGCCTGCAGTAGAGTTCCTTGCTCTGTTCTTAGTAATGAATAGAAGGCACTCCCAGGATATTTGTTTATTGTTTGACCTCAGGCTAAAAGAATCAACATAGATAATTTTCCTTCTGAAAGCCACACAAACTCTGTTTCGTTCAGCCTTTCCATCATTAGCTGTTCTCCCATGCCTGCCTTCAGGTTCAGACTGAAATTAAATCAATTTCCTCTCATTCTTTTCCCTGTGAAATTGGAGAACAGTTGTTTAGTCACCTCTTTATAAATAGCCCTTCAACAAGTTAAATTGCCTCTAGGACTTGCTTTCTCCAGATTGAATTATCCCAGAGTCTTTTCTTTCTTCCTTACAGTTCTTTTTTAAAGAAACATTTGTTTTTTAATTTTGTCCAACTTTTTATAAAACTTTCTTCTTTTCATAATTGTCCTGCAGGAGACCCTGGCAAGGTCCTCCTGGAGCCGTCGGGACACAGTGTGTTCCTGCTTTAATCTCTTTCTCTTACTTGTGTTTTAGAGCATGCTTTTAGCCGCCCCACCTTCTGAGCAGAATTGCTTCTCCTCGTCTCAGGGCTTCTTTGGGGGCATTTCTCCAATATGTATCTTGATTTTCTTCTCATGGACACTAACTTGCATTACAAGGAATCTTATGATTACAAGTTACAGAGATTCCAATGCAAATTAGCTTAGATGGTCAAAGAAATTTATGGATTTATATGACCAGCTGGTGGGCTCAGCTGGCCCAGCACTGTCACCAGATGCCTAGCTTTCCTCACTTCCTCTCGTCTGCCTTTCACGGCATTTGCATCTCCTTGAAGGCACCCACAAGCCCTTGCTTTGTGGTAGCCACAAACCTGCAGCCTTTGCAGGTCTCACTTTCCCATGCTACCCATCCAGACAGAGAGAGCAGTTCTTACCTCAGACTACCACCCAGATACTGGGGCTCCACCAGTTGGGTCAGATGCCTGCAGAGGAGCAGATAGCACGCTTACTTGGGCCTCTTAGAACATGGTTCTTCAGCTGCAGCAGTGCGTCTCTTCTTCCATGGCTAAGAGTTGGAGAAGGGTGATTTCCAAAGACAGTGTGATAGGTTTCTTCACCAGGAGAGGAACAATACGTACATGACCAAGAAGATCTGCTTGCTTCAAAGTTGTGTCCTTTTCCTTCACTTCAGACACCTGTTGGTATCACTTTGAACCACGTCTCTGAGGACCATCTCCATTCTCTCGCTCATCAGCACTCCTGAGCATCCACTCATGCCTGGCATTGGGCAGACAAACATAAGTCAGACTGTTTCTGACTTTGAGAGACTCATCATCTAATGAAAAGATAGGTTTCATTCTCTCCCTTAAAACCTATCTTTGGGGGCTGGAGAGATGGCCTAGCGGTTAAGAGCGCCGACCGCTCTTACAGAGGACCTGGGTTCAATCCCCAGCACCCTCATGGCGGTCGAGAACCGTCTGAAACTCCAATTCCAGGAGAACTCCAGTTCCAGGGGAATCCGAGACCCTCTTCTGACCTCTGACCTCTGCAGCATTGCACGACGGGTGCACAGACCTGCATGCAGACAGTATATTCATACACATACAGAAATAAATAAAATTAAAATTAAAAAAAAAACCTATCTTTGGGGCTGGAGAGATGGCCTAGCGGTTAATAGTGCCGACCGCTCTTACAGAGGACCCGGGTTCAATCCCCAGCACCCACATGGTGGCCGAGAACCATCTGAAACTCCAATTCCAGGAGAACTTCAGTTCCAGGGGAATCTGACACCCTCTTCTGACCTCCGGGGCATTGCATGACACGGGTGCACAAACTTGCATGCAGACAGTACATTCATACACATACATAAATAAATAAAATTAAAAAAAAAAACACCTATCTTGACAAGTGCTGCCATCACAGTGTGCCCAGAGGTGGGGGTGGAAGTGAAGAGCTCATACAGGAGAGGTGAGTTTTCAGCTAGGCCTTGAAGGGATTCCCCCAGATGTGAAAGAAATGGTATCTTTAAAAAAAGAAAACAAACTTTCAGCAGGTCACTGAAACTGAGGAAGGTCCTTGCACTGGCCTCTGGTGGGCTCTGTGGAGGTGAGGAATCAGACTGCAGCAAGGATGATGACCAGAGGAGCTGTCACAGCACAGACCTGGGCAGACTCAGTGAGGGCCAGAAGTAAGCTGGTGGCTGGAAGGACAAAACATGGCATCGAGACCCGTTTCACAGGAGATAGGATTGGTTAGATACAGTCAATGGGATCACCCATTATAGATGATGTTGAAGTTTGAATTGTAGGTGACTAAGTGGGTAGTTATAGTTTCTGCTGTAGAGGTACATGACCAACACACAAGTGACACATGTATCAGGAGGTTGTAAAGGAAGAAATGGACTGCAAGAAAGGATTCTATGCCATGGCTGTTGACTGAGGTGACATCAGAGTGTACCTTGGAGAGAAGTTGACCAAGGGACATTTCAGATGAGAAGAAAAGAAGACCTTGGAATAATTCTTGGGGAAAGACATCTGGTAGCTCATCAGCAGCTAGGAAGCCTGGAGAGGCAGCTCTGGAGAAGGCAGGTGTGGGGTCCTCCAAATAGCAGACTACTCTCTTCATGAAGGCATTGTCACCTGGCATGGTTTATGGCCTTAAGAACAGGGATACCGGAGTCCATTCCCTTCTGGTGTGTGGTCTGTGGCCAAATTACTTAACCCCACTTTCTTCTTTTGTAATATGTGAAAAAAGTAGTGCCTGATTTTGGAGGATTAAACAGAATGATGTATTTTGGAGGTGCATGGCCTAGAAACCAGTGGCCATACAGGCTGCTTCTCATCTTACAAGTCTGTACACATCTGCCTTAGCACTCACTGCCCACTAATGTGAACTCCAAAATTAGTTTATTTGGACTTAAATAATTTGTTCCTCTAAAAACTAGTGTTTCCAGTGCAACAATTTAAATATATGATGTGTTGAGGTTTTTTTGAGATTATTTATTGGATAATTTTTTTCTATTGGTTTTCAGTTTTACTTCTGACTTAGGTATGCTTTTTGTTTCTTCCACATTTTACATATTTTGGAATTATTCTTAATCTATCACAGCATGCAGCTTTCCTGTTTTCTTTTCTCTCTTCTCCCCTTTTTTTCCCTTCCTCTTTCCTTCCCTCCTTCCCTCCCTTCCTCCTTCTCTCCCTTCCTCCCTCTTAAGTTTCCTTCCTGAGAATCCTTCCTAAAATTGTGGCATGCTCTGTTAGCTGCTCCCCGGCATTTTAGTCAGTTTCTGCCATATTACTTTTAATCAGGATCCTTTCCTCATCTATCCAGAAACTGGCAGTGTTTTCAACTCTTCTCCATAGGGTCAAGAACCTTAACTTTCTGTCTTTTTTTCCTTGTTCCCTTTTCCCAGGTAGATGTTTTGAAGCACAGATTAGATCTGTGTGCCCACAATAATAAGCAGCATGAATGTGAAATCTGATTTAAGAGAATATTGTACAAACTCCATTAAATTTTGTTTTTTAGCCTGGACTAATAAAGAGCGGTGCTCAGAGTGTGAACACGTTGCTGAGTCCCTGGCCCTCACTGAGCCAGGCATCGTGTGTGTTCATGTTTAAGTGATTGGGTGGGTCACTTTTTTATTTATTATGAACACAAACATTGATGCTAACAACTGACATGTGAAAGGAAAGAAGGCGCTAGTGATGAAAACCATTTAATGATTAGTGAGGAAACAAATATTGTTTAATGAAAATAAAAACCATGTCGAAAGGGCCTAATGCTGACTTTTGGAAATATAACCGTGTTGCGGTCTTTTGTGTACCCTCTGTCCTGTACAGTAGATATTGTTTAAAATTGCTTGGGAACTGGAGCTTGCAATTGTGAGCCTGGAATGTCCTGCAGATAATTAAGTTGTGGTCAGGCTTTGGAAAAATAAAAAGTTCTCGAACTATGATTTTATAAACATGCTACAATAACATTTCTTTATATTTAACAGTTTCTTATAGAAAGTTGATACTCTCATGAGGCATTGATTAAAGGTAAAACATCAAGAAAGAAAAAATATTAAATTAAAACTTCACTTAGGATGTTGACAGTTGGCTTGTAATATTAAACAGATGTGTGTGTTCCAGGGATATTCTTCTTTCTGAGCTGAATTACTAAGTTGTATTTTTTTAAATGACAACTACAAATTTCTGATCAGGTAATAATTTTTCTACAGTCTTGTGCATCTCCCTTCATCTGCAGCTCGAGGCGTGATGACCGCGGCAGCGCCGGCTCCTCTGAAGCTTTTGCTTGCTTTCCCTTTTCTTCCCTTCCCTCCTGAAGCTCAGCCGGGCTCTTAGGATTTCATGATACATTCTTGGAGATTGATTCCTTGAAATAATTTTGAGATCCTTGGGTGGAATTTTACCCTGGTGGATTCATGTCTGTAGTTTCCTCCCATGGAAGCTTTGCTTTGGCATTTGAGCACACAAGTTGACCTACATTGTGGTATTGTATTTGTGTGGTCAATTGTAAAGGCTTCATAATATGTCTGTATAGCCAGCCATGCAGATCAGCTTGTACCCCATGCCGTGGGACCAAAGAAATGTCAGCGAGGAGACCTAGAGGAATCAGACACGGAGTAAAAGGCTCTGTGAATTCTTTTCCCTCATAAGGACTTTGCCTTTACATTCTGTAAGGCGAACATAGAGTGAGGGCGATGGAGTTAGGGATAGCTGAAGGGAGTTAGATGGACGCATGAGTTCGATTCTGTGGCATGAAGTAAAAAATATTTTGCATCCTCAAAGATTCTTCAAATTTTTTGCATGAGTAGATAAATTATACATTGTTATACATTCTTTTTAGGCCAATGAAAAATTTCAATTTCAACATCATTTTAGTTAAGTCCCTGTTTTTTGAAAGATATGTTACCCTAGGCAGTAGTGTCTGATTAACCTGGACAAACAGTTTTGTTGCTTTGGATAGATTTATTTATCTTGGAACTATATGTTTGCACAGTCTTTTGGGAATCAGTGTTTTCTTCTCCCCCTGCAGATTGCATTTGGAAAGCTCTGACTTGGGGCCTTAAGTATATGGGAAGCATTTTCAGTAAACACGAGGCCTGCTAGACTATCTAAAAAATGTATTTTATGATACAAAACTGTGTTTAGACTTAAGAATAATGGATTCATTTTAATAGTATGCTATTTCAGTATGGCTGTTTGTTCTATATCCTAAGCATGGGAATATTTTAGAGATATTTGTTTTTTGAAGTCTGATTTAGGAGCAAAACATTTAAGATTTGTTTTTACATGAAAGGATTTGACTCATACACCTTTTAAGTTTTCAGTTTTTCTTTTCCATCTCACTGTTTTAGAACTACTCTCTATATAATTACAAAATAATCTACATATAATTACAATATAATATAATGTATGCAGAGAATAAATTTTCGTATGTGATGTTATCACAGTTTAATCCAATCCCTGCCATACTCTCCTGGAAATGTGACTTGCTAATTCTTTCCCTTTTGGAAAGAGTTAGAACTTTGAGTGATATACAGAAAATAAGTTGAGTATAATTTGCTACTCTAGTCTAGAAAGAGCCACCCAGTTTGAACTTAAGACTCTGATGAGTAGTATAAAATATATCTGCTAGGGGTTTGTATGTATTGGGTTTTCCCCTCATCTTTATTATTATTTCATTCAAATTCTCTTTCAGTGTTTTGCTATTAAGGAGTATCACAAATATTTTAAATAGTTCTCTCTAACCAGAATTCTTAATTATTAGCAGATTTAAGTAGAAAATTCTGTTTCACTTTGCTGTTCTTACTGCATCATAAGATAACTCTGTAAATGATATTCATATTTTGGCTTGCTCACAGATCCTAATTTTAGTATCATGCTTGACTGAGCAGTAAGCTGCTGTGATCAGCTATGGGGAATTGTGTTAGGCAAGCTTTATTTTCTGTGTCAGTGTAGTTTGCAGTTTCTACCCCCAAGTTAGAAAAGCACAGTTTTAGAACCGGTCTTTCAGTTTTAAAGTTCAGTAACCCTACCATGGAGAAGGGGAAAGGGCGAAGCTTTCAGACGCAGTGACGACTGAGCACACCATTAGGCTGTATCCCATCATCTTTTAAAATTTTATTTGGCACCACTTTTTCTCTGTACAGTGTTTGGATCTTCTCAGTTGTTCAGCAGATAGCAAAGTCAGTTGTATTAGGGGGAGCAGAATACATTACCCCCCTCAAGATATTAATTTTGGGCTCTATTAACCTATATAGTTACAGATTGAGAAGTAGAAAGCACTTATGGTTCCCTAGTGGTCTGAGATAGGAAATGCATCTCTTGAAAATTTCATTAGAACTATCCATAAAGCTTCTAATTTTATTGGAAACAAAAATGTTAATAATTTTAGTTAGGTTTCTTGCTAAAGTGTTGTTTGAATTACAGCTGGGGTTACTGTTTTCTTACCGAGCTCAGGTGGTCTTATATGAAAGCGAGAACTGATTAGCACCTGTACTTGAAGCCACTTAGGACATGGAGGAAAATTCTGTAGATGCTTGTGTGCTAAGAAGACTGAGAAAAATCTGGTGGGACTTTCCTTTCTCATCTTTTTGTCAGGTTTATCTTACTTAATTTTCATGAAAATAATGTGTTTGTTACTGTGGTTGCACTGTGATTAAGCTTTGGCTTGTGTATGATATTTTATTGTCCCTGTCCTGGAAAATTATAGCAGTTTTTATGAGGAGTGGTTTGTGGGTTCACACAACCCACTTGGAGTGCCATTTACTATAATTCTCTTCTAAAAGGACCATAAAACATCATGTAAATTGTTTAAAAAGGGAAAAGTCTTTTTCTGAGAAAGACAAAGACACAATCTTTCCAAACTTCTTTTTTTTCCCTTTTGTTTCTTACAGCAAGTTCCATTAATTTCAGTTCATTTTATTTTAAGCATTAGTGTTATATTGTAAAACTGTAAAACTGGGTACTGGTGCAGCATAAGAATTATCAAATTCATTATGCTAGAATCTTTTGAGATGCACATTCAGTGACTTTTGTAAATGAAGTTAAGGAAGAAAGGAATTTATAGCATATGTGTCTTACAAAATCCTCACAAGGTAGTTGTATGTTTGTGATCTGCATTAAGATATAATCTTTGGTGATGAATCTTGGGAAGCTCATGTTGAAATTCACAAACAGACTGACCTCCATGCCAGTTGGCTTGTTGTGTTCCGTTTATGTGCATCATATGAAGAAAGCATAAATTGGCACAATCACAAGGCCAAAGTTTTGTCATGGCTTTGTACAGATGGCTCACACTGATATTATCTTGTGTGAGCATGAGTCTCACAGAGACCAAGGAAGGAAATTGATCATGATTTCTCCAGTATTTACATGGCCCTCTGCTTCGGGCCAGTCAAGGCAGGCATATTTCATGTTTAGCAGATCTTTATAAGAAAGTCCATATACATGAAAAATATGGAATTGGGGCAGTGGTTTCTTTGTGTGTGTGTGTGTGTGTGTGTGTGTGTGTGTGTGTGTGTGTGTGAAGGTGTAGTTTGTTCAGAGTGGATTTAATTAGAGCCACTTCCTCGGGCCATGTGTGATCATTCTATTTGCCGCGGCATCCTGGAGAAACACAGATGAGATTATGGTAGCTGTCTTCATGTACACAGTGATAGGAGCACTGATCTCTGCAAAATGCTCTCTTCTGTTCACATTAGTACTGCTGAAAACATGCAGGGATCTCTGTAGTTTAAACACTTCTGATTTTGTGACAAGAACAGGTCATAAGTAGATGGTGTTTGTGTGTCCTATGAGGGGTGTGGTGAGACACCCAAACGTGGCTGTAAGTCTTTTTGTTTTAAGCCTCAATACCTCCTGCATGCATATGATTTCATGAAAAAACATCAAGAGGGTTTATTATGTGATGTAAGTTCTTCTTCGTTGTGTAAAATCACACACATAAAATCAGCTTTCTAGAATGTGAGAACTTTTCTGGAGTATTCTGCATTCTATACTTTCTGTTTTTACTCTTCTCCATCAGGGTCTTTGGGCTCAGTCAGTATCACAGAGCTGTTAAGCAAAGTGAGTTTGGAGAATAGAAAATGGAAGTATGATTGGTATGAAGATTGACAAGAAAAAAGGAAGCTAATGTGTGGGAAGTACCAAGGAATGCTCAGAGTCTGCAACGCTGCTCTCGGAATCCCCTGTCCTCTTCCTGGGCTAGTCTGACAGAGTTGGGGTCTTTTGACCAAGACTTTATCCTGAGAACCCACTCTTCTGTGGTTAAGCTCACTAAGAAGACTGGCATTTCAACCAGGGCTGTTGAGTCTACTGTAGATTTTCATAATTAAACATTAGTTTGTTTGAAATACCATTGAATAAATTGCTCTAATGTGGGATACTTATAGGATCAGCCTCACTCTAAAGCAGCAAACCCTGAAATGTTCACATTAGATACTACCCTCCACTATGAATTCATAATGCCATGTTGTGTAATGTCATCATTATTATAGTAAGTGATAGAGAATGCTGTGTTTGGGGGGAAGAGTTTTTTGATTAGGAAATAGTTTTTGTTTGTTTGTTTGTTTTAATGCAGACAAAAATATGTTCCAGTCATTTAGAGTTCTTGAGCAAACATGCTGAGAGGTTTAGTCAAGATTATGTTTTGCTTTATAAAGTATTCAGTTGGAAATAAATTTATTTTGCTAACTTCTATCCAGAGTGATGCTTGCTTCTATTTTTCATTTAGGTCCTTTAGGAAGTATTGTTCATAGACTTTGAGTGACACTGAGCCATTTACCAAACAGTAACATTTTTATGTGAAAATCTTCATCAGTAAAACCAATTCCTGCCAGAAAAGAGGCACAGTCTTTCAGTTTTCCGCCAAAACTGCAACTTCAGAAAGTATGTAAGAGATGTAGCAATTAACCTACATGCACATTTATAATGCTAGAAAATGGGCAGCTAGTTATATTCAAAGACAGGATCTGATAGGCCCAAATTGCTTAAAACATCACAGTTATTGAAGATATACCCTAGGGAATTTGAGAAACCATTTAACAGATGAAAGTACATTTTGAAAAGTCTGACCTTACAGGCAATCATAAAATGAATCAAAACAGTGCTTTTTTTTTTTCCCCCTGAAATGTACAGAGCCCATCTGTGTCTAATCCAGTAATTATAGACTGTGTTCAATTACCTTTTCAAACTTGGAGCAGACTGGAGACTAGGCAGTGAACAAACATAGGGTTTTGTCTAGACCTCAATTGACCACAGTCTAAAACGTGAATTTCTATCTAATTTTATTTTTTGTTTGGTTTGATAGTTCTTAAAGGATTCACTTTGCTACTTGGTGTTTCACCCTCGTGGTTTGAGATGCTGCCGTTTCTCATCACAGAAGTAGCCTGTGCCATAATGAGATGCTTAGTTTTGTGAATATTTAATTCTGCTTGCAAATCAATAATTTATGCTAGAAAGAAGACTACAGTGGGTAGGGGGAATTGTGCCAATGTGTATTATTTTTTTAAAAAGGCCTTAAAAATGTTGCTGCTGACTCTTGTTCATGTATTAGGGAAAAATAATTTATTTTTTCTTAAATGTAGAAAACTATTGGTAATTTTCAGTTGCTGTTTTCACTCAGCATTTAAAAAAAATACATGGAGATTGCCAAAAGAAACCCGCCTTTCTGTCTTTTATCGTATGCCCTTCGGTTTTTTTCTGTCTACTCGTTTTATTGCATTTGCTAATCTTTCATCATAAGATCCAGTGTGCAGCATTCACATCCCATTTCCAACCCTTTCTTAATAAGTCAGTTTATGAGCTGATGAATCTGAGGGAGAATTATCCTCGGCTGCCACAGCACTTACAGATTGTTAAAATTTACCCAGGAGTCTTGGTAGTCTAGGTTTTTTTCTCAAGGTGTAAAACAAAAAAAGATGACCACAACTTTCAGAATCGCCTCTGTAGTGTCAAAGCGTTTTTTTTTCTTAGTGAGCAGTTAGCACTGGAAACAAACGTTTGAGGAATTCATTGGAAGTATTGCACACCGGGTCAGGAAGTTTTCTAGAAACTTTTTGACCATTTCTATTATGTTATTTTTAAATGCTTGTGTTTATTTAGATCTCATCCTCTTTTGCAATATTTAAGGACTCACTGGGAAGAGAAGTAGTTTTATTTGGTTGTCATTGTACTTTCTGGGAATTATGTGGAGAAAATGAAACTTAAAGAGGATTACAAGTGCCTTATCCCCAGGGTTTCTGCTAGGCTCTTGCTCTGGACACTTGACCCTGTGGTTCCTTTCTCCTTCCTGTTCCCTCTCTCTATGGTACTGTTATCACAGTTGTGTCACTTCTTTGCTTCCCCTGCCATCCACCTTGTCTGCGTCTACGCAGGGAGCACTCTGTTTCTTTTTCATCCCTTCCACATTCTTGGGCCAGCTGCACTGGCAGGGGACAGGCTTGCTTGGAGGCTGACCTCAGTCTCTCCCTCCATTGTGTGTGTTTTCACACTGGCTGATGAAACCTGCTCCAGCTTCTTCCACTGGGCTGTAAACTCCTTCAGATCAGAGGCTGGGTGGTGGTGTGTTCTCCCTTTGTTTCTCGGCCTTAACTCAGTGCCTGGCTTGTGGCAGGCACTCTGCTCCTGTTGACTGAATGGTAGATCTTCCATTGAATTCTTAGTATTGAAAAAGGTCAGAGTGAAAGGATCCTTAAAAGCTAATAGAAATTATATTGAACGACACTTAAGCTCACAGTCTTTCTCTCTAGCCAAAAATACCTAAAAGACAGAACTTTATTTTTATTTCCCACTCTTAATTTTTAAGTGACCATGACAAAATGAGTTTTGGTTGTGAAGTCTTTGTTTCTTCTTGAAGTGGCCCTATCTGTTATACTTGACATATTGATTGCTTGTGACAGTTCTTATGTAACTGTCCCAGCTCAGTAAGAAAATTGAGAATCAGTTCTCTGGTCAAGTCTTCCTGAGTCATAGGGAAACAATGCAGAAATTATCAATTAATAGAATTGAACTCTTAGTTCTGGGAAGATACTGCTTGATGCAGTGAAGCCATCATGTAAAGATCTTACCTTTGAGGTTTTGAAGTGTGAGCTTCATCGTGATATCTCCTTGAGCCAGGAGCCTCTCAGCAGTGGCGGTTGCAGTCTCTTGGTTTTCTCTGTTACACCCCAGTATTTTCATAACCCCTTCAACCCCACTTCCAGGTCTTCAGTGTCTTGATCAAACTCTCATTCTCGGGTTAAAGAGAAAGGATATTGTCAGTGTAAAAGCAGTAAATGAAAATTAGTCTTCTATTTCAATAGTTCTCCGAACATAGTCACCTGGCAAATGGTTCCTGTACTAACAAGGAAATACCCAGGACCTCTGGCTCTACCTTGAAGACTGAGTACTTGGGTACTTCTTACTCAATTGAGGAGTAAAAATCTCACTTCTGTTCTTTTTTAGGGAAGGTATCAGTAAAATGTAGAATGTGATTTATACTAATTTGAGGATTTTGGACATGCCAGTGTGTCATATTTAAGTATTCCTCTTCTTAGTTCTTTGAAGATACTACTTTTTGTGTGATCTGCTTACTGGAGCGTATGGTACCTAAAACCATCCAAAGCACTGTACCCAAGACCCAACACCAGAGAGGAGTGTGTTGGTTAGATTGAGACTGGGCTGGGGAGATGGAGATGATAGTGCAGGTTGAGGGCTCTAGAAGTTTCCTTTACTACTTCAGAGTTTGTGCTTTGTCTTAATCATGCTCAAGTCCTGGCTAGATGAAGGGAGCTGGTTCTGGTTAAGAAGCAGTCATTTTGTGTGTATCAGCTTCTGTTAGAAGTTAGGGCTCAGGCCTGTGTAGTGCCAGGAGACAGAGAGTGGGTTCAAGCCAGCCCTCTTCCTGAGTCCCACACTAAGATGCAGGGCTTCTTCACCTCTCACGGGCATAGATTTGGGGATTTGCTAATGAGAGTTCTAGGGAAAGATTTGTTTCTTGTCTCCTCTTAATCTTCGAGAAGTCTTAAAGTCTTTACCTTCAACTGAAACTGCCTCTTTACATTTTGAATTGGATGCATTCACATCCATTTGATATGTATATTATCATATTCCTGAATTTTATTCTTAAACCCAATTGGAAAGTTTCAAGGCAAACATTTGGTTTTCTGCTAGCCCACAAATTGGGCCATGGTTGTTCAATCATGGCCTTCTGTTGAATGAGGCAATATCACATGTTAGAAGTATATTTTGTTAGGAGCCCACAAAGCATACCAACTGTCAGTCCTTTGTCATGTCTGACTATAAGCAGTATTCAATAATAATGATCCCAAGTTTCATTTGTAGGTTATTTAAATGTATCATTCAGAATTTAAAGGCTATCACCGAGAAAACCTCTAAGGAGATTTTGTGTACCCTGCTTGCCCATTTACCTAGAAGCTAATGATTTCCCAGTGGATTCAAGTGCTTACCAAACCCTTAGACACATTTCACTCATGGAACAGCAAGTCCAGTTCTGTGTCTGGAAGACCTGCTGGTGTTGGGCTGCCTGCTCTATCTGGTATTCATCCATATGGAAAGGTTGTGGTGGGTACTTATTACTCTTTGCCCCCAAACCACCTTCTCTCACCAACAGTGCCTTCTTCCTTTTAGGGACGGACTGTACGTCTGACTCTGCCCAGTGCCTTCTCAGAGGAACTTTCTGCCTTTGAGGTCACAGACCAAGAGGTGGGTTAGACTCAGATCAAATCATTCAGAATCCTTCGTTTTAATTTGGAATTAAAGAAAGAGTCATTTTTTGTGGAGAGGTCTGAATTTGAACAGATAGAACTCAGGTGAACAGACACAGTGAGCATTAAAGCTAATGCAGGACAACAAGGGTCAGAAATCAGTTGTGGAGGTGGTTTGACTGTCTGGTCCCAGTGGTTTCAGAGGCCCAGCAGTATCACTGCCCTCTCTATGTTTGGATCATTTAAGCCAGTGGTGCTTAACTGGGCAAGTATTTGCCAATATCCAAAGACCCTTCTGTTGGTCATAGGGGCTGATACTAGTATCCTGCAGGTAGCAGCCAGGAATGCTGTTAAATACCTTACACCCTCCATGCAAATAATTATTCAACCCCAAATCTCAGTAGGGATGAGATTGATAAGCCCTGAATATTAACTTCTTCATATATGACCATGTGACGTGTATCCACGCATATCTTCCCTCTTTCTTTCAAAAGCTAGCTAGTTACAATTAATTTCTGTTCAAGGGGAACTTAACTAACCTAAGGGTATACATAAAACTAATTGTAAGTGTTGCTTGGTGATCAGTACACATTCTAGTTTTGTATTTATGATCATTCAGCATATAGCTGAAAGATTATATATATATTATACAAAAGCTGTTTGTTTTTTTTAAAGAGATTTTTTTTTCTGACTACTAGAATATCCCATCGCCCAGGTTCAGAAGATACTGATTTCTAGTACTGGCCAGACTCAGACGCTTGTACAGTGTCTTGAGCACATGAACAATATATATATATATATATATATATATATATATATTCCAACTTTAAACCCCAAGATTTCCTTTAAGAGCTAAACTCATGTAGCAAGAAAACAGTCACAATTTTAACAATTGTGCTTTAAAAACCCAAATGTTCTACTATGTAGAACAGAAAATAACACTTACTCATGATAGCCGAAGACCCTGCCTGTGTCTGCAGTGACTGTAGGCTGGGCAAGCTCAGATACCTGGTGCCTTTGGCTCACCTGCCCACTCATGGCATAGATTTCCTGGTGGCCACGTTGATGAAATGAGAGCTTGGGGGCATCTTGAAGAAGGACTCTAGGCACTGAGCAGGCTGGTGTTTACCACCTAGATTAAGAACAGCCCTAAAACATTGCCTTCATTTTACACAAAGGCTGCTTGTTTTTTAAAGAGATTTCTTTCCTGACTACATTTTTTTAAAGCTCTGACCTGGAGATCTCAGTTTGTCCTCCTCCCTCCCTTCTGCATTGCCCCGGTTAAACTAAACAACTGGCAGAGAGGGCTTCATGGAGCTGAGAACCGTTCTCCTTCATTGGCACACAGTCAACATACAGTGCTCATGCTTGTTCAAAAAGTACTGAATGGCTGTGTCCCCTAACTTCTCAGCTCTAAATGTGATCCTAGCCCCATCACTTCAAATGTGTATTTCTAGCCCGGGCTTCTCTCCACTCTGCTTGGAGGCACCTGTAGATATCTGTGTACTTGGCTGACTGATGCATACCAGCGCTCCTTGCTGTCTGTCCACATGCTAGACACACAGTGACTCAGGCTGGGCGTTCCTCTTGGAGTGCTTCTCCAGATGGCTGACTCTGAGCTTCCGTGTCAAACCTTCCTCGCCCACCATCTTGTCAGGGAGGCCCTCTTGACCCCTGTCCTTAAGATGCTCACCTCTTCTCCCCAGCCCTGCTGCCCACCCAACCCTGTCATCATCTATTATACTGTTAGCCAGTTTATTGCTATCACTTTGGATTTTCAAGAACATCATATAAATGGAGTTATATAGTGTAATCCTCTGAAACTACTTCTGCTCAGTTTTACTAAAGTGCTCTCGAGGGTTGTCCAGGGAGTAAACTTAGAGTGCTTCCTTCCTGCTTTAACCCTGGTGCTCTGTTACATCCTGCACTACAGATGAACATTGGGGTTTGTCTGGTTTCTGGCAATTTTGAATTGAGCTATCAGTTTTTGTGTGTAGTCTTTTGTGTGAGCATTTCCCTAGGGTCACTTAGGAGTGGAGTTGTCAGGTCATACAATGTTTGTTTAACTTTCTAAGAAACTGCTTATAAACAAACATTCCTAGCAATATTATTTATGGTAATCAAATAGTAGAAATGTCCAAGGTCCATTAGCATTGACTGATCTGACTAAATTTTTATTATTTTTATTTATTTTCTATATGTATGTATGAGTGTATTGCCTGCATGTGTGTAAGTGCACTCATACTGTGTAATGCTCGTGGAGGTCAGAAAGAGGGTGTTGAACCACCTAAAAATAGAGTTACAGATGGTTGTTAATCATGTTGGTGCTGGGAACTGAACTCAGGTCCTCTTGAAGAGCAGCTGGTACTCTTAACTGCTGAGCCATCTCTCCAGCCCCTAAATTTGTATTTTTTTTTTAATTTTTTTAATTAATTTTATTTATTTCTGTATGTGTATGAATGTACTGTCTGCATGCAAGTTTGTGCACCCGTGTCGTGCAATGCCTCGGAGGTCAGAAGAGGGTGTCGGATTCCCCTGGAACTGGAGTTCTCCTGGAATTGGAGTTTCAGACGGTTCTCAGCCGCCATGTGGGTGCTGGGGATCGAACCCAGGTCCTCTGTAAGAGCGGTCGGCGCTCTTAACCGCTAGGCCATCTCTCCAGCCCCTAAATTTGTATTTTTTTAAATTTTTTATTTATTTTGGTATGTGTATGAATGTACTGTCTGCATGCAGGTGTGTGCACCCATGTCGTGCAATGCTGCAGAGGTCAGAAGAGGGTGTCGGATTCCCCTGGAACTGGAGCTCTCCTGGAACTGGAGTTTCAGATGGTTCTCGGCCGCCATGTGGGTGCTGGAGATCGAACCCGGGTCCTCTGCAAGAGCAGTCGGCGCTCTTAACCGCTAGGCCGTCTCTCCAGCCCCTAAATTTGTATTTTTAAACCATGACCTGGGGCCGTCTCTGAGTTTATCCTCTCCTTCCCTCTCCCTTTGCTCTAGTTAAAATAGACTTAAACTGGCAGAGGACTTTGTGAAGATATCTCTCTGTCTCTCTCTCTCTCTGTCTCTCTCTGTCTCTCTCTCACTCTCTCCCTTTCTCTCTCTCTCTCTCTCTCACACACACACACACACACACACACACAAAAGAGAAAGAGTATTGATACCTACTCCAACTAATTGTCTCTTGAAAATGTAGTAAGTTCAGGAAGCCAGTCACTAAGAATGACAAGGTGGGACCCCCCCCCCATCTGCATAGAATGGCCATAAAGCAAATACAGGGAATCAGAGGTTGGTTGCCGAGCACCGAGGGGTTGGGGAAGAAGGAGAGGAACTGCTGGTTGGCATAAGGATGTGGAGTAATGGAGCAGTCCTAAAAGAGTGATACTTGCATGATTTGTAAATATACTGAAAATTAAATTATACACTTTGAAATGAACAAATTGTATAGTATGTGAAATGAATCTTAATAAAGCTGTTATTATTTTTTTAATCTAACTTTCTTTCCAAAGTTCCATTTTGTGCTCCCATTAGCAGTGTTTGCTCCATATCATCATGTTAGCACTTGGTATTGTTGATCTGTTGCTGTGCTGGGGATTGAACCCAGGGCCTCATATGTGCTAGGCTGTGCTCCTGAGCTGACCCACCTTTGTTTCAGCTGATAAAGATATATAGTGCTACTTCCATGTTGAATAGCACTTCCATAATTGCCAGCGATGTTGAACATCTTTACATCTGTTTGCCTTCCTTAGTAAAGTGTTGGTTCTAGTCTTTTGCTCACTATTAAATAGAGCTGTATTTCTGGTTGGTTATAGCACCTTGTCAGACATGTTATTTGAAATATTTCCACAGTTTCCCAGTTAGCTTGTCTTCTCAGCACTTAAAGACACTTCCTAGGAGTGTTTTGCCTGAATGTTCTTATTGTATTTTGTGTATGCAATGCCTGCAGAGGCCAAAAGAGGGTGTTGGGTCCCTTGAAACTAGAGTTATGAACAAGTATTAGCCATCATGTGGGTGCTGGGAATCACAGAGGGTCCTCTGAAGAGTTGGTGCTCTTAACCACTGACCTATCACTCTAGCCTCTTAGAGTTAATTCTCCATAAACTGCAAGTTTTGTCTGTTTTCTGAGTACATAGCAGTGTCTGGTTTGAAAAAAAGAGTTACTCAGTTAATTAATATTTAATTAGTGTATGAATAAGTTCCTCTTTTTTACCAGTGAGGAATAGATTTATTTTCCTAAGGTACATAAAAGGTAAACCTGACTGGGTGGGAAACATCTTCATTCAAAATATTCCTGGGATTCAGGAGTGTTCCCCACCCAGTTCCTCTCTAGCATTGCCTCTCCTATGCTGTTCCTCTGAAGGAGCAATACCATTTACAGTATAGAGGTTTCTTTATTGCAGTGAGTTTAGGGTAAGAATAATACTTGTGTAGGCAGTTGCAAGTCCAATTTCATGTTTCTCTTGAGTTTGATGGAAGCTTTACATAAAACATTATCATGCACAGTTTCTTGCCATATTTTGCTTTTGATGCACAAGACTTTTTGTAGGTCCGGAACAATCTTATATTCAATCCACCTGGACACCAAGTGTGGTCGTAGGGTCCAGGTCAAATCTCTTCTGTGTATATTTTAATATGTAATGTGTATGTGATTGTGTGTATGTATGCATATATATTGGTATATGTATACATTCATTTTTGCATGTGTATGTGCAGGTGTACATACACTTGTGTATAGGCATATGGAAGCAAGACATTGACATAGAGTGTCTTCATAAAAACAAAACAAAACAGCCGGGCGTGGTGGCGCACGCCTTTAATCCTAGCACTCGGGAAGCAGAGGCAGGCGGATCTTTGTGAGTTCAAGGCCAGCCTGGTCTACAGAGCGAGTTCCAGGACAGCTGGGGCTACAAGGAGACCCTGTCTCGAAAAGACCAAAAAAAAAAAAAAAAAGGTAAACCTGATGAGGTCACTTTCTAATTGAAATATTCCTTTCCCTTATTCCTCTTTAGAAAGAAGTAAATCTGCATGGTGGCGCACACCTTTAATCCTAGTACTCGGGAGGCAGAGGCAGGCAGATCTCTGTGAGTTCAAGGCCAGCCTGGTCTACAGAGTGAATTCCAGGACAGCTGGGGCCATAGGCAACCCCCGTCTCAAGGAAAAAAAAAAAAAAAAAAAAAGAAGTAAACCTAGAGATTATGAACCATGGCATGATGCAGCCTGACTCTTGGACCGCACTGTGTTCCACCCCTGGCCTTTCCATCCACTGCCCCCTTCTGTCTGAGTCGTCATCCCTCGCACTCCATCTTTGCTGAGCCAGCTTCCTTTAAAATTGACAGTGAGTCTGTCAGTATGGAGAGGTAGCTGCAGCCCTCCCTTGCCAGGCTTCCGTGGTGCTCAGGTTGGATGTGTCCCACTTTATGCCCTCATGCCTTGTGCTTTTCCTTCAGAGGACTTTAGTTTTTTTCACATGCTTATTTGGTGGTGTTCTCTTTGTCATGTTGTATGCAGTGACCTTACCGCATTTTAGTTTTTAGTGGTGTTCTCTTTGTCCTACTGTATGGAGTGACCTTCTTACAGCATTTTATTTTTTAGTGGTGCTCTCTTTGTCATGTTGTATGCAGTGACCTTACAGCATTTTATTTTATTTAGTGGTGTTCTCTTTGTCATACCGTATGCAGTGACCTTCTTACAGCATTTTATTTATTTAATGGTGTTCTCTTTGTCATACCCTATGCAGTGACCTTCTTACAGCATTTTATTTATTTAATGGTATTCTTTGTCATGTTGTATGCAGTGACCTTACAGCATTTCGTTTAGTGGTATTCTCTTTGTCATGTTGTATGCAGTGACCTTACAACATTTTTATTCATGTATTCCTCAAAAGAATTATGAAAAAATGAGGTAACATCTCTAATATGTTTTTAAACTGACTGCTATAGTTTTTCATCATGAGTTTAAATACTTGTAAAGGATATAATTTCTAGTGTACCATAAAAGTTGACATATTGAAGTGAACTGTTTTTATCCCCCTTTTAAGTGTAGCCTATGGAATCTGAATACTGCCTCTGGAAGTCTCTGTCAGATGGCAAAGCCAATTGCTGGCACCATCTTTGCAGTTAGATTTTACCACCCTTCTATTCACCAAACCCACACTTTGTCTCATTCCCTCACAGAGCCTATCTGTGCTTATGCTTGGAACATTTTCATTGATTATCCTATCACAGTTCTGTGCAACGAGATAGGTCTTCAGGTTGAAATTTAACTCTATCCATTCATTTTGATCAATGTTGGGATCAATCCCAGGGTCTCAGCTTGGTAGGCAAACTGAAATTTAATTTAAAAAGTATTCCCAGTGGTGATCAATAGTCCTTCAGTGTTGTGTATTGCGTTACCTTTGTAGTTGTTATTGGGGCACATGGATTAAAACAGAAATAAAGTTTTTCACTGGAAAAACGTCCCAAGGTCTCAGATGGGCTTCTTATCTTTCTGAGTAGCCATATACAAGCTGATGACTGTTTTTTTCTGGCGTGTGTCCAGGTTAATATTGGTTTGATTCCTAGCTTTCATTTCCTTTAGACAGAGCTAAGAATAAAAAGGGAGACAGTAGGGAAGTTCTGGCAACTTCCTATGAATTACAGGCCAAGACTGTCAATTTAAAAATAATCTGTCAGATGACAATTCATATTCTCCATTCATTTTGTCAAATGGAAAAAAAATGGGGAGGCCCTGAGTTGTACAGGGATGTCAGCCTGTCAGAGATGCTCCCTCCTCAGCTGGCCAGCTGCTGGGGGTTCCTTTGCGGACATACTGGATTGACTCAGGACAGTGGAGCCCACATCAAGACTGGTGTGGTCTGTCTTTCTCTCCAGTGGGAGATGAGATGGTGTCTAGCCTGCAACAAAGGATCTCAGTGGGGCTGTGTTGGGAAGAGGGTAGAGGGAAGGTGGAGGAGATAGGGTTTCCTCAGTGTGTGCTGGAGCACCTAGCAGCTAGCACGTGCCCAGCCTCTGCCGTGGGGACTGCTGCTGAGATCCACACCAGGGGAAGACCGCTGTGTGCTTTGTTTTGCTTTGTTTTGTTTTTATACCACAGTTTCTACAACTTAAGGCATGCAGTAAGAACTCAGCTAAAAATTCCTTTTCATTGGAAAAGCTTTCTATGTAAAATTGGATTTTAAAACCCTAAACCTTTTCAGTTTCTGTTGAAAAAATATAAAAGAGAAAATATTTTTATTCCTGAATAGTCCTTTATGCTATTAAGTTAATTTTCAAGAACAAAAATGTTCTTTTAAAAGTAAAGCTGTTATTGACTCAGTGGCTTCTGGCTAATTTAATAGTAATGCTGCCTTCCCCAAACTCTGTTTTACCCACTTATATTGCTTTAGGTAACTTTTGCTCTTTTTGTAAGTAACAAAATTCTTTTCAGATACTCTGTGAAAACAACATTTGGGTATTTTTGGTGCTTTATACTAATAGAGGTATTCAGACAATTAAAAAAAATAGTGTTGGCATTTATTTTCAATCTGCCTGTGGAGCTTTTGAGGTGTCTGGCAGGTAGTTTTAGGGATATTATGTATCATACAGATCTGTGCATACATATAATTATTACTGCTAAGAAATATTGACTACATATTAGCTTCAGCCTTCTGTGAACATGCAGATTCTTTATGCTTAGTTAATATCCTGGAGGTTTCTGCTTTGCTGCAGAAAATAGAATACAGAGTTTCTATTGCCTTTTTAAAAGCTACACTTCTTCAGGAAACCTTATCTTCACATTAGCATCTGGTTTTCTCTGAAGTCATAATTTTGGGTCAGAATTTCCAATTGTGGCATCTACTTCTATGGAGCCTGACCTGAGAATTAAAACCTAGGTTATGTATTAAATGTGAGAAATGAATGTTATCTTTCTTCTTATAAAACAGTGTGGCAATTGTGTTTAAGTATTTCCAGTATGCAGGGTTATTGTTTGTGATTGCTGTGATGAGGAACAGATTGAATAACAACTAAACGCTCTGAGGGAGGAGGCCAGGCTTGGTTCTTCTGACAGTGCCCTGAACCTGCTGTGGTGTCTGTATTGGTGAGGGAGAACCATAAAGTGGCAGAACTCCCACCAGCCAGACAGCTCATTTAATCAGTCTCCCCTCATTCTCCAGACAAGGTAACTGAGGTCTTGTTTTATCCTGTGTAGCGAAAAATGATCAGTAACTGGAAGGAGTTGGGTTGAATCCTGTTAGGAGATCACATCACTAGCTATTTTTTGTTTGTTTGTTTGTTTGTTTTTTATATAGAGAGATAAACTTTATTCAATTTTAAATATTACTAGCATGACAGCTTAAATGTTTATATTTCTTTTTTAATTACTTTTTTCATTTTTTAACAATAAGTAATAATTTATGAGTACAAGCATCCTTCATGTAATGCTGTAAGGAGATCACATCACTAGCTGTTTTTTGTTTGTTTGTTTTTTATATAGAGAGATAAACTTTATTCACTTTTAAATATTACTAACATGACAGCTTAAATGTTTATATTTCTTTTTTAATTACTTTTTTTTTCATTTTTTAACAATAAGTAATAATTTATGAGTACAAGCATCCTTCATGTACAACCAATTTGCAAGCAATTGTGCCCAAACCCACACAGCCCATGGGTCCCACCATCCAGCTGGGGGGGGCTTGTATGTTCAATCAAGTTGATCAGATGAGTGTCCAAACTATATTGCTGTAGTTTTGCCATTCACCCCAATCACAGCCCTTACATTCTACTCCTCTGTCAGCACCAGCTACACCTCACCTGTCTAGAAATACTGTGCAGCAGTGGCAGCCAAATGCCTGTATATCCCAAATCTAATTGGCTATTAGCTCTCTCCTTGGAGGAATAACCCACGGCTGATGCCACAAGCTTACATCCTCTAGTGGTTAGGAGATGTTATAAGCTACAGTAAGACCACATCACTAGCTGTTTGAAAACACTCAGTCATCCTTGGAAAGGGCAGCTCCCCTCAGGGACAAGGATGGGCTGAGGCCAGGTGGGACAGAAAGCCTTTGGTGAGCCTCTGGGGTTAAATGTGTTTCCCACTTCCTTCTCCATGAGTCTCCTTTGAAATCTTTATCTTTATTACAGAATCAAAGATTTGGTATGGAAGAATATTGTAGTAAAAATAGGTGTTCAAAGCTGTGTGATCTCTTATGCAGAATTAACCCAACTGCCCAGCAAGGGAGAACAAAATATCTTGTAGCTATTAAAGCAAAATTTTAAAGTTTTTGATACTAAGTAAAATAAATGGGATGTAAATTAAACATAGAGTATGACTTTATTTATATAGAGAATATAAATGCAAAACAGATAATGCAAGAGTTTATCTCAGTGTTGTTGATTTTATTTTATTCTCTAGTCTGTTTCATACACTATCTGAAGCAGAAAATAAGCCATAAAAATTTAAATGTAACTGAATAGATGATTTTTATGCTAAACGATGGTAGAAATGTCACTTTATAGGCTTACTGAAAGTGGAATCATGTACGATGGTGGTTCACTAACATATTGCACACAGTTGCTCTGCCTCTACCCCATGCTATGGACTCTGCTAGTGAGGGACCATGGGCGGTGTGATGAAGCCCACAAGGAACTTTTTAGTCAGCTGTCATTCTGCTTGACAAGAAAGCATTCCCAATATTGAAGGAACAGTCCTTTATTCTTTCATTTAACAGACCTCTGAGAGTGCCTGTTCTGCCTTTAGTGATTCTTTGCTCAGGGATTGTGGAAATTTTCATAAACCTGCCTGCCAGAATATTCTGTTATATGGGCAACTTGACCCAGTTCCAGTTCTTACCTGATTTGGGTTTAATGATTAAGTTGACTTTGCTATTAAATAATGTCTGGTTGTGTGGAAGCCAGTGAGTGAGCACCTACAAACCTGAACGCACACCTTTCATCAGGGCTGGCCTTGCTGGCCCCACACTGCTGTCTCTTTGTTGTACAGCACAGGTCAGGCAGCTGTGCACATGAAGGCTATTCTTCTTGAAGGTAAGCTTTTTCAGAGCACAGTATGTTTTTTCTTTACTTTCAGAATTCTTTGAAAAATCTAAAAATATTTTGAAGTCCTCAGTTCTACTTTATAATTTCAAATTAATAACTTCTTACTACTGTAATTTCATATGTTTTATACTACCCCCAGGAAAAAAAGTACTTACTTCAGGTTACTTGTATTGATTTTGGTTGGTCTTATTTCAAATTACAATTATGGCTTTCCTTCCCATGAAGTATGGCTTAGAGTTCTGTTTCAAATATGAAATGGGTCATGCATTAATAAAGCTGCTGTCTTTAATTTGAAAGAAAGGCTCTTTTAAGGAAAGTTTGTTAGGTACTGGGATACATTTTTTAAATGTTTGTTTTATCGTAGCCTCAACTTATTATTCCTGTGTCAAGAAGTGACACCTTTAGCTCTTCATCAGCCCTGATTGTACATTCCATTTCTTATGTTATAACCAAGGTGCTCCAGGATGAAGGGAATGTGCCGTGTAGGTGAACCTTCTGTTCGAGGTGCTCATACGTGATGAATGAAGGGTTCTTAAAGAAATGCCAAATTTTCCCATTGTTCAGCATTTTTATCATCTAACTCCCACCCCCATCACCTAATAGAAAAGCTTGATGTTATCCTTAAAACTGGAGCTATTTTCTACTCATTAAACATCAGGACTTTCTGTATTACTGATAGTTTTGTTCTGAAAAACATCGAATTAGTTTTGTTTGGATAAACAGAACTGTTTTCTTTGGAAATTTTATGAAGTCTTTGATTTTGAATTAGGCCAATAATGTAAATAGCCAAACCCATGAATTTATTTTATTATCTCATTCAATGAATATTCATGGAATGTTTGTGGAATGTGGGTCTGTCTTTGTGCTATTGATTGTAGGTATATTGGAGTTGGTTACTATTATAGGCTAACTACCCAGCAGTCTATTACAGGAAATAAAAGAGCCAATATTGGAAATCTGCCTCTTTTTGCTGGGCATGCTTCCCTCTAGGAAAACAAAACAAAACAAAACAAAAAGCAACCTTCAAATTTAGGAAATACTTGTGTGAATTAACCACAAAGTTCCTGTTACAGAATGTACTGAAATTCTGTGGAATAGAATTCTCCTTTGTAGAGAAGAATGAGTTTTTTCATCTCTTCATTGATATTTGTGGGATTCTTATAAGAAGCTTTTTTCTGTAGTAGAAGGAAACACACCTGCTACTTAATGGTGATGGAGATCAATGATCCTGTCTCCTTGACAGGTAATGCCTGTCATATATCCTCTAATATACGCACCTGTGAGTGGCTTCTATCCAATATGAAGCCTGTTACCTTCCTGTGTTCTTGTGTCTTAGACGGTAAAGTTGATATTATTAAAAAGAAAATACAGAATTCATCCTAGCCATGGGCTGGTGCATCTTATCTCAAGAAAATATGGCAAGACCATTCTGGGATCAGTGAGCATATTTGTTACTTGAGCTTGTGATTTTTGTTGGGGCAGGCACATTACAGACAGAGTTGGGGCGAAGGCTGTTCAGCCACATCAAGTAGGTTTTAGTCCAGTTGTATTAATAGCTAATGTTTTTTTATGACTTTTCTTTTTCTATGACTTTTATTTTTTTTAATTTATTGTTTTATATATATATATATATATAAATTTTACAAGATTATTTTACAAATCTAGTATAGACCCGTGTCTCCCTCCCAACCCTCCCCACCCCACCAGATTCACCATTTCAGTCAGTTCTTTGATGCAGTCTTTTCCTTTGTTGGTGGTGTTGTTGTTCTTTCCAATATGCATCACTCCCAACAAGAAATATTTACAACTAGGTTAATGGTGCTAGCATCCACAGATGAGGGATACCATTCGTCGTTTGTTTTTCTGGGACTGTGTTACTTCACTTAACATAATATCTTCTAGTTCCATCCATTTACCTGCAAAGTTCATGATGTTGTCTTTTTTTACTGCTGCATAGAACTCCATTGTGTAGATGTACCACATTTTCTGTATCCACTCATCAGTTGAGAGGCATTTGGGTTGGTTCCAGCTTTTTGAATAGCTAATGTTTTGAAACAATATTAAGCCTTTTGGAGCCTTGTCCCTTGTGTGTGAAGCCAGAATAATCTGTTTCCTCATGTGTAACAATGTCTAAGGCTCTAACAAACAAACCTGCCCAGCACTTATCTATGACTCGAATGCTAATGTTTTGCATCACAGGGTAATAAAGCTGAATGTTAGGTGTATAGTTCGAAGGCCTAGTCAGTCAGTGCCAGCTAAGCTGAATAATACTTTTTCCTAGTTTCTACCCCCAAAGGTGCAGTATAAATACATTAGCAAATGGAAGTCTATACTCCCTGTTGAGTGGCTGCCCAGTGATCCTGGGATTTGTCCTAAGCTCTAAAATGCAGGAGTTGGGGGCGCCTATCACATTTGCATAGTACCTCCAGCTCAGGGCTGGATAATGTCCTCTCTACCACCCATCTGGTACTTAGATTCTGAGCCTTGGTCCTCAGAAACTGCTCTGTTTGAGATGCTGGTTTTATGGACTTTGATTGTGAAACAAAGAAGCTAGTGATCTTGTGTATGTACTCTGGTGAAGTTCTGCTTAGTACAGGCCACTTGGCAGTCTGAGGGCTTTCCTTACCTCTTCAGTGGCTTGAAATCACTGTTAATCTAGCCCTTTCAGGCATCTGTTCTGTTTTGTATCCTAAGTGCTTAAGACTCACAAACTTTTAGGCTCCTCCATGGCATGATGGCAAAATATGACTGGTGGTGATTTTTGTTATGTCCCCCCTCGCAGCCTCTGGTACAACAGTCTAATAGCAAGGAAAAGGGTAGGGATAAAGTGTATCTTTCTGTTCCCGGTTAAGTAGGGCAGCCTCTGGAGTCTGTTTGAAAAGGGCACACAGAAGCTATTGGTGTAAAAATATCCCAGGCCCCAGCTTTCCCTCTCTGGCCCTAAGATCTGAGCAGGCTCTGTGGGAATTGCCGGAGATACAAAGGCTAAGGTCCCCTAGTTGGGACCTTAGCCTAAGGCTAGTGGATAGCCCCAGGGAAGTAATGGAGGTGCTGTAGAGCTGGGTGGTGGCTTGGTGGTAGCAGCTCTTTAGACTGAGCACTCGTGATAGCCTCATAACCAAGACAAGTGACATGGGAACTCTAGAGGCAAGCTTACACTGGGAGAGTCCCAGCAAGAATCGGAGAGGAGGATTTGCATTCTCAGTAGCTTTGAACATGGATTCATTTTGCTGCCTTGCCTTTTCCCTGTCTTGCCTCAAGAGTAGCTGTGCTCTTACAGTCTGTGCTCTTACAGTTTGTGGGGTCCTGGGCAAGTCCCTTTCAGGTTTAAATGGAAGGACTAGATTGTTTGCTTTACCTTTCTCTTAGGAATGTAGAAAAAAAGGTGGAAAAAAAAAGTCTTGACTTTTGAAAGTGTACAAGATAAAGAATTTTTGAGGAAAGTGCATTGTTTAAGGAAATGCAGCCAACCACAGGAGCAGGTTCCCATTCACCTTCCCAGTGCCTCACGTGCATAGTTCTGACAGCCCAGCCTGTGGCTGGAGACCAAGGTACCATGGGGAAGTACTGCTGGGCCTGGAGTTCTCCTTTGAAAGAGAAACTGTCTGCCTTCCTGTGCCATTTTTTGTTTGGTCTCCCCACATCGTGTAGCACTCACTGTGTGCCAGGCACTTCTCTAGACCCTTCATATGTCACCTTCTGAAGTGTGTTTTATTATTATATTCCCCCATTTTACAAATGAAGAAAGTGAGGCAAAAGCAGGCTTTGGTAATTTGGGACTGGGCATGCACTTTATGAATGTCAGAGCTGTCTTAGATCCAGGCATTCTGACCACACCACCACCACCACCACCACCCCCGGGCATACTCCTGTGCCACCTGCCTGGTTCTCAGCTCTGGTTAGGCAGAATCATCTAGAAGCTTACAGACAAAGCCAGAGATGCTTTACTGCAGGACACCAATGTCTTCCAGGGTCAGCAGTCTTCCCTCTGTCTTCAGGATTAGCCCCCTCACCTCCAGTCCCGTGATGGCTCTTGCTAATCTCAGAGTACATTTGAGGCTCCTCATGGCTGCTTACACTGAACGATCTATAGCTTGTCCAGGTAAGGGGCTTTAGCCTGGTGAGGTTGGCCCCGTGGGCACAGGAGCATGCTTCCTACCTGTGTCTCTGGCACAGTATTTTTCACTCAAATGATGCTTGCTTGTTGAGTTGTGTATGATTCTATGTTGCTGGCTTGTGCTTTCTAAACTCTTACTATGAGAGTTCATTGGACAGATCTGGGTTTAAGTAGCAACTCTGGTATGTCTCAGTCGGTTTTCTTATCTGTGAAGTAAAAATGGAGTTATTGTAAGAACTAAATAAGATGAAATATAGACTGTGCTGTGTAGGATATAGGTGTTTGTATGTGCTGAATCCCTCGCCCTGTAAGTAAGCATGGTAGCCCCAAGACTTGGATATGAAAACTCTCTTTGAGAATACACTGCTGAGTTTTCAGTCAAATGCAAAAGCTATGGCTGCTTAGAGCTGGAATAGACCTTAAAGGATCAGGGGCTGTAATCCATTTGTTTCATACGCAAGGACTAAATCTCAGAGAATGATGTGACTGAGCGCAGGTCCACTGAGTGTCCACAGTAGTCTGTACTATCTATTCCATACCATGTGCAGAGAGACAGCTCAAAGTTTCCTATCCAGGTACAATAGCACCTGCCTGAGTTCCAGCCCTTGGGAGGCTTTGATAAGTTCCTGCATGTGTGAATTAGAGTTGGAGGCTAGTGCTCTCTCAGCCACAAACTGTGTGTGTTGGAGTTGGAGGCTAGCACTCTCTCAGTACTCTCACACACCAGAACACTGATTTTTGCTGTACTAACCATTGTACTGTAAGACTTCAAACTGGCGTTATGGTCTGACATGATTCCTAAACGGTTATGTCATTTTATGTTGACACTGTGTGATAGATTTTTGTATTTCTGCCATTGTTGACTGTTATAATTTGAATGAAAAGTGAATTGGAAGTGGAATTTCATTGGTATGTAATGAACATTGTTAACTTAGAAAGTAACTGCTGTGGAAATGCACATACTACTGTGAAGACAGGAAAATGTGTCACCTGAATATTAATTTGATTCTTATCTCCCTACCCCCACCTTTCTTTTTGCCAGTGGAAGAACTTTTAGTACCAAAGTGAACATGCTGCATGTCAGCCAGATCCCACGGAAAATGCTGTCTTCTGTTTTTGCAGTTCATTGCATAGACATGACTTAATTTTCTTAAATGTTTGTTAGTTTCCCTTGTAGGATCTGAAATAGAATGGAGAGCAAATGCCTAAACCTTTTCCAAAAAGTGGGATTTCTTACAGAAAGTGATAATAAATGTACAGAACATGGTAGTAAATGTACATCCTTCTTTTTATTATTTTTTTTATTTTTTTTTATTTATTTATTTCTGTATGTGTATGAATGTACTGTCTGCATGCAAGTTTGTGCACCCGTGTCGTGCAATGCCGCGGAGGTCAGAAGAGGGTGTCGGATTCCCCTGGAACTGGAGTTCTCCTGGAATTGGAGTTTCAGACGGTTCTCAGCCGCCATGTGGGTGCTGGGGATCGAACCCGGGTTCTCTGTAAGAGCGGTCGGCGCTCTTAACCGCTAGGCCATCTCTCCAGCCCCATAAATGTACATCCTTCTTAGCAATGCAAACTTATGTAAAGAGCATCTCTATGTCCTCCAATGATGATTATTTGAAAGCTCAAATCAGAGTAGTTTGCAACATGCTGTGGAACCACTTTGAAGATATTTAATATCTGTTTTATGATATGATCACCAATATCTTTGTTTCCAAATGGGCAGGTTTGAAAATATATAATAATGAGAATCAAAATGTGGCTATCCTTTAAAATTATTCATTGTAAGGAGAAGAACTTGAAACTACAAATTTTAAATCTCATAAAAACTAAATAGTGGTTGTAGTAGTAGTAGTATGTTACTCCCTCTGCATATGAATTTCATAAGCTTGCAGAGCACTGACTATGCTTCATGAGTCTGTTTCCCACCCTCCAATGTACACATTCTTTCAGCCCACTTGGGAGGAGAGAGGCCCAGAAGAGCCCCAGCCATCCCCACCCGGCCTCTCAGCCAGAAACTAACTCCCAGGTGACCAGCCGAGTCCAGAGCATGTTTCTTTTGTCTTATCTGAAACAGGAAGTGGCTCCTCACCGGAGTAGAAGCTGTGGAGGGGACGGAGGGTGTCCATGCAGGAGGAAGATGGCGTTTCCAGCCTCCTCCCACCGGGAGGGAGCCTCTTCACCATGCCCTTTAGTTTCTTGGCCTTTCTTTTTTCTGCTCAGACTTAATCACAAGGACCTTTCCGTTCTTGTGTTTCACTTTCTCTTCTGTGGATGCAGTCTTGGATCAGAGCCTTTACAACACAGTACTTATTTAACTCTCTGTGTGTGCAAGTTCAAGAGCTAATTAAAATGTGTTTGATTACTTTATCATGGATAGTGATACCTTGAGTCAAAACAATTTTGCTATGTGGAAAATTCTTCTGTTCAAAAGAGGGTCCTTATTTCTAAGAGTAGAGTTCTGATTTTAATTAAATAAAGAGCATTTTATGCCATTTTTCCCCCCTAAAGCTTAAGACTAATTTCTATGGTTACTAGGGATATAAATCTTTAGATTGCTTTAAAACAAAGATTTGTGTTCGGGAAAGAGTTGACAGCTCCCTTTAAGAGAAGCTCTTAGTTAATTTTACTTCCCTAAGTTTAAACACATAAAAATATTTGTAATGATACCCCAAAGGCATCATAAAAATGTGAAATAATTGTACCCTAAAATATCTAAAATTACAGGAAATAGACCTCATTTTAAAAAATGAACTGGGATTCATGGTTGGGGAACTAGGGTATGACACACTTCAAAACCAGAATCTCTTCTTAAAAGGCTTTTTTTTATGGTTAAAAAAATCTTTTGTTAACCATACAAATTAAAATATGTTCATTCTGTTAGGAAAAAATTCTTCTTAGTTTCATTACCTTTAATTTGCTTTACCGTATGGGTGCCCTGAATCCCCTGCAAAAATATGTTTGTAGGGCTAGATGGCATTGTGGGTGTGTGTGGACTGACCTGGGTACGAATGCCCACAGCCCTGTTGAGTCCTGTAGTCTGCTGCTCTCCCACGGTCCTGCCCTTGCAGTATGTAATGATGGTTAATAAACTGTTTCCTGTCATCTTTTAATAAGTGCACTATGACATACATGATAGAAACACTACAAAGAAAAACAGTTCTAACTTTTTAATAAAATTAATCCTTATCTTCCCTCTCATGTGATACTACAGTATTTCTTTTGCTATTTTTGTTTACTAAAGTGTTAACTGGGCCCTATGTAGTAAAAACATCCTCATTTCATTGGGAAAAGCAAAATGTGACTTGTGAAATATGGTATTTGGTGTGTGATCTGAATGAGGATGGGACAGATGTGCTTGATGCAGGACGTCTGGTCCAGGAAGGCTTTGCATTAGACCCTTTGTATTTTGACAGGAAAAGGGGGAAAGAAAGCTCCCTTCTTTTTTAAGAGACAAGAAAATGAATGTCAATACTGAAAGTACCGTAAGCTGAGTGTGTGTGTGTGGATCGACGTAAACACTGACCCTGCGGTGCACACGGGGATCGGTTTGCTTTTAGCATTCAAGCAAAGCATTTCCCATAGTTTTGTGGGTTTTTATGTAAGTTGTGAAAACTTTGGAAGTTTGTGTGAAAGTATAAGTTTGGGAAAGTCATGATTAGAGTTTGATAATAAACATGCAGAAGCAAATTGGGAAAGTCTATTAAAGTCAGATGTAACTTTTAATAATGTTTCTCTAAAAACTTATTCTCAAGAAGAGAGAGAAACAGTGATTTACGGGGATTTGGAACAAAGGCTTGGCTGGACTTCCGAATAAAAGCTAAATATGAGTTTTTTCAACACGAAGTTTCTGAGTTTTTAAGAGCCTTGATGATTGTTACAGGCGTCTCCTTGATGCCCTTTTCTAATTATGATCAGCACAGCAGCCACTTATGTGTCCACATGTGTGTTCCAGTTTAAAAGTAAAAGCTTATAATAAAATTTTTTCTTTTTCAAAATAAGCCTATTTGAAGATTTTATTTCTGCAAGGAGGAAATTTTGTTTAGTTGTTGAAATGTACTACAGCATAGATCAAAATTAATTTTAAAACTTTAATCTGAAATTTGTTTCAAATCTCAAATATTATTTTATTTATTTATTTTGGTTGAGATAGAGTCTTCTTGTAACCCCAGCAGCCTGGAACTTGCTATGTTGACCAGGTTGGCCTTGAACTCACCAAGATCCACCTTCCTCTGCCTCTCAAGTGCTGGGATTAAAGGGGTGTGCCACCATACCAGACCCTCAAATCCCAAATTTTTGTAAGCTTGACCTCATAATAGCAAATCAGTATTTTCTCCTCTTTCTTCTAAGTCATTCTACCCAGAAGCTGTTACTGCTCAGTTATCAACAGACATTGTGTAGTAATCAGGCCAGCATTGGATCAGGTGGTGGATTTGAAAGGTTCCTTGGACAAGGTTGTGTGGGACCCTTGACATGTATTGTGCTTGTTGTTGGGGGCACTGTGTGTTCCATTTTGATAAATTTTGTTGCTAACAAATTGAGACATGACTTTTTAAGTCAAATTCATTGTTATGATAGTAAGAATGGAAATGTTTGTGTTCTTTCAGATGCCTTACTTAATCATCGGAAAAATTGCTCAAGGAAATATAAAATTATATTTACTAGTTTTACTTTGAAAGCTTTCAAAATGAGTTTTGAATGTAAAATTTAAGTACAGACCTTAAAATATTTTGTGTCCAAGTAAAATAATAGTTCTTGAAAGTACATAATTTGATTCTCATGATTAAGGTCTATGATATACTTACTGTTCAATACCTACCTCTGGTTTTCCTAGTTATTTCCCCACTCTAGCAAGGACTATATTAGGATCTAATTATGCTATTTTGAACATTTAAGTAACAATTCATTTTTACATGCAAGGCCTCATTTCATAAAATTTAGCAGTTGTCAGTTTGGTGTAATTTAAATTTTAGAAACCACTGACTTTTATTTTCATTCTTTTTCAAGCAAAATTGGATGTTAGAATGTTTTATAACTTGAAATGTTATTTTCTGCAGCATGCTCACTTGTGCACATTGAAGTACTCTTTAAGTTCCATGCCTTATTTCCTTCAAAGGAGACCGTGATAGGGAAAGGAATCTATACTTTTTCCATGACAGAGAATGATAAACCAGAGCCTCTGATTTCCTGGAATTCGGCCATGGTGGCAGAGGCAGCGTATTCTGCATTTTAGCCCATTCGCTCAGCTAAAAGATATCCATGAAGGCCAGGCTGTGAGTCTTGTCACCAACCCCTTTTCTTAGAGCTTTGAGTTGAAACTGTTTTTCCTAAAAGAAGAAGTAGGCTGACAGGGAGCAGGCCTCTTCTTTGGAGGCTCAAGTGTTATCAGGGCAGTATTTTCTGTGGAGTGTAAGTTATTGTCGTCAGGCAGAGCAGAAGTCGACTGTCCCCTGTACTGCCCATGGTTGCTTCTGCTGGTCTCTTGCTGATGTGAAGCAGAAACTGAACAAGGTTACAGTTTTGATGGGGAGATTAGAGGTAGCCAGGCAGACTGTCTCCTGGCTTTAGAGACCCTCCTAAGCTCATGCCACCCCTCCCCTTGTTTAGATATTACTTGCTCTTTTGAGTTTCAGATTACAGGAGCAATTGATCTGCATGACCTATGTTAAGAACTTTAACTTTGCAGTGGAAACTTAAACCAAATGTATATCCCCAAGAGACAAATCATCTTAAAACCAGGCTGTTGTCATTTTGATGTACTGTGCTGTTCAGTGGGGAATGGTGTGGTGGAGAGCGCCACCTAGTGGTGGAAGCCTGTAAATGCTGCTATGGGTAGAAAACTGGAGCACTGTCTTGCTCTTGGCTCACAGAGTTGTGGTTTGTTTGTTTGTTTTGGGTATTTTTGAGACAGGGTCTCCCTTTTATTCCCAGCTATCCTGGAGCTCGCTCTGTAGACCAGGCTCCTCTTGAACTCACAAGAGATCCGCCTGCTTCTACTTCCCTGAGTGCTGGGATTAAAGGCGTGCACCACCACGCCCGGCAAGTTTTTATGTTGTTCCCATGACTAGGATTCCAGGAGAATGAGATGGAGAGGGTTTGTGGATTTTGTTTGTGGTTTTCCATTTGTTTGACTTTGTCTTGCCTTTGCCATTCGTCCCTCCTTGTAACTGATGCAGTAATTCAGAGAGGGAAGGAATGTCTGGGGACAGTGCTGTTTCTGGGGCTTCATTAGTGCTGCAGTTGTAAGACACTGTATTGAGCCTGTCTGTTGTCCCAGGCACCATACTGCCCTGAGGAGAAATTACTGCTCATCTGCATTGCAGGTCAGAAGGTTGTTGACAGAGGCAGTATGCTTCAGGTGTGTGATAAAATGTTTGCAAAAATGATGAAAAACCCATATTTAAAAAATATTTTTATTAAAGTTTTGTGTCTTACATTACAACATTTCTCAATCCAATTTAGACTCATTCCCCTTCCATGCCCCTCCCCCTACCAAAGATGACTTGTCACTTTTTCTCAGTCTTTTAAAAGTTTTTCTATGCAGAGGTTTACTGTTTTGGGCAGAAGGTTGCTGTTTCAGTCAGTTCTTTGACCTAGTTCTTTTGTTGTTGTTCCTCAAATTCGTATTGGTCTAAAATATGCATATATATATGTCACACATATATCAAAATCATGATGTCTGAGAATAAACTGTGCTAATTCCAGAATATGATATTTTTAAAACTCCTTTATACATCATAACTGCCAGTTTTTAGGTCTAGCTGCTCCTTGCTGTTTAGTTTTAAATGACAAATTTTTTTATAAAATGCATCATTCTTTCATTTGTTGAATGTTTGTAGACACTCGTTGAACTGGGAGCTGTGCGGACTTTGGGAGTACCACGTGAGTAAGACACCGTTCTTCGGAACCTTTAAGTTCTTCCCCACAGAAGGGCATGGCATATTTTTTTTTTTTTTTTTCTTTTTGGTCTTTTCGAGACAGGGTCTCCCTGTAGCCCCAACTGTTCTGGAAGTCACTCTGTAGACCAGGGTGGCCTTGAACTCACAGATCCGCCTGCCTCTGCCTCCCAAGTGCTAGGATTAAAAGCGTGCTCCACCACACCTGGTGGGCATATTCTTAGGGTGTAGAGTGGACAATAGTACAGTTGTGCTTATTTCCTTAGTATTTTCTGTCATGGATGGAAAAATTTAACTCTCAGCAAATGTTTTGAAGAAATTGATAAGTCAAATTGTTGGATCGTTTGCATGAGCTTGAGGTGGAAGAATAATGGCTTCTCTCTGCCTTGGCTCTTTAGCTCAAGTTTTATACTGGACAGCCCAAGTTCGGAGGTTCACAGGAAAGAATTCAAAAGCAGAAGCTCTGGGGGCCGTCTTAGTCGACCTCAGCTTTCCATTTCATCAGCCAGACTTTGGCATCTATTTCCTCAGGAAATTTGTTCCTGAGGAATAAATGAAAGGATTGATACAAGAGTCTGATCCAGTATCTGGCACATAGCAAGCACTGCATATTCACCATGGTTTATAGTAAGAATGCTCTGGAAGTTCTCTTCCATTTTCCCCTTCTCCACCAGTTAGAAGGCAGATATATGAGTTACTCTCACGTGCAGCTCGTTGTCTCCCACCTCCTGCTGCCCCAACGATCCCCTTGGTACCCTTGGTCGGTCATAATTGAAGACAAGCTCTGCCAGCCCCCCAGTGCTGAGCTAGAAAGCTCTTCCTATGAGGGTTCTTCCCATGAGGGTACACTGGGGTAATGTTCTGTGTGTGTGTGTGGGTGTGTGTGTATTCGATTTGTTAGCAGAGTTCTTCACCTAAATTTCCCTGACCAAAGAGCCTCTGAAGCTCAGAATAGATGGCAGAGAGGCTCTGTGTCTATGTGGTGTTTTTGAAAGGAAGAGATCAGATTCATAGCTCTGGTCAGAGTCTCAGGCCTCATAGAAAGGTCAGGAGCTGTTTTAGATGTTTATGACTCTTCTTAAGACCACAAAAAATTAAAAATATAATCCCTTCTAGAGAATGAAACTCAAATTCAATTGTCACCAATTGCTTAAGGCTACATAAATAATCTTAAGGACAGGGGTGAGGTTTAAGCATGAATGATGTCTCCCCTCACCTTTCTTGCTGTGGTTGTGAAAATACTAAGAGCCAAGCAGGTGAAGAGCACAGGCTCTGCTGTAGACTCACCAGGGAACAGCCTGTCTCACCTGCCTGTGGACAACCTTGCAACTCTTCTTGGTCTGTACTGAATAGGATGTCAAGTCTTTGCTGTCATCTCTTCTGTTTTGTATTTGCCCAGCAATATGTGTAATATGCCCAGATTAGGACTTTTTACAAATTGTCAAGGTGATATTTTATTGTCTGTTTTCCCTATACCTTACTGGCATGTGAACTATTAAAAATATTTAAAATTTTGCCTAGCACTTGGAAGGCAGAGGCAGGCAGATCTTTGTGAGTTCAAAGCCAGCCTGGTCTACAGAGTGAGTTCCAGGACAGCTGAGGCTACAAGGAGACCCTGTCTCGAAAAGACCAAAAAAAAAAAATATTTAAAATTTTGGAAACCCAGACTTTGAAGGTTCTGTCATTGAATTACAGTAGATAGGAAAAGCAGTAAATTACCATCTCAGGTGCCCAAAGTCTTAGAGACATGCTAAAGTGTAAACAGGTCTGTGTGACTGGCCACGTGTGGTCACCATAGGTCTGGAGTTATTCAGACACCAAAAATTGTCTTGGAACTGCTGAGCAGGAAAGAATCTGGAGATCTTCCTGTCTGGCCCTTTGTTCAGATTGGGATTCTTGGTGCCATAGTGACGCTGGCAGCAGGACTGGTTTATCGCTGCACCTGCAGGCACTATCCTCCTCTCTGCAACACACTGACCCCCCTCCCCCCTTACCACCATGCTTTCTGCCTCCAGGAGAGGAAGGGCTAAAGCGGCCATGGAGGTCAGGTCTGAGTGGACCTGGAGAGAGAGTGCTGCAAATTAGGATGAGAGCTCACACTGGGAAAAAGAGGCTGTAGAAAGCAGGAAGGCTCTGAGCACAGGGCACAGGCTGGGGTAGGCTGCAATGTGCAGGTGTTGAGGACAGGGCACAGGGCACAGGCTGGGGCAGGCTGCAATGTGCAGGTGTTGAGGACAGGGCACAGGGCACAGGCTGGGGCAGGCTGCACCATGCAGGTGTTGAGCGCAGGGCACAGGGCACAGGCTGGGGCAGGCTGCACCGTGCAGGTGTTGAGGACAGTGCACAGGGCACAGGCTGGGGTAGGCTGCAATGTGCAGGTGTTGAGGACAGGGCACAGGGCACAGGCTGGGGCAGGCTGCAATGTGCAGGTGTTGAGGACAGGGCACAGGGCACAGGCTGGGGCAGGCTGCACCATGCAGGTGTTGAGCGCAGGGCACAGGGCACAGGCTGGGGCAGGCTGCACCGTGCAGGTGTTGAGGACAGTGCACAGGGCACAGGCTGGGGTAGGCTGCAATGTGCAGGTGTTGAGGACAGGGCACAGGGCACAGGCTGGGGCAGGCTGCAATGTGCAGGTGTTGAGGACAGGGCACAGGGCACAGGCTGGGGCAGGCTGCACCATGCAGGTGTTGAGCGCAGGGCACAGGGCACAGGCTGGGGCAGGCTGCACCGTGCAGGTGTTGAGGACAGTGCACAGGGCACAGGCTGGGGTAGGCTGCAATGTGCAGGTGTTGAGGACAGGGCACAGGGCACAGGCTGGGGCAGGCTGCAATGTGCAGGTGTTGAGGACAGGGCACAGGGCACAGGCTGGGGCAGGCTGCACCATGCAGGTGTTGAGCGCAGGGCACAGGGCACAGGCTGGGGCAGGCTGCACCGTGCAGGTGTTGAGGACAGTGCACAGGGCACAGGCTGGGGTAGGCTGCAATGTGCAGGTGTTGAGGACAGGGCACAGGGCACAGGCTGGGGCAGGCTGCAATGTGCAGGTGTTGAGGACAGGGCACAGGGCACAGGCTGGGGCAGGCTGCACCATGCAGGTGTTGAGCGCAGGGCACAGGGCACAGGCTGGGGCAGGCTGCACCGTGCAGGTGTTGAGGACAGTGCACAGGGCACAGGCTGGGGTAGGCTGCAATGTGCAGGTGTTGAGGACAGGGCACAGGGCACAGGCTGGGGCAGGCTGCAATGTGCAGGTGTTGAGGACAGGGCACAGGGCACAGGCTGGGGCAGGCTGCACCATGCAGGTGTTGAGCGCAGGGCACAGGGCACAGGCTGGGGCAGGCTGCACCGTGCAGGTGTTGAGGACAGTGCACAGGCTGGGGCAGGCTGCACCATGCAGGTGTTGAGCGCAGGGCATAGGGCACAGGCTGGGGCAGGCTGCACCGTGCAGGTGTTGAGCACAGGGCACAGGCTGGGGCAGGCTCCACCATGCAGGTGTTGAGCACAGGGCACAGGCTGGGGCAGGCTGCACCGTGCAGGTGTTGAGCACAGGGCACAGGCTGGGGCAGGCTGCACCGAGCAGGTGTTGAGCACAGGGCACAGGCTGGGGCAGGCTCTACCATGCAGGTGTTGAGCACAGGGCACAGGCTGGGGCAGGCTCCACCATACAGGTGTTGAGCACAGGGCACAGGCTGGGGCAGGCTGCACCATGCATGTGTTGAGGACAGTGCACAGGGCACAGGCTGGGGCAGGCTCCACCATGCAGGTGTTGAACACAGGGCACAGGCTGGGGCAGGCTGCACCGTGCAGGTGTTGAGCACAGGGCACAGGCTGGGGCAGGCTGCACTGAGCAGGTGTGGGTCATGGGTGAGGGGCTGTAAGACCTGAGAATCGTTAGTCCCCTTGATTCCCAGGGCTTCATCTGGTAAGAGCATCTCACCTCACTCCGCACTGGAGAATATGTACTTTTATGCCCAGACCAGCTTCATCTTCCAAGCCAAGCCTAAGGAAGTGGCATTCTGTGCCTTTAGGTGGAGAACTGAGCTGCTACTGCTCTGAACTTAGTGTCTTGGAGTTGTGTGTTCTGATCACCTATGCTGTGCTAAACAAGATTGTAGGAGGCCATTACTCTAGACTGAGCCCCTGCTCTTGGCCCCCAACAAACTAAGTCAAACCCAATGGAATCAGTCATGCTGAATGCCAAACAGAAATTTTAATGAAGATAGTATTTTTCCTTTTTAGGAATGTGGGAAATCCTAGTTTGCCTGAATTGGTATAATAAAGAAGACTCCACTCAACCCACACAAAACAAAGCAGAATGAAGTAGCCCAGTACTGACCAAACTTTTTAGTTCATTACTGTTTTCTTTGTTGCTGTCCTTTAAAACGCATCATTGTGCTGTTTGTTGAATGGAAGCTGGCTCTTCGTGAATGGCAAGTCAAAGCTGATTTGATCTGTAATTTGTATTCGTGTCTGTGTATGTGCACACTCTCAGGAGTGTGTGTGCGTGCACGCGCGCGCGCGCATGTGAGAGAGAGAGAGAGAGAGAGATTTTGACAATTGTCTTTTTTCCTTCCAGTTCTAGGGACCAAACTCCAGGCCTTACACTTGCTAAGTAAGTGCTCTACCACTGAGCTGAATTCCCAGCCCTGGCAGTTGTTCACTTTAACTCTCAAAGTTCACTTTACCATGAGAGGCAGCTCCCCTTATAAACGACTCCTCCCAAGATGAAGTAAGGAAGTTGGAATAACCCAGCGCCTGTCCTGTAACAGAGAGTGTCAGAAACTTCACAGACGTCAACTCAGTTACTACCGGCTTAGAGCTACTTTCAGCGGGTTGTCTCCAGTTTATTCTTGAGAAAGAGGAAGGCCAAGTGATGGGACAAGACCCGTGTCACTATTGTGGGGTGGAACTAGGCACAAAACCCAGATCTATAATGAGTCCTTTTGCACATCCTTCACACATGGCCTAGAGATGGGCAGGGTTTGGAATGGGTTTGAGCAGCACTGTGAAACCTTGTTGGATCCTTGAGTTGAACAATATGGCCTGTCCTCCCTTCTGCCTCTTGGCCTTACATATTTGCCAAGTGGACAAATGAAAGAAAAGCTTCCAGGCACACTGAAAGCAAGTGGGATTATTACCCAGCAGGGAACCCAGCCCACCGTGTCTTTTAGATGGTGTCACTAGGCAAGCCTGGAGCAGTGTCTGGTTCCAGAGGTCAGTGCTTAGTAAAGTCAGAGATATTCTTGTTGAAGAAGCAGCTTTTTGTTTTGTTTTGTTTTGTTTTGGTTTTGGTTTTTTTTTTGTTTTTTTTTTTGGTCTTTTCAAGACAGGGTCTCCCTGTAGCCCCAGCTGTCCTAGAACTCGCTGTAGACCAGGATGGCCTTGAACTCACAAAGATCCTCCTGCCTCTGCCTCCTGAGTGCTAGGATTAAAGGCATGCGGCACCACGCCCAGCTGAAGAAGTAGTTTTTAACCATGGATAGCCATGGTTAAACTAAATGAGTCACAAAATCAACCCAAAATCTCAAGGGGGATCGGTAGGAGTGGAAGGGTGACTAAATTCTATAGATGTACTGTGTCTGTGAACACGTGGTCTTGCACACAGACAGGTGCACCGTGTGTCTGTGAATATGTGGTCTTGCACATAGAGAGGTACACTGTGTGTCTGTGAACACATGATCTTGCACATCGAGAGGTGCACCATGTGTCTGTGAATACATGATCTTGCACATCGAGAGGTGCACCATGTGTCTGTGAGCACATGATCTTGCACATAGAGGGATGCACCATGTGTCTGTGAATACGTGGTCTTGCACATAGAGAGGTGCATAGTATGTCTGTGAACATGTGGTCTTAGCACATAGGTGCACCGTGTGTCTGTGAACACGGGGTCTTGCACATAGAGAGGTGCACCGTGTGTCTGAACACGTAGTCTTGCACATAGAGAGATGCACCGTGTGTATGTGAACACATGGTCTTGCACATAGATGTACCGTGTGTCTGTGAACACGTGATCTTGCACATAGAGACTCAGAAAAAGATGCAAGACATGTATGGCAGAATGCATGAACTCAGATGGGGCATGGAAAGGGAAATGAGTCTAAATTGGACTGTCAAATGATGTATGGAAAAGTTTAATAATGATAATATGTATATATATTTAAGAAAAGTAGATATTCCTTGAGACTAGTGGGAAATGTGAGTGCTGTCTAGGTTGTGGTGTGGGGGAGAGGCAGTGGTAGGGGCAGAGGGGAGGCCATGAGGAGTGGAGCAAGCAGTGGGCCTAGTCCCTCTCGCAGATGTTCAGCAGGATGAGTGATCAGGACTAGCTTACATTATTTGTGGGTATGAGAGAGACCTGTAGGGCTGGAGAGATGGCTCAGCGGTTAAGACCACTGACTGCTTTTGCAGAGGACCCGTGTTTGATTCCCAGCACCCACATGGTAGCTAAGAAACATCTTAGGCTGGGTATGGTGGCGCTCACCTTTAATCCCAGCAGGCAGAGGTAGGTGGATCTCTGTGAGTTCAAGGCCAGCCTGGTCTACATAGTGAGCTCCAAACCTGGTGGGACTAAAGGGAGACCCTGGAGAGAGAGAGAGAGAGAGAGAGAGAGAGAGAGAGAGAGAGAGAGAGAGAGAGAGAGAGACAGAAGAGGAGAGGAGAGGTATATCAAGGGTAATGGGGACAGGAAGGAACTGGAGTGGTTGCACTAGTGTCCTTCAGGGTACTTTCAACTTTCAGCACACCAGTGGTATGTCCGGGAGATGACTAGAACATAGGCAGAACTGGTGGATGTTTTATGGATTCATAAATAAAGCCATGGATTGGAATGAATATACTCAGGGGGAAGTGTAAAGGAACCAGCTAAGGGCTGAACTTCAAGAAGCCAATTCCAGAGGTTAGCAATGGGGGAAAGGCCCTCAACGTTTTAAGAAAAGGACCTGAAGAGTATGCTCTCTGATAGCTAAGGGAGACCGCAGCCTCCAGAGGAGGCTTGCAAGGAATGGAAAGGAGCTACCTAGCAGATCCTTGGGACTGCCAGCACTGCAGGCCATGCCTTCAGTAAGGGGCCTCCTTGGTAGGAACTGAGGGGAAGTGGAAGGAGTAGGCCAAGCCTACAGCACTTGCTGACTCAACAGTTACTGAAAGAAGAAAAAGAAAGGTCCCACCCATCTGTCAGTTCAAATGAGCACAGTGGATAGCAGGGCCGAGCCAGGCTCCCTGTGGGAGACTTAGTCCAACCTGGGAGTGGCCTGGCCCCACCGTGACTTGAGTAGAGTCCCTGCAAGTCCAAAGCTGTGCTTGTTCTGAACCTTCCATTCCTGCTTTTAGTGATTGGTATTCCTGCCTTTTTCAATTAAGACTGAAAGTAGTGGATTCTGAATTTAGTTAGTAGGACCCAAATTAAACTTGGGAACATGATCCTTTTGAAAAAATCATCTTAGCTTATCAGTAGCTGGTGAACATTTATACAACTGTGGTTGTTTTGGGTGTGCCTTCAGCCACACACTAAACTGAACATCAAACTGTACCCACTGATTGAATGAAAAAAATAGTGATTTTTGTGTTACCGGGAACTTTTTACAATATGCCAGAGGGACCCCCTGCAGTCTCTTTAATCTTGAACAATGTTTGCTTCTTTCAGAGGCAAATTATGCAAATCAGTACTTAGTGTTTCATAATCAGTCAAGCCTTTGTTGGAAGTGTGACTGCCAGCAGAACAGAACTGGATCATCTTGGCAGGGGAGGGGGCACTACACGTCAGACCACTGCTGTGATCAGCTTCGAACAGGCCCCACAGTGAAAGTGCAGCCTTTCTCTAGAAGAGCCTCACCATTTTGTACTGGGCTTTTGTTCTACAGTTCATCTTGCTTTGGGTAATTTATGGATGACACACTTAAATAAAGCTGGGTCTGCCCTGGGATGGCCATGCAGCCATGGTCCTCTGTGCCTTTGCATCCGCCCTGCCCAGTTCTCCATTTTTAGATCATACTCCACTCATCCAGAGTACACAGGTATACAACAGCATCATTTCAGTTTCAGCCTATGCAGAAGAGTTCATTGGGAGGAAGCCTTTGATACCAAACTAATAGAACCAGAAAAGTACTTTTGAGTGAGCACCTGGTATTGCTATGGCTTTTATGCTTGTGCTGCCATCTAGTGGCTAGGGGTGTGTGCAGCTGATTTACCTGTTCAGTCCTTCCATTCTCCTGCAACTTTTTTTTTACATTTTTGTGTTTTGTCCAAAATTTTATTTAATTATGCAAAATAATTTTTACAGAAAATTGCAAGGCATGCAAGGTCTGTATCCTTCAACTATTTTCTCCTAATGTGAATATTACAAAAATCACCAGGATGTTCATTACTAAAAGCAGCAAACATTTCCAAACTTAACGCTTGTCTTACTATATAACATTTGTTTTACTAAATACCTATTGTACTAGTTACTTAAGTATTTTAAAAAAAGTTGTTAGCAAGGCAGAGAGCTCAGAATGGTGTCAGCATTCAAGGGTAAGGCAGCAGATTCAAGAGTGCCAGGCTCAGTATGAGACCAGGTTTCCAGGAAAAAAAAATCCACAAGGAAGTTCATCCTTCACAGCCTGTTACTGCACAGACAGTAAGAGGTTTCAGATCATATCCAACATAGAAATAAGGCCTCAGTGCTTTAGAAAGTTTAACTAGGAAATAATGGATAAACCAGAAGTCGTTCCTATTGTAAAACCATACTCAGTTCATAGTCCAGATAAATGCCAGTCACACGAAGCTTTCCTGTGAGACAAACAGCAGCTGGAGCCGTGTGCTGAGCGTGTACTGCCAGCCCTGCATCTTGACTGCACAGCGGCTGGTCCCTCCTGCCAGTGGCCCCTTCCCATTCCTGGGGACGGGGGTCTCTGAAAACCCGTACAGCCCACTCTTCCTTGTCATCCACTCTCGCCTTCCAGTAATGCTGCCCAGAACTGAACCTCTGAGAACCCAGCAGGGCTGGATAGTCCATGAATAGGTCTGGTTTCACGGGAACAGTTTGGTCTGTCTTCAGGACATTCAGAGACGTTATCCTGAGAGCAGCAGGCTCAGAGGTGCTGTGTCTGGGTCCACGATGATTCCTTCTCTGAACTGCTGCCTAGTTTTCTGCAGAGTGGAAGTGAAGGACCCCTGCTCCAAGGTTTTATGCACCCTTAAAATCTGTCTTTAGGAACCATGGTACCGCCATCCCATAAGGCCTCCAATTCACGTACGCTATAAGGTTTCCCTCCCCGCTTCCTCATACCCGGTGGTGCTTAAACTGAGTCATGCCCACCTGTGTGTTGAGATAAGGTTTCCCTCCCTGCTTCCTCATACCTTGTGCTCAACTGAGTCACGCCCGCCTGTGTATCGCTGGCCTGCGTGCCGAGATGATTTTTTACTATTACACAACCCTTCCTCCATTTCCCCATACCTTGGGATCTCTGCTTTTAAAAGTTCCCTACCCCAGTCCCTGGGGGTCGGTCTCCTCTGCCCCTGCTTGGGTTACGAGTCCGACCCCAGTGCACTGGTTCTTTCCCGAATAAACCTCATGTAATTGCAGCGAGAATGGTCTTGGCTGATTTTTTGGGAGTCCTTCTATCCCGAGATTTGAGTGAGAGTCACTCCAGTTTCTGGGGGTCTTTCATATGGGGGCTCGTCCGGGATTTGAAGACCACCCTCAAATCACCAAGACCCTCTTGGAGGTAAGATTCTTTTTCTGTCTGTCCGTCTACTGTGTCTGTCTGATTCTGGGAGGCGCCGAAAATCTGTTACTTCTGGTTTGCAGTCGCTCTGCGCTCGTGAGAGCAAGGAACTCCCCGTCCCGGACGAGGGGGGAGAGTTACCGACAGACGTGTCAGGAAGGTAACCGACTGTGTCGCCCTGGGAGACATCCCAGGAGGTCTGAGGGAGGCCTGAGGATGCTCGAGGCCCTCCTGTCTGGGTGCCGACACGGACGTTGAGGCTCTGATAGAGAGTTTTCACGTCTTCTCGGCCGTCTGATAGTCTTTGTTGTTGGGCCCTTATTCTGTCTGCTGCTTTTATCTTGTTTCTCTGAGATTGCTTTCATTCTCATCCTCTGGGATCTCAGGATGGGAAATTCTAAATCTACCCTGATTTAAAGGAGGTATCTATGTCTTGTGTTTATGGTAACCGTGTGCCTAAGATTCATGTAGCTTGTTATGCATCTAAGTGTGTGTGTGTGTGTGTGTGTGTGTGTGTGTGTGTGTTTGTAATTCAGTTATTGTGTTTGTCTCATGTTGGTTCTGTCAAACAAAGTGGCCACTTCAAGTTTCAATCCTTTATGTGCACAGAATCATTGCATTTTGGCATGCCAGACTAGATATGCACGTGCAAAGTTTAAAAATTGATATTTAAAAATGCATTTAAAGGCCTAAAATTTGGATACTGTAGTCATCTAAATTTATTGTCTCTGAGTCTCTCAAATGCTTCACAACAGGTGATAGTTGTTTATAGAAATCAGCCTCAGAGCTGACTGTTTAAAGATCCCATTTTGGTTTGTATTTGCTTTCAAAATGTAACTTGCTTGCTTTGGAATTATCTATTTTTTTAAGACCTTTGTGGACCAGATTCAGGACTGGAAATGGATTCTTGGACTAGCTTTTGTTTTGGGTGGGGCAGTTTTGTTGCCCCTTGGGACCGGGTGTGGTGGCACACACCTTTAATCCCAGTACTTGGGAGGCAGATGCAGGCAGTTTTTGTAAGCTCAAGGTCAGCCTGGTCTACAGAGCGAGTTCCAGGCCAGCTGAGACTAAAGGTAAACCCTGTCTCAAAAAAAGACCAAAAGACCAAAAAAAGAAAAAAGCATGTGTGTGAGTGTTGATAATTCCCACATACATAAAAATTACACATGTGTATGTGACTATTGGTAATTTTCCACCTAAAGTAAATAACGTGGTGTTAGACAAAATAAATACAGGTAGCGGTCTCCATTGAAATAGTTCTTGGCATTAGGCAGGTCCTCCAAGGGACTCACAGCTCCTGGCCACAGGGGTGTATACCATATACACAACTCTGGCTAGAGAGTGGGACCCCCTGGTGCTTAAGGTCCCTGCTGTACTCCCAATCCTATCTGGTCAGTGGGCTGGGCCTTAGGTGTGAGTGAGAGTTGTTTTTGAGTAAAAGGATGCATCAAGCATATTGGAACCAGTAAGAAAAATGTGGGCAAGATGAATGTGTGTGTTTGATGGGCTGGGGCTTACTGTCCCTGCACTGGGAGGAGTTGTGGATGTTTTCAGGCAGAAAAGGTATGGAAAGGATGAACAAGGGACTGAAATTGTGCTGTTTTTACTGATGAAAGAAAGGAAAAGCCTATTCTGAGTCTCTGATGAGAAAAAAGGCAGGTTAGAGATTTTTGTGATGCATCAGACAGGGCTGGAGTTTGGTCATAGAAGGGCCATTTCTCACCTCTCACCACCTGTACTTGCTTCAGACTCAAGTCACATTTGAACCCTGACTGCTCTGGTGACCACTGCTCAGAGGTGGGTCACTTTAATGTTCACACCCACTTAGAGCCCCACAGTAGACTCTGGATCAGGACTCCAGCAGGCTCATCTGGGAAGGTGACTTCCCTTGTCTCTAATGACCCAGTAGGGTGCCCGTCAGTAGCTGTGAGAAGCAGGCTGCTTCATGAGCAGCACCTTGTTTAAAACATGTATTTACAAAAATCTACCCAGTTGCTATCACAAAGGACCAGAGATAATCTGCTTCTTACAGGCTAGTAAAATTTGCATCAGCAGTCTGCCTTGGGAGGAGGTCTTTAGAGCTTGGGAAATTCCTGAGCACTCTGGAGGGCACATGTGGCAACCTTTCCATCTTTGCTGGAGACTGATTTTGGAGTCTGGCATCTGGATCAGTGGGGTGTTGCATGGCTTCCAGGGGTGCATTACAGGCTCTTGCCTCCAAGGAGCAAGGGAGAGCAGTCTGGAGCAGCTTTTTGGGGCTCTGTTATGTTTCTGCAAGAATTTTTGAGCCTGTTTCTCCTCCCTCCCTTCCTCCTCATGGGAGGAAAAGGGACCTCTCTGGGTCTGTGCCCCCCTTGCTGATCAGGCTGGCAGACTGTGTGTTTGTGTTGAAGAAGGATTGGTCTCAAAGAACTGGGTAAATCAAATTCATGAAAACTGTACTTCATGTTTTTAGTCTCCTAGCTGGGCGTGGTGGCACACACCTTTAATCCTAGCACAGCCAAGGTCTTTAGGTGCAGAGATCATTACTGTAGAATTTCTGAGTACTGTTACAAACTTAAGAGTCATATTTTACTCTGATTTAGGTTTTCATCTCTAATTTAGAGTTTTCATCAAGGTGCTAAAGTTTTGGGTTTGAAACTAGTTAAACATATTTGTTTCATGGAGCTGTTTAAATGAATAGGCTTGCATCTAATGCTAATGATTTACTTGATAATTGTATCTGGGAAGGAGGGACAGACTTTAGGACCTTCATAATCTGCTGCTGAAAGCCTGACAGGGCTACTTGAATCCTCATAGACATAGTCTTTGGCCCAGAGGGAAAGTTTAAAAAACAGAGTTGCTGTGTGAAGTTGACCATTTGCATTCCTGCCATAAAATAAGCGGCATGGATGCCTGAGTGGATATAGAGAGTGTTCAGTCCTGAGATGTTTAAAACTAAGAGCTCAATTTTTATTGAGCATTTCTGTGATTTTTCAAACTATTGTATTTGAGATAACTGTCCCATCTTGTTACATGGAAAATATATATTTATTACTTAATAAATCTGCACAATTAAGGGTTAAAAATATAAAAAAATGTTAAAAAGGTATTTTTAGTAAGGATTTATGTAAAGATAATAAAAAAGTATGCGAGTGATAAAAGTCTGAGGAGGTTTGTTGTGACAGGTAAAAAGGACAATATATAAATAAGCTTAAATTTGTAAGGTTTGTTTAAGAGTGTTCAGTTTTTGTCCAACCTTTGTATGCATATCACATGGCACCCCAAGGTTTAGTAAAAATGATAAAATACCTGTACTAAGTTAAATTGGTATATATATAAATACTCAAGCTGGTTTACTAGTGGCCTGAATAGGATTGTAAATATACAGAGTTGTTAATTTTCAGTCCTCTCCTAGCTTGAACCTGACTCCCTGTTGCAGGTTTAGATTAAATGGGCACAGGTAAATGTTGGGTTACCTATGGCTACTGAAAAATGTACTTTATGTTTCTTGCAAGATTTGCTATTTGATATTTCTTTTAACCTAACCAGATAATTTGGCTTAAAAGGCTAGATTCTTTCTTCCTGAACCAGCTGTATGCAGTCCAGAAGAAGACAGTCTGGATGGGCTTGGTAATCCTTATCAGTTTATTTCCTGCCTTCTGGTATGTGTTACAACTCCTGTCTTTCTTTGAAAAACTATAAATCAGGATAAAGGGTCTGAGAAAGAAAGGATTGTCCTCATTTGTAGTAACTGTAGTGAACAGTTTTACATTAAAATAAGCCTAAAATTGTTTAATTCGACCTTGCAGGTTATGCCTGTTTAACGTATGGTGTTAAGCCCCTCCTCCAGTCAGTATTATACAAGGCTGCTTGAACTTTTGTCTAAGCCTTATCTAGAATATTATACAGTAATTAAAGGTGTTAGCCTGGTGGAACTTAGCCTTTCTGGGTGGATAACTACCATACTTAAATGCCCATACCAATTCGGCTGAGGGACCTAAGGAACATCTTTGCTCCTTGCCCTCTGAGGTCAACCAATCCTAGGAACTATGTCTGGGGGCATCTCTTGAAATGTCCTGCAATTGTGAGTCACCAGTCCTCCTAGGCAGGGAGGTCTTGGAGACCCACTAATGGGACTCTAGCCAGTGTCCAGTCTGTAAAAAGGAAAGCCTGGTCTAGCAAGACCTGACTTTGTCCTCGTGTGGATGGAACTGGTGATTAAAAAACCAAGAGGAGCCAGAGGCTCCCCCCCCCAAAGGCCCGAGTGGTCCCTGAAGACCAGATCCTCAACTGACCTTGAAAAAACAAAAGATGGTTAATCTGGGCTAACTGTATGGATTTAGACACCCAAGAGGAAGAGTATAACCAAAAGATAAGTAATCATTATATTTCCTTTAAAGTCTAAAAGACTGTGCCTCCAAATGCTAGACTTTAAGTCATTTAAAGTCATATGAGATCTGTTGTTATCAAATAATAAAGTTTCCTCTCTCTCTCTCTTTAAGCTAAGGGAAACTCACACCAAGATTATTAAAACTTGCTGGAAAGCAGATCCTGAGTCCAGTCAACACCATAGCCAAATGAACAAAAGGAAAAGCTCAATGGATGCTTCGGAACCCCTCATTGAAAAAATTCTAAAGGACTTTTAAGTTGGACATTTAATTCACCCTGTTTCTTTCCTGGTTCCCTGTCTAAAAATGTACCTAGCTACTCTCTTCACAGGCACTGGCTAAGGATTTTGTTCTCTATCCTTTTGGGGTCTTTCAGATAGATCCACTGAGCAGGAGTACCCCAGTTGCCACCTCCTATGCCCCTTTTCAGCATGGAAGAAGTCAGAGCGGTCAGCGCCCCAATTCCTCCTGGCAATTGGGGTAACCTCCTCAGAGGGTAATGTGATAAGAGTAGGAGCTAAAAATTGGCTAGGCAGTTTAGGGTCAAGACCCCCGAAAGGAGCCAGTTTCTTCCTCAGCTGAGAGCTGAAGACTTCCTAGATCTGCCAGTAAACTTATCCTTCTGGTTGCTCTGACTTGTGGACCATGCATCCTTAACTCACTTGTCAGATTTATTAACCAGTGGATAAAATCCATTAAAATCATGGTACTCAGGACAAGGTATGGCCCCGTATATGGCCCCCCTGAGGAAAAAGACAATGGAGTCTAAACTTAGCCTCCCAGTATACAAGGAAAAAATGTAAGAGAGGCCCACACTGACTCCATTTTGAGTATAGCCACCATTTTAAGCAATTACTGAAACCTGCTCAATCCAGGAAAAAGGTTGATTGCTCAAAGACAGTTGCTCAAGGCCTCAAGAACAGCTAACTTAAAGATAACTGTTGATATGTGAGGGCAGATGAACTGACCCAACATTTCCTCATTCCAGTTGCAGGATTGTGTCTAAAGATAACTGTTGGTATGTTCGCCAGAGAGTAGGTGCTGTGTAGATTTTAATGCTTCGCCAACAATATCAGCGCATAGAGCATAAAGGGCCTAAAAATAAAATTAAAGGGGTACTCTGAACTTTAGTTCTATGATTAGAACTATGTCCTAGAGAGAGTGGGGAATGAAGGACCCCTGCTCCAAGGTTTTATGCACCCTTAAAATCTGTCTTTAGGAACCATGGTACCGCCATCCCATAAGGCCTCCAATTCACGTACGCTATAAGGTTTCCCTCCCCGCTTCCTCATACCCCGTGGTGCTTAAACTGAGTCATGCTTACCTGTGTGTTAAGATAAGGTTTCCCTCCCTGCTTCCTCATACCTTATGCTTAACTGAGTCACGCCCGCCTGTGTGTCGCTGGCCTGCGTGCCAAGATGATTTCTTACTATTACACAAACCCTTCCTCCATTTCCCCATACCTTGGGGTCTCTGCTTATAAAAGTTCCCTATTCCAGTCCCTGGGGGTCGGTCTCCTCTGCCCCTGCTTGGGTTACGAGTCCGACCCCAGTGCACTGGTTTTTCCCGAATAAACCTCATGTAATTGCAGTGAGAATGGTCTTGGCTGATTTTTTGGGAGTCCTTCTATCCCGAGATTTGAGTGAGAGTCACTCCAGTTTTCTGGGGGTCTTTCAGAAGATAGGAGAGGAAAAGGGTCCTCTTTCTTGCTTAACTCAATTGAATAGGAAAATGGGGGCTTCATAGTCCCACGCTTGTGAGAATGCTTTTGATGTCTATGTCTACCAGCACCTTGACCCCTGACCTGTTCTCTTCCATCTCTCTGACTCGACCTTGCAATGCATGAAAGTGACTCAGAAACTCAAGTGTCTATGCAGCTCAGGTGTCTCTGTCATAACAAGCAGCTTCTTCAAGGGTCCTCACACGTGTGGACACGAAGCTGGGTGGAGAGGGCACACAGAAGCTTCATGTCCTTCTCACAGAAATGGGTCAGGACCTGGTTGTGCATCTTATACAATGGGATCGTCCCCTGTACCTCCCTGCCAAACATAGTGAAGATTTCCACAGCAGCTTTAGTTATGCTTCCCAGCTTAATGATGTTCTCGTTCTTCCATTCTGAACATTCCTCTTGACACTCAGGACAGGGGAATCTGCCCAGTTCATTTGCATCGAATTCAGTGATGCAGGCCCTACATAAGTGGTGTCCATATTTAATGATGACAAGGTCCCTCAGGTAACACACACAGACAGGGCACTTTCTTGCTTGCAGGATGTCTCTCAAGATTTCTGCCACCTCCATAGGAATAAGATTAAAGGTTAGACTGAGATAGTGATTTCTTCAGAATGTTAACTAATGTACTCTGCCAGGACAAGCCAATTTACTTCTGATTTCGTGGGCAGATAAGGTGACATATTGATGCCCTGGAAGACCACTGGCCTCCATGAGGGGCCATGCAGATGGAGATGTACTGGCACTTAGAGCTATTCACAGCTTGGTGCTGTAACTGCTTACTATGTGATGAAGCCAAATTTAGGAATTCTTTTGGTCACCAAGCAGCTATCACTGTAAAGTGCCTGGTTGGTCCTGGAATGGATAGATCTGACAGAGTCCTGCTCAGGAGTCTCAGAGCCACAAAACAGGTTCTAGCAGCGCAGCAAGCTCTTAAAGGGAATAGAAAAACAAATCAGGTTAAAGAGCTTAAGTGTTAGTAGGAAACTATTGTACAGGATGGCTCAGTGTCTAAGAGCATTTGCTTCTCTTGCAGAGGGTTTTCAATGCTTTTCTGGCCTCTGCAGGTACCCTCATGCACATGTACAGACATACATACACGTAAATAAAAATAGGATAAATCTTTAAAATTATTTATTTATTTATTTATTTATTTATTTATTTATATGAGTGCCATGCCTTCATGTGTGTAAGTGCACCTGTGTCATGCAATGCTCATGGAGGACAGAAGAGGGATCCCCAGTTATGGATATTTGTTAGCTTCCATGTGGGTGCTGGGATTCGAACCCAGGTCTTCTGCAAGAACAGCCAGGGCTCTTCACTGCTGAACCATCTCTCCAGCCCCAATAAGTCTTTTTTTTTTTAAAGAAAGAAAAAACTACTCTGAAACCTAGCATGGTGGCACACATCTTTAATCACAGCATTCCAAGGCAGAGACAGGAGGATCTCTGTGATTTCAAGGCCAGCTTGCTTTATATAGTAAGTTCTAGACCAGCCAGGGTTGCATAATGAGACCCTAAGTAAAAAAAAAAAAAAATGGAGGCTAGGCTTATGCTTTAGCAGCTATGTTATTAATAGACCAACACAAAAGTAATTCAAAACAAGGTGGGCCATCTCTGTGCTGGCCCAGGGATCCTTAACCTGGTCTGAAGTTGGTAGAGGACACTTCAGGAGCCCACCCTTGAGCACAGTCTTGTCAGAAGTCCCCAGTTAGAAGTAGGCAGGAGCTAGACATGGTGATGCACAGGAGGGACTCTGTGGGTCTGAGGCCAGTCTGGTCTACATAGTTGAGAGCCAAGCCAGCAGGGCTATGTAGCAAGACCTGTCTCAAAAAAACACAAAGAAACTGACCAGGGCTTTGAAGCTAGAGAAGGCAACAAGTGTTGATCCTAGGGGTGGCTGGAACAGTTTATCAGTGTATGATTTTAGTCAGGGAAGTGCCTTCTTCTCCCCTTGTTTATTTCTTTAAAAAGCATTTCTCAGCTGGGTGTGGTGATGCACACCTTTGATCCCAGAGGAGGCTGAGGCAGGTGATCTCTGTGCATTCAAGGCCAACCTAGTCTACATAGTGAGTTCCAGACCAACTAGGGCTTCAGAGAGTTCCTATCTCAAAAGAACAAAAAAACCCAAAACATTTCTATTTGATTACAAAGATTATTTTTTAAAAACTAATTGTTTTTAAAAATTTAGCCTATAATACTTCAAGAACCTATACTCTACCAAGTTTGAAAACCTAGAAGAAATGGATGAATATCTGAAATCCTGGGAATCACCAAAGCTCAACCAAGAAGAGATCCACAGCCTAAACAGACCCATAATTCATGAAGAAATTGAAGATGTAATAAGAAACCTCCAAACTAAAAAAAAGCCCAGGCCCAGATGGTTTCACGGTAGAATTCTATAAAACATTTCAAAAAGACCTACAACCTGTTTAGAAAGATACAATCAGAGGGAATTCTCCCAAATTCCTTCTATGAAGCCAGCATCACTCTATTACCAAAACCAGGCAAAGATACAACTAAAAAGGAGAATTATAGACCCATCTCCCTAATGAACACAGATGCCAAAATTCTAAACAGGATACTGGCAAATCGCATACAGACCCACATCAAGAAGATCATCCATCATGACCAAGTTGGATTCATACCAGAGATGCAGGGATGGTTCAACATACGAAAATCAATAAACATCATCAAACACATAAACGGAATCAAAGACAAAAACCACACCATCATCGCAATTGATGCTGAAAAAGCCTTTGACAAAATCCAGCATCCCTTCATGCTTAAAGTCCTAGAAGGAATTGGATTGGAGGGATCATTCCTCAATGTAATCAAAGCCATATACAGGAAACCCACAGCCAATATCATCCTAAATGGGGAAATGACAGAAACATTCCCTTTAAAGGTAGGAACTCGGCAAGGCTGCCCCCTGTCACCACTCCTCTTCAATATAGTGCTTGAAACACTTGCTAGAGCAATAAGGCAAGAAAAGGATATTAAAGGAGTACTAATTGGAAAAGAGGAAGTCAAACTATCCCTATTTGCTGATGATATGATTGTTTACTTAAGAGATGCAAAAAACTCCACCAGAAAACTCCTAGAAACGATTAACAGCTTCAGCAAAGTGGCAGGATACAAAATTAACCTTAGAAAATCAATGGCCTTTCTTTACACCAAGAACAAGCAACTGGAGAAAGAATTCAAAGAGACCTTCCCACTCACAATAGCCTCAAAAACAATAAGATACCTAGGAACAAACCTAACCAAAGACACCAAAGACCTCTACAACAAAAATTTTAAACCCTTAAAGAAAGAAATTGAAGAAGACCTCAGAAGATGGAAAAACCTCCCATGCTCATGGATTGGGAAAATTAACATTGTAAAAATGTCCATTTTACCAAAACTCTTGTATAGATTTAATGCAATCCCAATCAAAATCCCCAAGAGTTTCTTCACAGGCTTGGAAACAAAAGTTCTTAAATTCATTTGGAGAAACAAAAGACCCCGAATAGCCAAATCAATCCTGAGTGAAAAGAGCTACACAGGAGGGATCTCTATACCAGATTTTAAACTATACTACAGGGCTATAGTCATAAAAACAGCCTGGTACTGGCACAAAAACAGACCTGTTGACCAATGGAACAAAACCGAAGATCCAAATCTGAGCACATATAATTTCAGCCATCTCATATTTGACAAGGGGGCCAAGAAACCACAATGGAGAAAAGACAGCATCTTCAGCAAGTGGTGTTGGCAAAACTGGATCACCACTTGTAGAAGAATGAAATTAAACCCCTACCTCTCGCCCTGTACAAAAGTCAACTCCAGATGGATTAAAGACCTCAACGTGAAACCCCAAACTCTGAAGGTGATAGAAGAAAAAGTTGGCAGCAGACTACAAGACATAGGCGTAGGAAAAGACTTCCTAAATCAGACAGCAGCTGCACAAGAATTAAGGTCGACAATTGACAAATGGGACCTCATTAAACTCAAAAGCTTCTGTACATCAAAAGAAACAATCAAGGAAGTGAAGAGAAATCCCACAGAGTGGGAGGAAACCTTCACTGCAGAAACATCTGACAAAGCATTGATTTCCAGAATATATAAACTACTCAAAAAACAAAGAAGAAAGAAAACAAATGACCCACTCAATAGATGGAGCAAAGAGCTGAACAGAGACTTCACAAGTGAGGAATTAGAGATGGCTGAGAAACACCTTAAGAAGTGTTCAACATCACTAATCATTAAGGAAATGCAAATCAAAACCACTTTAAGATATCATCTTACTCCAATAAGACTGGCTAGGATCAAGAAAACAAATGATACCAAGTGCTGGAGAGGTTGTGGGGAAAGGGGAACACTCATCCACTGCTGGTGGGAATGTAAACTCGTACAGCCACTATGGAAAGCAGTGTGGAGAACCCTTGGAAGACTTGGAATGAACTTGCCACCCGACCCAGCCATACCACTCCTAGGCATGTACCCTCAAGACTCACCCCACCGCAGAGATACATGCACGGCCATGTTTATTTCAGCTCTCTTCACAATAGCAAGGAGCTGGAACCAACCCAAATGCCCCTCAACTGATGAGTGGATAGAGAAAATGTGGTACATCTACACAATGGAGTTCTATGCAGCAGTAAAGAAAGATGACATCATGAGCTTTGCAGGAAAATGGCTGGAGCTAGAGGACATCATGCTGAGTGAAGTAACACAGTCCCAGAAAAACAAACGACGAATGGTATCCCTCATCTGTGGATGCTAGTGCCAATTACCTAGTTGTAAGTATTTCTTGTGCATGGCCCCTTGAGCTTTTGTCCAAAGCAGTTGGGAGTGATGCATATTGGAAACAACAACAACAGAAAGGACTGCATCAAAGAACTGAGTGAAACAGTGAACTTCTGCTCAAAACAGTCAACTTCCACATGGAGAATATTGAGAAAGACTGAGAAAAAGATGAAAAGCATGCTTGGCAGAATGCATGAGCTCTGGTGGGGTGGGGGAATGGGGGGGCACAGGTCTAGATTTGATAAAAAATAAATAATTAATTTTAAAAAATTTAGCCCATGTAGTGATGCATGCCTGTAATCTTAGTACTCCATGTGGTGGTGCATGCCTGTAATCTCAGTACTCCATGTGGTGGTGCATGCCTGTAATCTCAGTACTCCATGTGGTGGTGCATGCCTGTAATCTCAGTACTCCACATGGTGGTGCATGCCTGTAATCTCAGTGCTCTAGAGACTTAGACAGGAGGACTTCCTATTCAAGGACAGTAGAACAAAACAAAAATTATGTGCAAAAAGTATTAACAAAGCAAAGTGCTGTGGTTTGGTTGTGGCGCATCCCCTCAGATGTCCAATGGCACTAATAAGAGATGATTGGGTCATGAGCACCATCCTCAGATGTCCAGTGGGCAGCACTAGTAAGAGGTGATTGCCACAGGAGCACCTTCCTCAGTGGATCAACCTGACCCATCAGTCAGTTCACAGTGAATTCAGTATTAGGAAATGGGGCCAACATGGATTTATTCCGGTCATAAGGACGTGTCTATGAAAGGCATATCTTATCTTTGGTCCTTTCTCTCTGTCTCCTTCCTGCCTGCTGCAAGGCAAACAGCTTTCTTCAGCCATTCCCTTTCACCTGCGTGTTCTGCCCTGATGCAGGCCTCAGTGCAGTAGAGCCAGTTGATCATGGACTAAAACTTCCCCAAACATGAACCACAATAGATCTTTTCTTCTTTTAAGTTGCTTCAGGCGCCTTTGTCATGGTGATGAAAAGCTAACACAGAAATCTCCAAATTTTACTCCTCAGATGGTCAGTTTTGATGAGTGGTCTTTAGTTTCCTGTGTGTGGATAGACTCAGCATTAAGTAGGCATTTCATGTTTTCCATGAATGGATCACAGTATATACTTTGGGCAATTTGGTTTTGCCTGGATTCATCCTCATTCAGCAATAAGTTTGTGAGAAAACCATCTGTCAGTCTGTGTGGCAAGTTCCGGTCAGCAGAGCAGCGTCTCAGCTCACTAAGTAGTGATGCATTCCTGTAATCTCAGGTTTTGTTTGGTTCTTCCTCAAAAACCCTTATGTGTGTAAGGGCAAGGATATGACAGTCTTTCCCCTGTCATACTGTAGGGTCACTGTGCTGCTGTTTTGTAACAGCTTGCCAGTAAGTGGCTTGTGTGGAGACCTTCAGTGTCTGGATGATCTGAAACTAGCTTTATTAAAATACAGCCAGTTAAAAGTGAACTTGACATCTTCAGAGGATAAAAGGGCAAATCAGCTAGTACCTATAATTTTAATAACTTGTTTGGCTGTCAGCATAATGAAGAGGCCAGAGAGCCTTGTGCTATCTCACAGCTGTAGGCAGTTCCTTTCACCTGAACTGTTTTGATCTCTGTTGGTACAAGCAGCCCTTAAGATATTAAGTTCAAGCCGGGCGTGGTGGCGCACGCCTTTAATCCTAGCACTCAGGAGGCAGAGGCAGGTGGATCTTTGTGAGTTCAAGGCCAGCCTGGTCTACAGAGTGAGTTCCAGGACAGCTGGGGCTACAGGGAGACCCTGTCTCGAAAAAACCAAAAGAAAAAAAAGAAAAAAAAAGATATTAAGTTCAGAGCCAGGTGTGGTGGCACATGCCTTTAATCCTAGCACTTGGGAGACAGAGGCAGGTGGATCTTTATGAGTTCAAGACCAACTTGGTACGTTCCAGGACAGCCATAGCTACAGGGAGACCCTGTCTCAAAAAGACCAAAAAAAAAAAAAAAAAAAAAAAAGAGAGAGAGAGATATTAAGCAGAAGAGACCGCAGGGTGGAGGCTGGAGGCTCACGGTTATGGTCCTTGGCAGCCAGGCAGCCTTCTGTTTATGTTGAGCCATTTATATGTAATGTGACACCTCCATGTCTTCCCATCCATAAAATAGGATTATCATAGGACCCACCCTATATGGTAGTAAAAGGGAAAAGGAATACTAGGTGTTGACGGATGCAGGTGGGTTTTTCAGTTGATACCATGAGACTGACTATGCCACTACTACTTTTTTTTTTTTTTTTGAGACAGGGTCTCCCTGTAGCTCTGGCTGTCCTGGAACTCACTCTGTAGACCAGGCTGGCCTCAAACTCACAGAGATCTGCGTGCCTCTGCCTCCCAAGTGCTAGGATTAAAGGCATGCGCCACCACGCCCGGCGCCACTACTACTTTTTAAAGTAATTTTTATTCCCTTTGTTGGGAAGCCTGGGGAGATTAAACAGGTTGCTCACAGTTTCATTTGACAAAGACGAAGCATTTCAGGGAGCATGTGAAATATGCCCATTCTTCCCAGCCCAATATTGGAACCAGTTGAAAGGAAAATAGAAGAGAGAAGGAGAGGCCAGCTTAGATTTATGGCCAAAGGGAGCACAGTGTGGGCCCAAATATCCCCTCAGCTGCCCTACCACACTGAAAAGGGGAGGAGAAGACTGTGTTTCCTCTTCTCTAGGTCATCACAGAGTCTGGTTGAGTAAGACACCCTTCTTCCTGAGAGGCTGAAGGAAAGAAAGGTTGGGAGCTGGGGGGGTTAGGCCAGCAGAAGTCCTGCCCCACAAGGCCCTAGGAGGCAGGAATGAGGACTGCCTTTAACAGTGAGTGTCAGTGCAGAGGCTACAGCCCAGAGTCCCCAATGACTCCTGACTTCCTTTTTTATTTTTTTTTCCTTCTGTCTTTTTGAGACAGGGTTTCCCTGTAGCCACAACTGGCCTGGAACTCTTTATGTAGACCAGCCTGGCCTTGATCTCTGAGAGTGTCTCTGCCCCTCTGCCCCTCCGCCCCTCCGCCCCTCTGCCCCTCCGGAGTCCAGCACCACCATGCCCAGCTGACTTCCCAGCTTGTTACTCTCATCTTCGTTCACTTTCCAAACCCCACGGTCTTTGGATGTGGATTGACTCAGGCCGGGGTTGCTTCCTCACTCCTTTAAACTACTTGAAGCAGCTTGGTGATGGTGGTCATATTGGGCTGAGCCCCACTATCTTGCAAGTCTTCCGACCATTCTGTTTCCTTATGGACCTTCTTCTGCAAGTCCTGATGGCCTTGCCAATTCTGAACCTTCTGGACTGCAAAACAGGGAACGGCAGCTGATTTCAAAGATGACTTGGGTCTCTGAAGACATAAGATATTTGGCAGGTCTGTCTATATCTAGTGTAGATAAAAAATTTAAAGTTAAAATTTTAACTTTAAAAAGTTTTTTTTAGAGCTTATGAGATGGATCAGTGGTAAAGGTGCTTGCTGCTGAAATCTGATAGTCTAAGTTTGATACGCAGAACCCACAAAAATGGACATCATTGTCTTCTGGGCTCCACATGTGTACTTTGGCACTGCATGCCTTCCGTACCCCCACACTATGCACATATACACAATAAATAAAATAAGGTTTGAAAATCAGGAGCTCAGCAGTTAAGAGCACTGGCTACTCTCGTAGAGGACGCAAGGGTTGAATTCCCAGCACCCACATGGTGGCCGACAACCAGGGGATCTGATAGTCTCTTCAGGTACTGCATGCATATGGTACACTTACATACATGTAGGCAAGCACACAAAAATATAAAGTAAATAATTTTTTTTTGAGTAATTTTGAGACAGGGTCTCCCTTTAGTCCCAGCTGGCCTGGAGCTCGCTCTGTAGACCAGGCTGGCCTCACTCTGTAGACCAGACTCGCCCAGAGATCTGGGTGCACCACCATGCCCAGCACTAAAGACAGTTCTTAGCTGCCATGTGGGTGCTGTGGGTGCTGGGAATCAAACCTGGGTCCTCTGCAAGAGCAGTCCGTACTCTTAACCGCTGAGCCATCTCTCCAGCCCCTAAAATACTTTTGAACCAACAGCTCAGTCAGTGACTGGTACAAGGCAATCTGAAATGAGTGCTATACATTTTTTTCTTTTTTTTCTTTTTTCTTTCAGCTTCAGTTGGGTTTTTATTTTAAACTGTTCTGCTCCTACAACCATCCTCTCTGGTGGGAGACAGTAACCAAACTGCAGCTCACTTATGAGAACTCATGTCCATGGTGAATCGCCACTCAGGAGGAAGACAGCCACTTTGGGGAACAGATGATCTTGTGAAGTACATCAGGCTGCCCTCTCTGTGGCAGTATGCGCACTCCCTGCTGACACTCTGGAGTCGCCACTCATTCGCACACATAGCAGGTTTCTCATCATCTGTTTTGTCACTCGGCATACATGCAGTCTGTGCAGTCTTTTTTAATCCAGCCACTACAGCAGTTTTATCACATTTTGAAGCCTGTTCTGTGGGATTTCCTTTCGCCCTCACACCCTTTTCCTTCTCCTCTTACCTTCCCAACATTCAGACACTGACAGGGATACAAAAGTGAAGAGCAAAGAGATCCTTACCTCGAGGAACTTGGCTGAACACTGGTGGGATCACAGATGAACACTTCTACCTGGACTTTGCATCAAACAGGGAGAGGTGCTGGGGAGGCATGAGGCCTTGCCGTGACACTGGGAGGAAGGGGAAGCTCTCCAAGTAGAATGGGTTAGTTAGCTCTCCGGGCCCAGGCGGAACAGCTGCAAAGGGGCATCCCTGTCCCAAGACTACACTGCCCCACAACACAGCTGTGGCCTTGAGAGTAGTTCCTGTTTTTAACCCTTTCATCCCATCACCCCCCCCTAGTCCCACAGTGATCCCTTCCTAACTCACAGGACCCTTCCCCCAGGCCATTCAGAGGTACCAAGGCTAAGAGATGAACACTATTTATACCGGGGAAGTGTGCTTTCATTTTGCACTGATATTTTTTATTAATTATTTTTATTTTATGAATATAAGTGCATGTGTGTAAGTGCATCCGTGTCATGTAATGCCCTTGGAGGTCTGAAGAGAGTGTCAGATCCCCTGGAAGTGGAGTTAAAGATGGTTGTTAGCTACCATGTGGGTGCTGGGAATGGAACCTGGGTCCTTTGCAAGAGATTCCCACAAAGTCATGACTGAAAGCAACACAGGTGTACAGCCTTACATTTCTGTAGGCCAGGTGCCCAGACTGGGGCTCCTTCACTGCGTCTAAGCAGGCATGTGTTCTGTGGCCCCAGGGAAAAGCCATTCCCTTGCTCTTCCCTGGCTCCAAGGAGCTGCCCTGGCCCCTCAACACCTTGAGCTATCTTCAGAGCTCTCGGCCTTAGCTCAGTCTGCCTCACATCACCCTCGGGCTCTCTTCTGCCTCCTTCATTGTGACCCTTGGGATCATATCAGGTCTCTCCATCATCTAGAATGATGCTTTGATTGGAAAGTTGGCAGTCTGCTCATGAGTTGCAGGGACTTAGGGTGGGGCATCTTTCAAGAAAAGGGGGGCTGGGAAAGCATCACCTGCTTCTTACAGCAGGCACAGCCATCCTGGACAATTCCATGCCTTCCGGTCCATCCATACTCATGGACTCTTTCTGAGGCTATCTTGGACCAAGAACTGGCAGACCGTGCAGTAGAGTTTTCCTTTGGGTACAGTGCTTTAAAGCTAGAATTCTTCACTACCACGTACTCTGTGTACTCCAATGTACACCCCTTTCTTCCTTTACATTGTCTGCCTGGCCTTCAAGGGCTTTTGACCCCTGGTAGGCAGGGAGGGCTTGTAACAAGAATCACATTATCAAATCTTACAGGTCAGGTGATAAACCTTTCTTGTACATCTTATAATTTTCCTCCAGCAGACTTAAAAGTGAGATTTTTATATGCAGCTTAGATGAGAAATAGGAAGACTATGAAGAAGGCAGCTGTGGTGACTGGGAACTGTTTCCAGTGTTGGCTCGTTCCTAAGCATGATCCGAGTTCTGTTGCACACTGAGTGTGTGACCTTGGACAAGTTAACCCTTTATGAGGTTCATATTCCCAACTTGTTGTAGGAACAGTGGTGATCAGTGCATGTAGCAGGGCTCTTGGAAGATAAAGAGATCGTGTCTAAAAGTAGCTGTTTGTGCCCAGTGCTAGACTCTGTCAGTGTTTATCTCTTAAATGAGTACTGTTGTCATGCTTCATGCTTTTCTGTTTTTTCAAAGGTCTTGGGGTATCTTTCTGAATGGCATTTATGCTGTCCATTTGGACATGTGGGAAGCTTGACTAAACTTGGCCATCCATCTGTATACACCAGGATGGTTCTGACCTTTGAACCAACTCACTCCACAACTGTTGGCTCATCACCTTCTGTGCTTCTTGTGCTTAAGACCTGTGGGGGAGCAGACCGATGTGCCTAGACCTGTGGGGGACAGGCCACTGTGACCAGACCCGTGAGGGGACAGGCTGCTGTGACCAGACCCGTGAGGGGACAGGCCGCTGTGACCAGACCTGTGAGGGGACAGGCCGCTGTGACCAGAACTGTGAGGGGACAGGCCGCTGTGACCAGACCTGTGAGGGGACAGGCCACTGTGACCAGACCTGTGAGGGGACAGGCCGCTGTGACCAGACCTGGCCACTGTGCCTAGTCGTTCTTTACTTCTGGAGGTACTTTTGTCCCCAGTGATGGGCCTGAGGTTTCTTTGCTTAAGTTTAAACCACCTACTCCTCATGCTCTACATGGTTTAGTCTGGGAGGCTAAGGATGGAATCCTTGGCCTGGAGCATGTTAGGCAAGGACTCAAGCATGAACTACAGCCCCAGCCCTAGAGTAGGTATTTTATTGTACACTTTGCACTGATTCCTTTTTGCTCATTAATGGGAGTAGCCACAGAATGGGTGGAGTCTGCATCCCCTCAAGTCATCTCTGTAATGCTGTGCTCTCGTGGGCTGGTTATCATGTACATCTTCAGCCTCAGGTTCCCAGCAATGCTTGAGAGAAAGAAGGATTTCTGTAAATTTAGATCAAGACCCTCACGAAGAGAACCCTGTGGTGGGATTATTGGAGGAGTGTGTAGTCTTTGTGCTCTTTAGCCACCATCTATTCCTAGGTCATAGGTCACAACAGAGGAATAAGTAATTGTTGCTAAGAAGGTTACCTCCTTAAGGACTGAGAGTCTAAAACCAAAGTCGTAAGCTACATCTGGGATGGCACATGCCTGTCATCCCAGTACTCTGGATGTGAAGATAAGAGGATCCCAAGGTCAAGGCCAGCCTGGGCTACGTTGCAAGATCTTGATGCAACCCCCCTCCAAAAATTAAAAACTTCAGAATCTTGCTGCAACCTGCATTCAAGTCTCCATTAAATTGGAAACCTTGACTCATGACACATCTGCCTTTATAAAGTGCTTCATTTCTTTTATAATTCCAGATTTCTCACATTGGGAAGTTGAGAGATTTTCTTTTGGAACACAGGAAGGATTATATTAATGCTTATAGGTAAGTGGGTTTTTATTCCTCGACTTTGTGCCTGATCCTTCCAGTGCCCGTGCTCCCTCATCTTCCAGTGCCCGTGCTCCCTCATCTTCCAGTGTCTGTGCTCCCTCATCTTCCAGTGCCTGTGCTCCCTCATCCTTCCAGTGTCCGTGCTCCCTCATCTTCCAGTGCCCGTGCTCCCTCATCTTCCAGTGCCCGTGCTCCCTCATCTTCCAGTGTCTGTGCTCCCTCATCTTCCAGTGCCTGTGCTCCCTCATCCTTCCAGTGTCCGTGCTCCCTCATCTTCCAGTGCCCGTGCTCCCTCATCTTCCAGTGCCCGTGCTCCCTCATCCTTCCAGTGCCCGTGCTCCCTCATCCTTCCAGTGTCCGTGCTCCCTCATCCTTCCAGTGTCCGTGCTCCCTCATCCTTCCAGTGCCCGTGCTCCCTCATCCTTCCAGTGCCCGTGCTCCCTCATCCTTCCAGTGCCCGTGCTCCCTCATCCTTCCAGTGCCCGTGCTCCCTCATCCTTCCTGTGCCCGTGCTCCCTCATCCTTCCAGTGCCCGTGCTCCCTCATCCTTCCTGTGCCCGTGCTCCTTCATCCTTCCTGTGTCCGTGCTCCCTCATCCTTCCAGTGCCCGTGCTCCCTCATCCTTCCAGTGCTGGTGCTCCCTTCATCCTTTTGTCCTCACTGTCGGTTTTGTTTGTGTTTGTTTTTATTGGGGGGATTTTTGTCTTCATTTTTTAATTATTGTGTTTTTGAATTTTTGAAAATTTCCCATCATCCTGATCCTATTTAGACTCCCTCCCCATCTAACCCCTGTAACTCTCCACTGTACTCCATGTATTCTGTCATATATGTTAAGCCTATTGAGTCAAATTTGTGTCCCCAGATGTCCCTGGGTGTGAGTCCATCCATGTCGTCAACTGTTTCTTCAACAACTCGGACTTGTAGTGGGGCGGGTCCATCTGGCAAAGGAAGAAGGTTTGCGGAGAAGAACAGCTCCCAGAGCAGGCCAGGTTCTGCTGGGATGCGTCACCACAGTCATCCCAGCCCAGAAGACATAGACCTCTCTGCGGGTTTCATTATCTGCTCAGTGACATCCACTCCCTGAACCTAGATGGAGCAGTGCACAAAGCTAGGGACGAATCTGTTTCAGCTGAACCTGTGGAGGATCAAGAGTTTAGGCTCTGTTTGCCCATGTTGGCTGGCACTACCTTTCTTTTGGGTGACAGTCTTCCCCTTTGTGTCACCAGGTCAGTCCTTTCCTGCCAGTTCTTAGTCCTGTTGGCGATCTCCTTTTGTCTAGACCTCAGCTTTGACATTTGCTAGAAACAGCTTTGCCTTTGTTTCTTATGGGACATCTCATGAGTCCTTGTCTGATCTCTCATATAAATCATGGTCACAGTCCTCCTAGTGGCAAGGAGCTGACTTTGCTTAGTAGACAGAGTCTTTTTCAAACATCCGTTGGCTTATGTCCCCATCTAAGCAGATCTGCTGTGAATATCTACTGCATCAGTCTCTACTGCATCAGTCTGTCTCTACTGCATCAGTCAGTCTCTACTGCATCAGTCTGTCTCTACTGCATCAGTCTGTCCTGCATCAGTCTCTACTGATCAGCTCAGCCCTTACGCTGCTGTCCCTCTCTGAATCTGGCCCCGCCTTCTCTGAGCTCATTTCCAGCTAACCTCCCAGACCCTTCCTACGTGGTGTCCCAGCCATCCAGCTTCTCGGAAGGCTCCAGCTCCTTCCTGTTGCAGGGCATGGGCAGGTTAAGTGTTCCTGTTCTCACACATGTACTCCAGCTCTCAGGGTTAATTCAGCGTTTTCTAACAGGCCTTTTCTGAGCCCCCTTTATAAGAGATTTCTTCTGTTAAAGTTTGTTTCTCCACCTTGTATATTTTTTTCACAACATGGATCACAATTTGTAATTTTTAAAAAGTTTATAGATTTTTTTCATTTTGTTTATTTTTTTATGTGTATGTATGTAGGTCTGTTCACCCATGTCGTGCAATGCCATGGAGGTCATAAGAGGTTGTCAGATTCCCCTGGAACTGGAGTTAAAAACGGTTCTCAGCTGCCATGTGGGTGCTGGGAATCGAACCCAGGTCCTCTGCAAGAGCAGTCGGCGCTCTCAATAGCTAGGCCATCTCTCCAGCCCACAAGTTTATAGATTTTTAACTATCTTTGTCACTAGTTTGTAAGTTTTGTGACGCTAGCAACATTATCAGTTTTGTTTCCTTGTTTCCATAATGCTTCAAGCCATATTTGCCACTCAATAAATATTTGTCAAATGAATGCACGAGTGATTCTTTCACAGTCTAGGGCCCATGTCTAGGCACTAGGTCTCATCCACTGCTGGCTTTGCCTTGTGGGGATACTGGCAGCATCTGAGGAAGTTTTTCCTTCCTGATGTCTAGGGAGAAGAGTGCTCTCTGGCAGGTAGAGGGCAGGGTTGTGCCAGCCATTCCGCACTGCACAGGACAGTGCTCTACAACCAGGAATTGCAGCTGGCATGGACCTGAGAGCCCTGCCCAGCCTGACCTGCTCACTGTCTATGTACTGATTTGCTAATCCCCTAAGGCTCTGTGGAACACCTGCCGAGGGGAAGGTCCAGATTCTCTGAGCACATCTGAGAATAAAGTAGTCAGATGTCACTGCCCTGATAGAGCTTGTGCTCTGGCTGATTGGCCCAGATAAGCACAGGGTTTATGGTGTGATAGGTAAAAGAATAGAACAGAGTCATGGAGGGGGGCTTAGGAGGCTGCAGCTTCTACCCAGAGTGCTTAGGATAGGCCTCCTAATCTCTCTGCAGCTTGAGCTCCTTGGCAAAATCTTCTCCCTGCCTGGCCTCATCCTCCCTTCTTTCTACCTGTGGCAGAGAAATGACTCTGTTTTCAAGGTAAGCACCTTACCTATGCTCTGTCCCCCTCCCCCAACCCACTGTTTCGAAGTGTTGCTGGACTCAAGAACCATCATTTAGATGACTCTGCACTTCCCTTTAACACATTCATCTTGCTTTCTCCTTGAGCTGTACACAGTTTAATTTCACAGCCAAGCATCAAGGTCTGCCACCCCCAGGAGAGAGGTTAGCACTTCACAGTTGGTGAGCCACATGGCTTTCTGTCACATACACCTCTTCCCTTTTTGTTTCGTTTATAACCTTTGAAAAAAAAAGAGTTCTTATTTCCCAGATGTGCAGAGCCAAAAGTGGCCTGCACTTGACTGTAATTTTCTTTACTTTTTTTTTTATGGGTATGAGTGTACTGTCTTGCATGTAGTTTGGTGCACCTGTGTGGTGCAATGCCGCAGAGGTCAGAAGAGGGCATCAGATTCCCCTGGAACTGGAGTTAAAGATGGTTCTTAGCCGCCATGTGGGTGCTGGGGTTTGAACCTGGGTCCTCTGAAAGAGCAGTCGGCGCTCTCAACCGCTGAGCCATCTCTCCAGCCCGACTGTAGTTTCCTTGCGTCTGGCACTTGGCTGCCTGCTTGCTCTCCATTCGCACACCTGCGTCCTGCAAGGAGCGCTGTCCCATCGCTTTTCCTTGAAGTTCGTGTCTGCCCTCTTAGACACCAAGTCCAGGGGCTTTTTCTCAAGCAGAATGTAAATGGAGTCATGCAGAGCACATGTGTGTGCCTGCCTTCTACACACAGACACTCACTTCTGTCTGCCTTCCACAAACAGACGCTCATGTCTGTCTGCCTTCCACACACAGACACTCACTTCTGTCTGCCTTCCACAAACAGATGCTCATGTCTGTCTGCCTTCCACACACAGACACTCACTTCTGTCTGCCTTCCACACACAGATGCTCATGTCTGTCTGCCTTCCACACACAGATGCTCATGTCTGTCTGCCTTCCACACAGATGCTCATGTCTGTCTGCCTTCCACACACAGATGCTCATGTCCGTCTGCCTTCTACACACAGATGCTCATGTCTGTCTGCTGTCTACACACAGATGCTGAAGTCTGTCTGCCTTCTACACACAGATGCTCATGACTGTCTGCCTTCCACACACAGACGCTCATGTCTGTCTACCTTCTACACACAGATGCTCATGACTGTCTGCCTTCCACACACAGACGCTCATGTCTGTCTACCTTCTATACACAGATGCTCATGTCTGCCTTCCACACACATATGCTCATGTCTGTCTGCCTTCTACACACAGATGCTCATCTCTGTCTGCCTTCTACACACAGATGCTCATATCTGTCTGCCTTCCACATACACATGCTCATGTCTGCCTTCCACACACAGATGCTCATGTCTGCCTTCCACACACAGATGCTCACGTCTGTCTGCCTTCCACACACACATGCTCATGTCTGCCTTCTACACACAGATGCTCATGTCTGTCTGCCTTCTACACACAGATGCTCATGTCTGTCTACCTTCCACATAGATGTGCTTATGTCTGTCTGCCATCTACACACACGTGCTCATGTCTGTCTGCCATCTACACACAGATGCTCCCGTCTGTCTGCCTTCTACACACAGATGCTCATGTCTGTCTGCCTTCTACACACAGATGCTCATATCTGTCTGCCTTCTACACACAGATGCTCATGTCTGTCTGACTTCTACACACAGATGCTCATGTCTGTTTGCCTTCCACACACATGCTCATGTCTGTCTGCCATGTACACACAGATGCTCATGTCTGTCTCCCTTCTACACACAGATGTTCATGTCTGTGCCTTCTACACACAGAGTGCTTCCTTGTCATCTTTTATATTTTTGTATTATTCCATTGTGCTAAATTACCATAGTTTGGTTCTTCATTTATAGACAAAGGATACTGAGTTGTTTCCAGTTCTGTGTTACTGTGAATGGAGCCGCTGTGGCTGAGCACCATCTACAAGTGAAATTGCTAGGCCATGCATATGGCGGGTGTGTGTGTAGCTTTTAAGAGAACTACCAGATTGGAACCAGGGCCGAGCAGGTAACACTTTTTCTTATGGGTCAGAATTGAAAATCAACTATGAAACAATTTCCCAAAGTGATGTCACCCCCTCCACCATCCCCAACATGACTCACCCTCCCTGGCAACCTGAGCCACCCCACTGCACAGCAGAGGAGAGTTGCAGTTACTACACATCCATGCCAATATCTGGTGTAGACAGTTGTTTCTATTACAGCCATTGTCAATACAATGTGAGACAGTCTCTCATCCTGTTTGAGATTAGTTCCTGAGATGGCTTGCTCCCTTTGCCTGCCTGGGTGTCCACAGGGCCTTGATCCTTGAGGAAACCAAAGACCCTCCCATAAAACGTCACAGTATTGCATGTTCCCATCTGTGGATTGCCTCTCATCCCCAGCATGGTATTAGTGCCCTAGAAACAGCACCGGTGTGAAGAACACCACAACTCTGTTCCTCAGCTCCTCTGACTAATCCTTTTGGTTTTTGTTTGTTTCTTTGTCCTCCATGGAAAGAACTTCAGGGTCTTGTTGGCTCTCTTGTCTCTCTTTGTCTCTATACTTTGCATTTGAAAAAAAATACTGTAATTACTCTGTTAGTCAGATTTTCATCCATGTGACCTGTACCAGAGAGAGCAACTTCAAAGGAGAGATGATTTTGATTCCAGGTTCCAGGTTTCAGTTCGTGGTCAGCTTACTTTGTGGCTGTGGGCTTGTGTTCAGGCAGAAAGTCATGACAGAATGGCATGGCAGGGCCAAGTCGCTCACATCTCATTTGCCAAGAAATGGAAGTAAGGCGGGGCTAGGGCTAGACAGACCCTTCCAGGACACAGCCCTATGACCTGTTTCCTCCAGACAGGCCAACTTCTCAGTAGCTCTTGATTGATATTGGCAGATTAACAATCGCCAGGTGGGGACCAGGCCTTTAACACATGAGCCCTTTTTTTGTTTGTTTTTTGTTTTGGTATTTTTGAGACAGGGTCACCCTGTAGCCTCAGCTGGCCTGGAACTCCCTCTATAGACCAGGCTGGCCTTGAACTCACAGAGATCTGCCTGCCTCTGCCTCCCAAGTGCTGGGATTAAAGGCATGTGCCACCACAACCAGCTCAACACATGAGCCTTTTGAGGAGCACTTCATACCCAAACCGTAACCACTGTTTATGCACCACTCAGCCTGCCGGATGCTTATTCTATTAAGTATACTACAAAGTACTAAGGAGTATCTTGTCTATTTAGTCTTCAGATTCACTGTGCAGATTGTTATTGAATGCCCACCATGTACCCCATGCCAGGAGTATTTAGAGGGACCAAACATTACTCCTTGTCTTCTCAGAGCCATTAGCAGAGTCACACAGCAGGCAGCATTGCAAACAGAGTGGGCACTGCAGAAATAGAGTACAGGTGGTTTGAGAGACTTAGCCTTGTCAGGGAAAGTCCTCAAAGAAATAACACGGGCTGAGGCCTGAAGGAAGAGGAATTACCTAAGTGAGGAAAAGAAAGGGAATTCATCTGTCAAGGGAATGTACCCACTGGCACCTGGGGAATTCCGTCTGCCCTGTTGTGAAGTATGTAGAGATGAGATGGTATTCGTCACTCAGAAGTGTTCAAGCAACTGAAGAGGACTGTGAGTCCCCTAAATGCCACTTGACAACATTAGTTTTGAAAGAAAGTTTTGACCAAAACTTTGACCAGAACTTCCAAAACAGCTTGTGGGAATGAACACTGGTTCTCAGCACATAGAGGACTACTGTGATACATGTGTCTCATCTGCCCCCGCCTCGTGTGGCATTGCACTGTAGAGCTCTTCACACACAATATGAGAAAATGTGACCAGGTTGGCTTTGCCATAGAAGATGGCATTATCAGGAGCCTTCCTCTAGGACTCATCCTTAGGAAACCAGGATTATCAGGAGCCTTCCTCTGGGACTCATCCTTAGGAAACGAGGATTATCAGGAGCCTTCCTCTAGGACTCATCCTTAGGAAAGGAGGATTATCAGGAGCCTTCCTCTGGGACTCATCCATAGGAAACGAGGATTATCAGGAGCCTTCCTCTGGGACTCATCCTTAGGAAAGGAGGATTATCAGTAGCCTTCCTCTGGGACTCATCCATAGGAAATGAGGATTATTTGCATTTTGGACCCCTCTTCTCAAAGCTTGAAACAAATTGCCCTATCTACAAAATGGAAATAATTCACACAGATTCCTCAGCATGACAAATCATACCTGAGGTTAATAGTAATAATCCTTATCACTTCCTCTAGATTTTAACATAAGCAGCTTTGCACTTTGAAGCATACTTTATTTAATTAGTGTTTTGAAATACCTTAAAATAGTATCCTGACGGAAAATACTAAGAAAGCTTTATTTTTTCAGTTCTTTGTAAAATTAGTTGTTCAAGCCAGGCACGGTAGCACACACCTTTAATCCTAGCTCTTGGGAGGCAGAGGCAGGCAGATCTTTGTGAGTTCAAGGCCAGCCTGGTCTACAGAGTGGGTTCCAGGACAGCTGGGGCTACAGGGAGACCCTGTCTTGAAAAGACCAAAAAATAAAAAATTAGTTGTTCAACTCTAGGTGGCAGTGTAAATTTTCTTTCTAAAGGTGTGTGGGCATATCAAATACTTATTTGTTAGGCTGTGCACTGGAAGCTGCAGTGATCTTCGAAAGCTTTGCAAAACCGGTGTCAGCCTAGTGCTTTTCTTTAGTCTCTGACAACTTGGGCTACAATTGCTGTTGTGAGGATGCTTCATCAAAGTTCATTGTTTACCCTGCCAGTGTGCTCACACAAAAATACTGAACATTCTTCTATAAGAAAGGCATTGTGACAGTGTTAACTGTTCACTTGACAGAATCTAGAATCCCCTGGGAGATAACCTCTGGATAGCCTGTGAGGGATTATTTAGATTAGGTTAATAAATGTAGGAAAACTCATCTTCACTGTGGGTAGGACCATTCCCTGGGAAGGGTCCTGAACTATATACAAAAATTCCAATGTGGTAAGTTTCATGAAGTGTTTTATAGTAACTAAATACAGAAAGTCATAAATCAAGGCACTTTTTAAATATATTGGGTGTATGAAACACTTGCACACTTGTAGGAAACACTTGTATAAAGCCGCAGCAACAAAGCACCTCTCGCTCGTTCTTCTCAAAGCGGTTTATTCAGGCAGGCAGGTCTTGTCAGAACGGTTTATTCAGGCACATCTTTTCTCCTTCTCCAAGCTTCTCCCTCTAAGCCTCAGGTCTTTCCCTCTAAGCCTTCTCCCTTCTCCAAGCCTTCTCCTTCCTCAGGCAAGCAAGCTTCTCTCCTAAGACTAGAAAGGAGAGAGAGTCCCTCTATCTAGAAAGTCCCTCTATTTATCCACCTTCCCACCCCAGGTTGCGTGGCCTTAGTCTATTGGTATCATCTGGTCTGATCTTGTATACAGGGTGCACCTGCACAGCTCAAACGGTGAGCGTGGCTTTACTTTGAGGTAGGAGGGAATCAGGTGTTAGTCATAAGACTCAGGTGTTAGTCATAAAACTTTGCTAAAGTCTCGGGTGCCTTCTTAGGACTGTCGCCACACCCGCTCCCCACAATTGGGGGGTGCTGGAAAGATGCAGTGGTTAAGAGCACTGCCTCCTCTTGCAGAAGACCACATCCACATGGCAGCTAAAAATTGGTCCATAACTCCAGTTCCAGGGGATCCTATGTTGTTTTCTGACCTGCATGGGAATTGCATGACATGGATGTACTAATATACATGCAGACCTAACACTCATACATAAAATAAAAAGGGAATCAAGAATGGTAGGAGAGTGGATTGTCTGAGCAGCACGCAGCTGTCCTCTCCACTCTCTTCCTCAGTCCTGTGTGGCCTGTCCACCAGCTGCCTACTTGTCATCACCCAGAGCACCTTCTACCATGGCCACTCAGCAAGTCCCCACTTGAACAAAAGCCTCAAATAAATGTACATGTCGCTGCCTCAGAGCGAGAAAGTCCAAGCCATGTGCGTCTCGATTGATGGTACTAGTGAGGGACCGCACTCTGGACTGCGAGCCCAAGTGTCTGGAGGTTACCCGAGTGGAATTTTGATGGTCTAGTTCTTTTCAGTACAAAGGCTCCAACAGCGACATGTATCTCATCCCTGTTGCCATGTTTTGGGACCCCTGCCACAAAGACCTTAACAAGCTGGGGTTCTGTGAAGTTTTCAGGTGTAACTGGAAGCCTGCAGAGACCTGTGAACAGATAATGGACATGGTGAACAACCAGCACCCCTGGTTTGGAATGGAACAGGAATATACTCTCATGAAAACAGTTGGGCAGTCTTTTGGTTGGCCCTCCAATGGCTTTGCTGGGCCCCAAGGCCCACACTACTGTGGTGCTGGAACAGACAAAGCCTATGGCAGGGATATCGTGGAGGCTCACTATCAGACCTGCTTGTATGCTGGAGTCAGAATGACAGGGATACAAGCTGAGGTCATGCCTGCCCAGTGAGAATTCCAAATAGGACGCTGTGAAGGAATCTGCATGGGAGATCATCTCTGGGTGGCCTGCTTCATCTTGTATTGTGTATGTGAAGACTTTGGAGTGATAGCAACCTTTGATCCTAACCCTGTTCTTGGGAACTGGAAGGTTGCACCAAGGCCATGCAGGAGGAGAATTGTCTGAAGTACATTGAGGAACTAAGCAAGAGGCACCCGTAGCACATTCACGCCTAAGATCCCAAGTGAGGCCTGGACAGTTTCCGACGTCTGAGTGGATTGCACAAAACCTCCAGCATCACTGACTTTCCTGCTGGCGCTGCCAACCATGGTGCTGGCATCCACATTCCTGGGGTTACTTTGAAGATTGCTGGCCTTCTGCCAACTGGGACTCCTTTGCAGTAACAGAAGCCATAATCTGCATATGTCTTCTCAAGGAGACTGGAAAGCCTTTCCAATACAAAACCTAAGTGGACTAGACTTACAGCGATCCCTTGAGGCCTTCCTAGATCTTCATCCCTCATCCCTCTTCCCTCTCCCAGCTGTCCTACTCATCTCCATTATAACTCAAAGGGTGGATTGCCAAGGTCTTTTATTCCTCTTGCCTGGTTAATCTTGCTTTCATTGTTCAGGATAGTGGGGTCAAGTTCTTAATCACTATACACCCAGTCTCCATTTTTTTTTCCTGTCACTGAAGCTTTCTAATGTGTAGTGGGGTGGGGGGTGGTAGGGAATGGTAACCACTGCTTCCATCCCGTTAGGTTTGCATGTTCACCAGGTGTAGCTGTCTGCACAAAACCACTGTGTTTTTTGAAGGAGTAGAGAGGACTTTTTCTTCTTCAGGGTAGCTGAAAGGGCAGACCTGACTGCTTAGGTTGGTATTTCTCCTATTGGTGGAAAGCTGTTATTTCTTAAGGTCAAACCAGCTTTATTCCAAATGGAAGTTAAGGGGGGTTGTTCTCTTGGGCCAAGTTTCCGTTGCTTGGGGTCATAGGCCTTCTATGACAACAAAGCTCAACATATCACCTGCCTTAAAAGAAGAAAAAGTTATTTCTTGGTCCTCCATTTATAACACAAAGCAGAGTAGTATTTTTATATTTAAATGTAAAAACAAATTTGTATATATATATATGGGTGTGTGGATATATGTGTTTTTCTAAAGGAGGAAACAATTCTAGTCAACCGAGTGAAGAGACTGGTTTAGAAATAAGGATTTGAGCAGGGGTAGAGAATGTAGTACTCAAATGTTGGGCTCTTCATTACCACTTGGGAGTGTCCCTGCGCACTCTGCTGCAGGAGCAGACACTGGACACTTGGCAGTGGAAGCACACTTGCAGGCACCTGAGTCCCTTCTTAAGCTTAGAAGATGTGTGCTGTCTACACATGGGTTTAAGTATGAGTTGGATGGTCAGCTTGAACGTTATCACTGACAAGGGGGTGTTATTTTGGGGTGGGACTAGCATGCCACTAAAGTAGGCCTTTTGATATTATTTTTTTTAAGTAAAACAAGTTTATATTTTAATCGAATGTGTAGGTTTCTAAGTGTGACTTTGTGGAACTGCCTGTTTCAGCTGTCAACTTCCACTTGTCTCTAAGAGGAATTGGGGGACAGGCCTGGAGTTTAAACACTTGTAATTTTGTGTCCTAGTGTCTGTTCTCCCAACAGAATATTCCTTTCTTTGTTAAGATTCCTATGGAATTGCTCTTTTCTTTAATAATGAACACACCCCACCTCCATGTAAAAAAAAAAATAAATACAAAAATTAAGTACATTGGTGAAAATATTAAGTAGCTGGGTTGAAACAAAGCAAAGGACCTGCGGTGCAGCCTCAGGTGCTGTCGCGAAGGTTCTTAGCCTTTCAGTTGATGGAAGTTAAGAGTTTTGTTGCTAGTGTATTCCAAACGTTTTTATCTGTTAGTCCCAGGATGTTAACTCAGACACAGAGGTCGCCAAAGACTGGCTATTTAGATGGCTAAAGATAGCCCAAGATAAATTGTAATTAGGTTCCAGACCTGCAGCATTCCAAGCTGTTCACTATCATTAACATTCTAATCAGTTGATGAGCCTTGCAAAAGATTCAGTTGAGGGTACAGCTTCTTTCCCGAAACTTGCATTCCAAACTGACTAAGCTGATTTTCCAGAAAAAGTTAAAACTAAAAAGAAGATGCTGCTGAGGCCCAAATGTGTTGAGCCTAGAGCACTGGCTGGCCATTAGGAGATACAAGCATTTTGACTGGGGAGGGGGTGCGATTTTAGAAAAGGGTCAAGTGATCCAGTTCTGAGGTTATAGTCACATTAAAAATGTTTACATCCCAAGCCAGTGTGGTGGTGCACATCTTTAATCCCAGCACTTGAGAGGCAGAGGCAGGGAGGTCTCTGTGAGTTTGAGGCCAGCCTGGTCTACATAGTGAGTTGCTGGCCAGCTGGGGCTACAGGGAGACCTTGTCTCAAAAAGACAAAAAAAAAATTGTTTACATCCCTTGTTAATGTGTCATTGTCTTGCAGAAGCATGCAGGGGTGAACAGTGAATGCTGTGGGTGTTGGTCTGGCTCAGGCCACCCTTAAGAGCCATGAGAGCCTGAGCTTTCTCACAAAGCCATTAATATCTGAATTTCAATGTCTTATGCCAAACACAAATACCAGCCTGAAGGCTAGGTCCATGCCACTGCCTGTTAGCTAGGAATATCACAATTTTAAATAATTGGGGGGGGGGTAAGGATAGCATGTTGCCACATTTGAAATTTATATGCCATCCACCCCAGTAGTCATAGCAGTTCTGTTGGACAGGTGCTGACTCACGGGCATACTGTCTCTCTCTGCTCTTGTGCATCTGCTTTCTCTCATACCTGCAGAGTTGAGACTGACAGACTTAAAGACCAGCAAGGTCTGACATATTAGCTCAGGGATTGAGAAGTTTTACAGAGTCATGAATGGGGTTAGTCATCACCAGGAGGCAGCCAAGAGGCTCCAAGGAAATGATGACTGAAGTGCTGTAGCAGTCTGAAGCTGATTGTGACAGTATTGACATAGTGTCAAACAGAGACACTCATGCTGTTTCCTCTTCCTCTATTCCCAGACTGCCACAGCTCAGATACCACGGGTCCAAGCCTGCCCCTTTCCTACCACAGTGACAGTAGGTGCTGGGCTGAGGCCTGGGACCCCTGGCATCCAATTTCAGCCATGCTGTTTGCTGGCTGGCTGTATGGCATAAGCATATCACTTAGCCCCTCTACCAGTATCTAGCCCAACATCTTGTGGAAATTCAGTCTTCTCTTTTTCCTGGTACCAGCCAGTTGTTACCAACTCACACATCCTCAGTCCATCCATCCCTTGGTTTGGGGCCTTTAAAGCATGGGCTTTGGGGGCAGTCCCATGGGTCTGGTTTGCCTGAGAGCCTGAGCTCTCAGTGTGTACAGCTTACTTCACTTATCTATGCTTTCTTTTTGGTGAAATCTGGATCATGTTCTCTTGAAGATGAAATGTGAATCCTGGCACATAGAAGCCCCTTGGTGAGCCATAACTTAGCTGCAGTTCCATGTGACTTGTGATGCAGTGATGATTGAACAAAATGAGGGGTGGGGGGGCGGTGTGGGGGTGTGTGTGTGTCACCAAAACCTAGGCTGACAGACCTTAGGACTGTAAGAGCTTCTTTGTGATCCTCTAGTCTCAAACAGGCCCGGTTAGTGGCAAACTAAGCCAGGTTAGTGGCAAACTAAGCCAGGTTAGTGGCTCTGAGCAGTCACAGTTGCTGGTGCCCAGACAGCAGGACCAGGCCTCTTGCAGCATAGGAGACAGTAGAACAGAGGGGAACCCCTGCTGTCTATGGGTAAGGAGTATTAGCAGCTAGGTGCATGTTTCTAAGGGCAGGGAGCCCAGAAGGGAAGTTTCTGCTCCTTTCATGAGATGCTGAGCAGGAAAAGTCCGAGGTCATTCTGGTAAAGCTAATACCTCACAGAAATGCTAGGACAAGGGAATCAGCCTTCCCTGCCCTGTGCTACAGCTTCAGGTGGAGCGACACCGCCGTCACCCACTCCCATCGAGGTCTCCCCAAGGTCGTAGACCGTTGCCAGCCCTTCTGCTCTCCTTCCCTCCCTTCCTGTGCAGTGTGCTGGCCTTGGCCTGCTCCTAGGAGCATTTTATGAGCAATGTAACCATGGTATTGAAAGAGTATGTGTACAAGTACTGCCTTTGGACCATGACGCTTTGTTAGTTTGACATAATTAGGAAGCTATAATTTTTTTCCAGAATGTAGAGCTCAGACTTTATTGACCCATTTAATTTTTTTTAATAATGACATTTTACTGGAGCAGAACAGCATGCAGCCTAGGCAGCCTCTGGCTAGGTCTCTGAATGACCTTAATTAAAAATAATTTCTCCACTAGCGATTGATGTACCTTTTCAACAGTATCCTGGCAACACAACAATGCCACTTGGTTTCCGTTGTTACTACTAAAAGAGTAACAATCCCATCAGTTTCCAATCTGAGGTTAAGTGGGTCTGTATAATGTGCCCTACAGGGAGGCTTTCCTAACCGAGTCATCGGTTTTCTCAAACTAACCTTTATACCTTCTTTGCATTCACTGAGCTGGATTCTATTAAATCAGAATATGGAGCAGGACGGCAGAGGTTATCACTTGAATGCCCTTGGAGTCAGCTGCACAGGCCCAGCACCCTTCTGACGCGGGAGCCCCTGACCCCTTTGACCTTTCCTCTCCCACTTCTCCCTGCTCAGCCACTCAGACTGAGTCAGAGAAGGAATGGAGCTCATCCGGTCATCCTCCTGGCTGACTCTTGATCCTCTGCCCCAGAGTTACCATGGTAACTAAAGTAGCTAACAGAAGCAGGTGCTAAGCACTGGGACAGGAAGTACTGCTCTCTCATCTGTCAGGACAAGCTCCAGTGAGAAAAGAGAGACTCATTCCCACTACCTGTTTCTTCCTAGCCCTCCCCACCAAATGCAGGCCTGGTCTAGGAGAGCAAAAGGCACAGGAAGGAGAAGATGCAGAAGGGCAGGGCTATCTGAGCACAGGAGCTGCGCTCAGCTCGGCTTTGGGGGAAGGCTCTCTCCTCAGTTAGATGTGTTCCCTGCTTGATGCCTTCTAGCGAAGGCTTTGGAAGGGGAATCCTACAGATGTTGCTTCAGAGAATTACAGAACATGGTTATCATGCACATTCTCCAGTTCAGGCTCCAGTTCACTCAAAAGGTATTCGATTCTTTCTTACCAGTTTGCTAAGTCATAGGCACTGTTCTTCTTCACAGGAGTACAGCAGTGGTCAAATAGACAAAAATTCTTGCCTTGGTGAAGCTTGAATGTGGAGGAGGGGCACGGAAACAAAGTCAACATGGCATACGTCTAGAAGGTAGAGAAACAGGAGAGGCTAAGGGTGCCCAGAGCTTGTGGGTTGGGGAGTAGGTGAGAAGAGCCCACAGAACTCCCAGGGAGCAGCTCTTGCTATTCATCTTGAGGCTTCCCAGCTCTGTGAGGTCCAGAGCCTTTGCTCTTAGGCAGAAGTCTTGGAAAGCCTGTGCAGAGGATTAACAGAATCCAGCTCTGCAGCAGGAGAGGATCCTGCAGTGGGATCCACTGCAACCAGCCAGACTTACTGTGGCCCGCCTGTTACAGATGTTAGGAACAGAGACTAGAGATCTGAGGATGTAGCTTAGTGGTCAGACACTTGTGTGGCATGCATGAGGCTAAGAGGGAGGGGGTGGGGAGGGAGTGCGGAACAGAACCAAGCAAATGACTGTGTAGGTGAATAAAGCGGAGCTGACCCTAGCAAAGGTCAGCAACCCGGGGCCTGGCTGACCATCTACCTCTGCTCCGTCTGACATGCTGACAGCTTTTTCACGCTCAGTCTTTCCACTGGCTACAGAGTTAGACTCCTTTGAGCAGCTCTGGAGGCCGTCAAAGACAGTGCTTCCATGTGCCCTGTGCTCCAGCCAGTTTGCACAGTCCCTCTTCTCTTCTGATTCCATGGTTGACTGTAATATCTCCACTTGCCTCCCTGCCCTGCCTGTCTCCCCTGGCCTTGCCTTCCCTCCCCATCCCCCCAGCCATGCCTGCCTTTCAAGATTCAATTTATAGGTCATCCCCCAGTTCCCTGACACCCGTACATGACAAGCAAGCATCTGAACTCTCCTGCCTTACTGGGCATGGTGGTGCATACCTATAATCCTACTACTTGACAGGTAGAAAGAGGAGGATAGAATTTCTTTTTTTTTTTTTTTAATTTTATTTATTTCTGTATGTGTATGAATGTACTGTCTGCATGCAAGTCTGTGCACCCGTGTCATGCAATGCCGCGGAGGTCAGAAGAGGGTGTCAGATTCCCCTGGAACTGGAGTTCTCCTGGAATTGGAGTTTCAGACGGTTCTCGGCCGCCATGTGGGTGCTGCGGATTGAACCCGGCTCCTCTGCAAGAGCGGTCGGTGCTCTTAACCGCTAGGCCATCTCTCCAGCCCGAGGAGGATAGAATTTCAAGGTCATCCTTGGCTACATAGTGGGTTTAAGGCCAGCATGGGCTATGTGAGACCTGGTTTCAAAAAACAAAAAAAAAGGGGGGGGGGGTCTAAATGTCCAGAGCAAGCTTTCTGGGATTTAACCAGAAGGCTTCTGTTATGACTACAAGGTTATAGAGCCTTGACAAGCTACACAGGCTCTCTGGGCCGCAGTTGCTTCATCTATAAAATGGGACTATAATGGCACCTACCCCAGAGTTTTGAAAGTTAAGTAGGTAAGTGTAATTCCCTAGATTATACCAGTGGTCAGTGCATGGAAAGAATTGGTAAACATTAGCCTTTATTGTGTTACATAAAATATCCATAGGTCTGCCAGTGTTACCTGTTATAATATAGTTTATTAAAAGTAGAGTCTGGCTGGGCGTGGTGGCGCACACTTTTAATCCTAGCACTCAGGAGGCAGAGGCAGGTGGCTCTTTGTGAGTTCTAGGCCAGCCTGGTCTACAGAGTGAGTTCCAGGACAGCTGGGGCTACAGGGAGACCCTGTCTTGAAAAGACCAAAANGGTGCAGCCTCAGGTGCTGTCGCGAAGGTTCTTAGCCTTTCAGTTGATGGGAAGTTAAGAGTTTTTTGCTAGTGTATTCCAAACGTTTTTATCTTTAGTCACAGGATGTTAACTCAGACACAGAGGTCGCCAAAGACTGGCTATTTAGATGGCTAAAGACTAGCCCAAGATAAATGTATTAGGTTCAGACCTGCAGCATTCCAAGCTGTTCACTATCATTAACATTCTAATCAGTTGATGAGCCTTGCAAAAGATTCAGTTGAGGGTACAGCTTCTTTCCCGAAACTTGCATTCCAAACTGACTAAGCCTGATTTTCCAGAAAAAAAGTTAAAAACTAAAAAGAAGATGCTGCTGAGGCCCAAATGTGTTAGCCAGCCTAGAGCACTGGCTGGCCATTAGGAGATACAAGCATTTTGACTGGGGAGGGGGTGCGATTTTAGAAAAGGGTCAAGTGATCCAGTTCTGAGGTTATAGTCACATTAAAAATGTTTACATCCCAAGCCAGTGTGGTGGTGCACATTCTTTAATAACCCAGCACCTGGGGAGGGCCGAGGATGGCAGGCTAATGTACTTGTGAGTTTGAGGCCAGCCTGGTTCTACATAGTAGTTGCTGGCCAGCGGGGCTACAGGAGGACCTTGTCTCAAAAAGACAAAAAAAAAATGTTTACATCCCTTGTGAATGGTCTTGTCTTGCAGAAGCATGCAGGTGGGTGAACACGTGATGCTGTGGGTGTTGGTCTGGCTCAGGCCACCCTTAAGAGCCATGAGAGCCTGAGCTTTCTCACAAAGCCATTAATATCTGAATTTCAATGTCTTATGCCAAACACAAATACCAGCCTGAAGGCTAGGTCCATGCCACTGCCTGTTAGCTAGGAATATCACAATTTTAAATAATTGGGGGGGGGGTAAGGATAGCATGTTGCCACATTTGAAATTTATATGCCATCCACCCCAGTAGTCATAGCAGTTCTGTTGGACAGGTGCTGACTCACGGGCATACTGTCTCTCTCTGCTCTTGTGCATCTGCTTTCTCTCATACCTGCAGAGTTGAGACTGACAGACTTAAAGACCAGCAAGGTCTGACATATTAGCTCAGGGATTGAGAAGTTTTACAGAGTCATGAATGGGGTTAGTCATCACCAGGAGGCAGCCAAGAGGCTCCAAGGAAATGATGACTGAAGTGCTGTAGCAGTCTGAAGCTGATTGTGACAGTATTGACATAGTGTCAAACAGAGACACTCATGCTGTTTCCTCTTCCTCTATTCCCAGACTGCCACAGCTCAGATACCACGGGTCCAAGCCTGCCCCTTTCCTACCACAGTGACAGTAGGTGCTGGGCTGAGGCCTGGGACCCCTGGCATCCAATTTCAGCCATGCTGTTTGCTGGCTGGCTGTATGGCATAAGCATATCACTTAGCCCCTCTACCAGTATTTCTAGCCCAACAATCTTGTGGAAATTCAGTCTTCTCTTTTTCCTGGTACCAGCCAGTTGTTACCAACTCACACATCCTCAGTCCATCCATCCCTTGGTTTGGGGCCTTTAAAGCATGGGCTTTGGGGGCAGTCCCATGGGTCTGGTTTGCCTGAGAGCCTGAGCTCTCAGTGTGTACAGCTTACTTCACTTATCTATGCTTTCTTTTTGGTGAACATCTGGATCATGTTCTCTTGTAAGATTGAAATGTGAATCCTGGCACATAGAAGCCCCTTGGTGAGCCATAACTTAGCTGCAAGTTTCCATGTGACTTGTGATGCAGTGTGATTGACACATATAATGAGGGGTGGGGGGCGGGTGATGGGTGGTGTGTGTGTCACCAAAACCTAGGCTGACAGACCTTAGGACTGTAAGAGCTTCTTTGTGATCCTCTAGTCTCAAACAGGCCCGGTTAGTGGCAAACTAAGCCAGGTTAGTGGCAAACTAAGCCAGGTTAGTGGCTCTGAGCAGTCACAGTTGCTGGTGCCCAGACAGCAGGACCAGGCCTCTTGCAGCATAGGAGACAGTAGAACAGAGGGGAACCCCTGCTGTCTATGGGTAAGGAGTATTAGCAGCTAGGTGCATGTTTCTAAGGGCAGGGAGCCCAGAAGGAACGTTTCTGCCCTTCTCATGAGATGCTGAGCAGAAAGGAAAAGTCCGAGGTCATTCTGGTAAAGCTAATACCTCACAGAAATGCCAGGACAAGGGAATCAGCCTTCCCTGCCCTGTGCTACAGCTTCAGGTGGAGCGACACCGCCGTCACCCACTCCCATCGAGGTCTCCCCAAGGTCGTAGACCGTTGCCAGCCCTTCTGCTCTCCCTTCCCTCCCTTCCTGGCAGTGTGCTGGCCTTGGCCTGCTCCTAGGAGCATTTTATGAGCAATGTAACCATGGTATTGAAAGAGTATGGTACAAGTACTGCCTTTGGACCATGCCGCTTTGTTACGTTTGACAATTAGGAGAGCTATAATTTTTTCCAGATGGTAGAGCTCAGACTTTATTGACCCATTTATTTTTTTTGAATGACATTTTACTGGAAGCAGACAGCATGCGGGCCTAGGGCAGCCTCTGGCTAGGTCTCTGAATGACCTTAATTAAAAATAATTTCTCCACTAGCGATTGATGTACCTTTTCAACAGTATCCTGGCAACACAACAATGCCACTTGGTTTCCGTTGTTACTACTAAAAGAGTAACAATCCCATCAGTTTCCAATCTGAGGTTAAGTGGGTCTGTATAATGTGCCCTACAGGGAGGCTTTCCTAACCGAGTCATCGGTTTTCTCAAACTAACCTTTATACCTTCTTTGCATTCACTGAGCTGGATTCTATTAAATCAGAATATGGAGCAGGACGGCAGAGGTTATCACTTGAATGCCCTTGGAGTCAGCTGCACAGGCCCAGCACCCTTCTGACGCGGGAGCCCCTGACCCTTTGGACCTTTCCTCTCCCACTTCTCCCTGCATCAGCACTCAGACTGAGGTCAGAGAAGGAATGGAGCTCATCCGGTCATCCTCCTGGCTGACTCTTGATCCTCTGCCCCAGAGTTACCATGGTAACTAAAGTAGCTAACAGAAGCAGGTGCTAAGCACTGGGACAGGAAGTACTGCTCTCTCATCTGTCAGGACAAGCTCCAGTGAGAAAAGAGAGACTCATTCCCACTACCTGTTTCTTCCTAGCCCTCCCCACCAAATGCAGGCCTGGTCTAGGAGAGCAAAAGGCACAGGAAGGAGAAGATGCAGAAGGGCAGGGCTATCTGAGCACAGGAGCTGCGCTCAGCTCGGCTTTGGGGGAAGGCTCTCTCCTCAGTTAGATGTGTTCCCTGCTTGATGCCTTCTAGCGAAGGCTTTGGAAGGGGAATCCTACAGATGTTGCTTCAGAGAATTACAGAACATGGTTATCATGCACATTCTCCAGTTCAGGCTCCAGTTCACTCAAAAGGTATTCGATTCTTTCTTACCAGTTTGCTAAGTCATAGGCACTGTTCTTCTTCACAGGAGTACAGCAGTGGTCAAATAGACAAAAATTCTTGCCTTGGTGAAGCTTGAATGTGGAGGAGGGGCACGGAAACAAAGTCACACATGGCATCACGTCTAGAAGGTAGAGAAACAGGAGAGGCTATGGTGCCCAGAGCTGTGGGTTGGGGAGCTGGTGGACGGAGCCCACAGAACTCCCAGGGAGCAGCTCTTGCTATTCATCTTGAGGCTTCCCAGCTCTGTGAGGCCCAGAGCCTTTGCTCTTAGGCAGAAGTCTTGGAAAGCCTGTGCAGAGGATTAACAGAATCCAGCTCTGCAGCAGGAGAGGATCCTGCAGTGGGATCCACTGCAACCAGCCAGACTTACTGTGGCCCGCCTGTTACAGATGTTAGGAACAGAGACTAGAGATCTGAGGATGTAGCTTAGTGGTTCAGACACTTGTGTGGCATAGCATGAGGGCTAGAGGGGGGGGGTTTTGAGGGAGGGAGTGCGGAACAGAACCAAGCAAATGACTGTGTAGGTGAATAAAGCGGAGCTGACCCTAGCAAAGGTCAGCAACCCGGGGCCTGGCTGACCATCTACCTCTGCTCCGTCTGACATGCTGACAGCTTTTTCACGCTCAGTCTTTCCACTGGCTACAGAGTTAGACTCCTTTGAGCAGCTCTGGAGGCCGTCAAAGACAGTGCTTCCATGTGCCCTGTGCTCCAGCCAGTTTGCACAGTCCCTCTTCTCTTCTGATTCCATGGTTGACTGTAATATCTCCACTTGCCTCCCTGCCCTGCCTGTCTCCCCTGGCCTTGCCTTCCCTCCCCATCCCCCCAGCCAGCCTGCCTTTCAAGATTTCAATTTATAGGTCAATCCCCAGTTCCCTGACACCGTACATGACAAGCAAGATCTGACTCTCCTGCCTTACTGGGCATGGTGGTAGCTACTATAATCCTACTTACTTGACAGGTAGAAGAGGAGGATAGAATTTCTTTTTTTTTTTTTTAAATTTTATTCATTTGTATGTGTATGGAATGTACTGTCTGCATGCAAGTCTGCGCACCCGTGTCATGCAAGCCGCGGAGGTTCAAGAAGGGTGTCAGATTCTCCCCTGGAAACTGGGAGTTCTCCTGGAATTGGAGTTTCAGATGGTTCTCGGCGCCACTGTGGGTGCTGCGGATTGAACCCCGGGCTCCTCTGCAAGACTGGTCGTTCTCTTAACCGCATCTAGGCCATCTTCCGGGGGGTGGGGGGCCCGAGAGGATTACGAATGTTCAGGTCATCCTTGGCCTACATACGTGGTTTAAGGCCAGCATGGGCTATGTGAGGACCTGGTTTCAAAAAACAAAACAAAAGGGGCGGGGGGTCTAAATGTCCAGAGCAAGCTTTCTGGGATTTAACCAGAAGGCTTCTGTTATGACTACAAGGTTATAGAGCCTTGACAAGCTACACAGGCTCTCTGGGCCGCAGTTGCTTCATCTATAAAATGGGACTATAATGGCACCTACCCCAGAGTTTTGAAAGTTAAGTAGGTGAGTGTAATTCCCTAGATTATACCAGTGGTCAGTGCATGGAAAGAATTGGTAAACATTAGCCTTTATTGTGTTACATAAAATATCCATAGGTCTGCCAGTGTTACCTGTTATAATATAGTTTATTAAAAGTAGAGTCTGGCTGGGCGTGCGTGGGCGCCACACTTTAATCCTACGCACTCAGGAGGCAGAGGCAGGTGCTCTGTGTGAAGTTTAGGCCATCCTGGTCCTACGAGTGAGTTTCCAGGACAGCTGGGGCTACAGGGAGACCCTTCTCAAAAACAATAAAAACGTCTTGAAAAGACAAAAAAAAAAAAAAAATAGAGTCTGTATTTAGCTCCTATCTTTAGCCCAGACATTAACAATTTGATTTTTTTATTGTATTTATTTTTAATGTGTATGAATGTACTGTCTGCATGTAGGTTTGTGCACCTGTGTTGTGCAATGCGGCAGAGACCAGAAGAGGGTGTCGGATTCCCCTGGAGTTAAAGACGGTTCTCAGCTACCATGTGGGTGCTGGGTATCGAACCCGGATCCTCTGCAAGAGCAGTTGGCGCTATTAACCACTAGGCCATCTCTCCAGCCCCACAATTTGATTTCATAACATATATTGACCTTGTATATTACATGCCCAGTATAGGCTATGAAGTTAATATTAATTTAATATTTATGGCAAAAATGAGGTTATAATCTAACTTTTTTCAGACTTTTTCAATATTCTTGTTATTCTCCATCTTCCTCATTGTCTTCAGGGAACATCTGCCTGTGTATTAAATTAGTAGGCAGAAGAATACCAGTGATGTTGGACTCTGAACTTGTCTTTTCTTAATATACCAATCATAAAGAAAAACATGTTCCTTTAAATTTCTGAACCAGTAAATGAACCTTCATTACTCACTTTTCCCTCCTTTCTCCTGAAATAAATTGACTAATCCAAACTCAAACCTAACATAATAGTCTCCTCTGATTGAATATAAAACTTAGATAAACTGAAGTCTGTAATAAAATTATTTCTCTGTATACACTCAAGAATATAAAATTTCATCTTTATATATGCATGTTCCATGAGGATATATTTTGGGATTATTTACAAAATAGTAATAATTTTGTTGTTGTAACTCAATTTAAGGCTGTATCCTCAGTCAGCCTCTGTAACTTTAATTGGCCATGCTTCAGTGCCCATTACCTCTCTAGTCTTCTTATAGTAGAACAGCACAGTGAGACCCCTTTTAAGTCTTTCCATCTTCCCATGTGCAAGGCCTTAAATTTGGCTTGCCATCTCGGGCCCAGGACCCATAACCTCTTTCCTTCCAGCCTGGAGCCTTCCTTCCTCATGGCATGATGTGCACCAGATGCGCATCCTAGGCTTCTCCTTAGCTGCTGTACCCAGGCAATCCACGCTGCCTGTCAGTATCTCTCACATCTGTCACCCTGGTCCCCCATGGACACTACCTGCATGTGGCCACCCTAGGCCTCTTGGACTCTGGCAGTGGTCCCTCAGCTGTGGTTAGGGAAACTAGGGTCTAGTTTTTTATGCTTTCAGGCATTACCAAAGATAAAACATGCAAAGTGTAAATTACTCAAAATTCCCTCAGTGGCTGTTCCCATTGGTGGAACCAATGGTAGGTCTTGGCTTTGCACTTGGAGAATCCATTTCTAGTAGATCATAGAGTTATCCTTATTTTCTGTGATCACTATCTTTGCACAACCTATAGATATGAGGGAAACGACTGGTACAGAGTAATAGTTTAGGTAAATTAGGACTCATCAATGCACCATCCATGTGCTTATGAGGATTGGGGCAGCCATGTACAGGACACATCATTGTGGTATGCTGCCCCTCTGGAGTAAATCAGGGAACCCCAGACATCTGGACTAGGGTACCTGGTTACACAGGACCAACTGGTCCTGCTCTTTTCCCTGATTCACTCATCCCATGCCCTGGTATGAAGCAGATATGTCCATACAAACCATCACTGTGGGTGGGGAATTGTAGCTGGTCTTCACCACGGTCCTCTGTTAGAAATACCATCTTCTCCTCCTGCCCTGTCCAGCACCCTCCAACATGCATGAGCTGACCACTCTCCACCCTGGACCCTACTGTCCACTTCCACATCAGCACCATGCACTGCTCTTCCTTCTTTGCTTTCCTGTCAATCACCCTTATAGCTCAGTACCTGCTGTGGAGATCAGAAATGAGCTTTATTCAACTCGGAATCCCAGTCCCAGCCCAGTGCCTACCATACAAGAGTCCAGTACATGAATGAGTGAATGAATGATTTTTGAGGGTTAAATAAGTAAACAAAACGCACTCAAAGCACTGGGGCGGCATCTGGTGTGTGTGTGTATGCACCAGCTGCTGTCTGGGAGCAGGCACTATGTGCTGTGCAGCTTTTCAGATACTGGGGAAGCAGACGTGAATCATAGTCCCTGCTTGGACGAAGCTTTCGAGGGCAGAGAAGTATCCAGCATTTCGGGTAACAGTGAATGCAATTAAAGAAAAGTCAAGCAGGCAGTCGTGCTGCAGCATTCCAGGTCAGAGGTGGGCCCAGCTGTGTGTCACAGCAGAGAAGACAGGGAACAGCTTTGGAGTGGAGACACGACCGTCTCACAACCTCTGGAATGAAGTGGACAAGGGAGGGAGTGGCCAGAGGTGGGAGTCACAGGTCCAAACAGAGTGCTCCTAGCTAGCGGATCATGGGAGACACAGGTCCAAACAGAGTGCTCCTAGCTAGCGGATTGTGGGTGTCACAGGTCCAAACAGAGTGCTCCTAGCTAGGGGATTGTGGGAGTCACAGGTCCAAACAGAGTGCTCCTAGCTAGCGGATCGTGGGTGTCACAGGTCCAAACAGAGTGCTCCTAGCTAGCGGATCGTGGGTGTCACAGGTCCAAACAGAGTGCTCCTAGCTAGCGGATCGTGGGAGTCACAGGTCCAAACAGAGTGCTCCTAGCTAGAGGATCGTGGGAGTCACAGGTCCAAACAGAGTGCTCCTAGCTAGAGGATCGTGGGAGTCACAGGTCCAAACAGAGTGCTCCTAGCTAGTGGATTGTGGAAGTCACAGGTCCAAACAGAGTGCTCCTAGCTAGCGGATTGTGGGACTCACAGGTCCAAACAGAGTGCTCCTAGCTAGTGGATTGTGGGTGTCACAGGTCCAAACAGAGTGCTCCTAGCTAGCGGATCGTGGGCGAGGCTGGGGTGATTGAGTGCCCATGTTATGTAAGCCCCTTCAGCTTGCAGCTTTCTGGTTCTAAATTTCAGCTGTGAGCTTGGAAGATTTAATTAGGCTAAGTAGCATCACTTGCTAATTATGCTGCCACCCCCGCCTCCCACTTCCACCACCCTCATGAAGGAGAGTCAAGGTATTTTGAGCTTCAGGGTGTTGTGTTACTGAAGGTGAATGCCCTTACTAGCCTGGTGACTTTAGGACGGTTTAAGTTAACATCTAGAGAAATGAAATTTACTTAGATTGGCCTGCTTCTGTCAGAGCTGTTCAGAAGACTACACTGTGGACCTGTGCTGCACTCTAGATGGTTCTCCTACCTGTTGGCCTAGCAAGCCAACCCCCGGTCTCAGCTTCAGTGTCACTGCGCTGGTCAGGGAGACCTTCCCTTCACAGTTCACCCAGTTCACCATGGTCCTCCCCTTCGCAGTCCACCCAGTCCATCATGGTCCTCCCCTTCACAGTCCACCCAGTCCACCATGGTCCTCCCTTCACAGTCCACCCAGTCCACCATGGTCCTCCCTTCACAGTCCACCCAGTCCACCTTGGTCCTCCCTTCACAGTCCACCCAGTCCACCATGGTCCTCCCCTTCACAGTCCACCCAGTCCACCATGGTCCTCCCTTCACAGTCCACCCAGTCCACCATGGTCCTCCCCTTCACAGTCCACCCAGTCCACCATGGTCCTCCCTTCACAGTCCACCCAGTCCACCATGGTCCTCCCCTTCACAGTCCACCCAGTCCACCATGGTCCTCCCTTCACAGTCCACCCAGTCCACCATGGTCCTCCCCTTCACAGTCCACCCAGTCCACCATGGTCCTCCCTTCACAGTCCACCCAGTCCACCATGGTCCTCCCCTTCACAGTCCACCCAGTCCACCATGGTCCTCCCTTCACAGTCCACCCAGTCCACCATGGTCCTCCCCTTCACAGTCCACCCAGTCCACCATGGTCCTCCCTTCACAGTCCACCCAGTCCACCATGGTCCTCCCCTTCACAGTCCACCCAGTCCACCATGGTCCTCCCTTCACAGTCCACCCAGTCCACCATGGTCCTCCCCTTCACAGTCCACCCAGTCCACCATGGTCCTCCCTTCACAGTCCACCCAGTCCACCATGGTCCTCCCCTTCACAGTCCACCCAGTCCACCATGGTCCTCCCTTCACAGTCCACCCAGTCCACCATGGTCCTCCCCTTCACAGTCCACCCAGTCCACCATGGTCCTCCCTTCACAGTCCACCCAGTCCACCATGGTCCTCCCCTTCACAGTCCACCCAGTCCACCATGGTCCTCCCTTCACAGTCCACCCAGTCCACCATGGTCCTCCCCTTCACAGTCCACCCAGTCCACCATGGTCCTCCCTTCACAGTCCACCCAGTCCACCATGGTCCTCCCCTTCACAGTCCACCCAGTCCACCATGGTCCTCCCTTCACAGTCCACCCAGTCCACCATGGTCCTCCCCTTCACAGTCCACCCAGTCCACCATGGTCCTCCCTTCACAGTCCACCCAGTCCACCATGGTCCTCCCCTTCACAGTCCACCCAGTCCACCATGGTCCTCCCTTCACAGTCCACCCAGTCCACCATGGTCCTCCCCTTCACAGTCCACCCAGTCCACCATGGTCCTCCCTTCACAGTCCACCCAGTCCACCATGGTCCTCCCCTTCACAGTCCACCCAGTCCACCATGGTCCTCCCTTCACAGTCCACCCAGTCCACCATGGTCCTCCCCTTCACAGTCCACCCAGTCCACCATGGTCCTCCCTTCACAGTCCACCCAGTCCACCATGGTCCTCCCCTTCACAGTCCACCCAGTCCACCATGGTCCTCCCTTCACAGTCCACCCAGTCCACCATGGTCCTCCCCTTCACAGTCCACCCAGTCCACCATGGTCCTCCCTTCACAGTCCACCCAGTCCACCATGGTCCTCCCCTTCACAGTCCACCCAGTCCACCATGGTCCTCCCTTCACAGTCCACCCAGTCCACCATGGTCCTCCCCTTCACAGTCCACCCAGTCCACCTTGGTCCTCCCTTCACAGTCCACCCAGTCCACCATGGTCCTCCCCTTCACAGTCCACCCAGTCCACCATGGTCCTCCCTTCACAGTCCACCCAGTCCACCATGGTCCTCCCCTTCACAGTCCACCCAGTCCACCATGGTCCTCCCTTCACAGTCCACCCAGTCCACCATGGTCCTCCCCTTCACAGTCCACCCAGTCCACCATGGTCCTCCCTTCACAGTCCACCCAGTCCACCATGGTCCTCCCCTTCACAGTCCACCCAGTCCACCATGGTCCTCCCTTCACAGTCCACCCAGTCCACCATGGTCCTCCCCTTCACAGTCCACCCAGTCCACCATGGTCCTCCCTTCACAGTCCACCCAGTCCACCATGGTCCTCCCCTTCACAGTCCACCCAGTCCACCATGGTCCTCCCTTCACAGTCCACCCAGTCCACCATGGTCCTCCCCTTCACAGTCCACCCAGTCCACCATGGTCCTCCCTTCACAGTCCACCCAGTCCACCATGGTCCTCCCCTTCACAGTCCACCCAGTCCACCATGGTCCTCCCTTCACAGTCCACCCAGTCCACCATGGTCCTCCCCTTCACAGTCCACCCAGTCCACCATGGTCCTCCCTTCACAGTCCACCCAGTCCACCATGGTCCTCCCCTTCACAGTCCACCCAGTCCACCATGGTCCTCCCTTCACAGTCCACCCAGTCCACCATGGTCCTCCCCTTCACAGTCCACCCAGTCCACCTTGGTCCTCCCTTCACAGTCCACCCAGTCCACCATGGTCCTCCCCTTCACAGTCCACCCAGTCCACCATGGTCCTCCCTTCACAGTCCACCCAGTCCACCTTGGTCCTCCCCTTCACAGTCCACCCAGTCCACCATAGTCCTCTCCTTCACAGTCCACCCAGTCCACCATGGTCCTCCCTTCACAGTCCACCCAGTCCACCATGGTCCGGCTCATGCTGCCGTCCCTTTTCTCCTCTTTCCTTAGCCATATCATGTCTGACTACGGGAGGATGACAGATGCAGAGCGAGACCAGATTGACCAGGATGCTCAGATATTCATGAGGACCTGTTCAGAAGCAATTCAGCAACTCAGAACAGAAGGTAAAGCGCTCTGAAAGATGCAGCTGACCATCAATATACCAAGCAGTTCACCAAGACTCATGGGTGCAAGCCACTTAAGAGTTCATCTTACATTCTTAATGAGATTCAGCATTTAAAACCTTAACGCCCTCCTTCCTATCAGTATTTTAACCTATGCTGCTCAAAGTTATGGAAACATTGTCATTCAGTTAAGTAAGTGGGAGGCAGGGATGGAAAGGACCTTTCTAAACCCTCCGTAATCTACCAAGAGGCCAAGATCAGAGGAGACAGATTGTGCATGTGCCTGTGTTCCCAGTGGGAGGTGGGTGGCTAAGGATGATGCACACATTATTAAGCATATCTTCTGGGCTCACTGTGCTCAGAGGCTAGCATTATTTCCCCTTTGTTGAGTTTCATTCCCACTGAGGAGCTGGGCTAGCTTCCCAGTCATGAGTCTTCCTTGGTCCATTCATAATACTACAGAGCTCAAAGTTCCAGGTACTGTTGTCCTCATGGCAGGGTCTTGTGCTGGGAAAGCTTCTGCAAGGACTCTGATGGGCCACTGAGTGTCTGATGAAAGCTGTAGGTATACTTGCCAGAAAACATGGGTCATACAGAATTCCATGTCCAGTGTACAGAGTCCAGAAAGCCCAGTGTGAATCTCAACTTATGCAGCTCTGTGGTACAAATTTACTTTGTCCCCTAACCTTAAGCCATAGGCATTCTTGTGGCCTTAGGCCACTTATTGCCTCAGAACCTCAGACTCCTTCAGAAGAGGAATAGGCACAGTCTGAAAGCCATGTGACTCATTTGTAGTAGCTGTGTGCAGTTGGAGCAGCCTGCCTGCATGCGGGGAAGCCAACCTCCCCACACATGGCACTGTTGTGCATAGCAAGCCGCACAGGCTTCAGGATTTCCAAGTGTCCTTTATTTCAAATCAGCTTTCTGTGTGGGAGTTCGTGCCAGAAAGACATCCTTGTGGCTCAGCTTCCTGAATGGTTTCTGGAGAGTAAGGTAGAATGATTCAGTGCCTAAGGGGAGAAGATGAAGGCAGGGCATTCCAAACTGAAAAGAGGCACAGGCACAGGCATAGGCGGAGGGGAGTGTATAGCCCAACATGTGTGATTCAGGCATGTCACTTGAAGGCCAGCGTGAACAGTGAATGCTGTTACTGCATCCCATCGGCACTCAGGAGAGAGCTGTGTCAACTCTGCTCCCTCACTGATGCAATGAACCATAAATTTTTGACTGTAGTTTCCTATGGGTTTAGTCTTTCACCTGGTAAAGCCTAATAAAGCTTACTCTTAAAAATGTTCCTCATTTGACACAAGACTTGTTTTATAGCTGTGCTTTTAAAATGCTTTCAATAAAAGCTGTTCTGAGGACACTGATGGCTGTGCTTCAGAAGACTTGAGCCTGAGTGCGGTCCTTCTCTCTTACAGCCCACAAGGAGATCCATTCCCAGCAAGTGAAGGAGCACAGGACTGCCGTTTTGGATTTCATTGAAGATTACCTAAAAAGTATTTCATTTTCTCTTAAAGTTCAAATGTGGCATTTCCTAAGAGGGGCAGTTTAGAATATAGCTTACTAGCTGAAGGTTGTAGTGTCTCAGAGTTAATAATACCATTGCTTGAGAAGCCATTTTAAAGGGTTTCTGTTATATCTCCCTCAACAGGAGTGTGCAAGCTTTACTCAGAACAAAGAGCCATCCGTGTTAAACGAGTGGTGGATAAGAGGAGACTGTGAGTACTGCCTCTGTCGTCCTTCGAGACAGGGAAGTCAGCAGGGGCTGATGCCAGCAGTGGCCACTGGAGCTTGCAGAGCACTTACTCCGAGGGCTGCTGGGTTGGAGTTTCTTACAAGATGCTGTCGATGGTGCTGAGTGCATACTGTGTGCCAGATACAGCGACAGCCACTCTGTTAGCCCATAGTACCTCATGAGACAGGTAGTTACTCTTTCATCTCCTGGTGAGGATGCTGAGGCTCAGCAGGTTTAAAACTCATGTTACCCTACAATCCAGTGGTAACTGAGCTGGGATTGAGCACCTCCTACTTTTCTTCCCTTTTTTTTTTTTCTTTCTTGTTGAGGGTAAGGAGGAGAGAGTCTGGCTACATAGCCCATGGCTTTAAAGTCACTATGCAGGGGCTAGAGAGATGGCTCGGAGGTTAAGAGGACACTGACTCTTCTTGCAGAGAACCTGGGTTCGATTTCCCACATGGTGCCAATTACTTTGAGTAGAAGACCTTAAGGAAATAACAGCATGACCCTTCACAATACAGTCCAGCCCACTCCTGGGCTTTTTGAGATAGTCTCAGTAGTTCAGGCAAGCCTTGAACTTGCAATCACACTGCCTCAGCCAAGTGCTGGGATTATGACATTGTTGCCATGTGTCACCACACTTGACCTAATTCTTTCCTTGGCTTCAGGCAGAAGACATCTGCCTAAAATTACCTACATGTAAGTTTATTCCTTCCTTACGTCCCACTTCTCACAAAGGCCATACATGGCTATTGCAAGGCCATGGTGTCTCCCATAGCCTTTGTTTCTTAGTCAGTTCCCAGGGACATCCGTCCATCCATCTGCCAGGCCTCATATGGCACTCCTTGTTCTAAAGAGGCCTGGTTCTTCTCGTGCCTGAATTCTTGCTGGATTCCCTCTCCATAGTGCCTTTTGCACATTCCTGCCTGTTCTTCTAGTGAGCAAACCCTCTTCATCCTTCCTGCCCAACTCAAGCATTGCCTCCCCCCCCAAACATATTCTCCTGCAGGCAGTGTTATTTCTCCCTCTCTGAATGTTGTTCAGTCAGGTGTAGCCACCTTGTCCCCTCACATGCCTTGGCTCATAGCACAGTGCCTGTCCTCTAGGGAGGCATTGTCATGCAGGGTTGGTGGATTGTTTCTCTGTACTGTTTGTTTGGATTGCTGACAGTGACCTGACCATCCTCTAACTTGATTTGAGAAGTCCAACTGCCTGAGTTCTGTGGAGTTGTTGCTGCTGTCTTATTTGGGTTTCATTGGAAGGAAAGCATGCTTGTTAAAGAGTGGCCTGACTGCTTACTTTAACAAAGGTATGGAGTCTTATGTTTGACCATGACAGAGTAGTGGTATCATACTAATCTAGCTGGAAACACACTCCTGACTCAACCAGAAGTACCCAGCTGACCTCTGCGTTCTCCTGCAGTGCCCGTAAACCAGCCTTAAGGTGCTGCATTCACTCACCCTCCCCATCCTGCTTTCTGAGCTGATAGTGGTATCTGCTGCCTGTTGCCTCAAGCTAGAGAGAGACCCTTGGCATCCTGTCTCTCTGTTCTTTCTCCTGTGAGGCTGTGAGGCGAGGCCGTGAGTCCTTCAGAGACGGGGACCACTCTGTCTTTTATCTCTGGTCAGCATGTTGATCTAAGCCTGCCACGGGGGTAGATCCTAGCTCATCAGATCTAAATAGTGAAAGTTTAGGAACGAGAAAGATATGAGTCAGTATTGGCTATTGCATTAGCACCAATGGCCCTGCCATCCCCAGAAGGGTTTAAATCTACCCTTTTTCCTCCTGACCATCTTTTTTTTTTTTTTTTTGCCACATGTTCACACATGATTTCCTGACCATCTTAAAGCACTGGTACTTTGGATATGATTGAGGCTGAAAAGGCTATCCCACACCCCAGTGGGCATGTACTCACATAAAACCATCAGAGCTAATTAGAAACATGTTCTCTTTCCAGAAAATAATCAGCCTGTGTATCGTTTTCTTTTTTTGGTCAAGAATAAGCTTCAGGTAGCAATATGAGAATCAAGAATAAACCAAGTCTCTTCTCCACCAGCAGAAAGGCTTCCTTTCCGAAGGCACAGTCAGCTCAATGGAACCCCCAGGTGGGGCCTGTGCTCTAAACACCTGCTCCTTCCTTACTGTGCACTAAACATCTAATGCTGCTTGTACACAGCTGACCTGGCTTTAAGACGTGCAGAGTTCAACCCATCATTTGAACCCTTCACTTTCCTAGAACCTGTTCTTATGAGTGGGAACTTTTGATAATTTTCTGTCTACAGGGAGATCTGAGAAGAATGAAACCTACTAAAAATAATAGCTTCAGATATTGAGCACATTACAAGGTGAAAGGCAGGAGGGCTCCACAGCACCTGCTGAGTTTATCACTGTGGCCAGAAGTTATATTAACATGTCCAACTACAGATCCTGAAGATGAGTGAGAGTTTCCTACAACTTTCAGAAGAAATCTTGCCAGCTTGACTAAGGTTTACTCTAAAAACTGAATCTGGCTGGGTGTGGTGGTGCACTCCTTTAATCCTAGCACTTAGAAGGCAGAGGCAGGTGGATCTTTGTGAGTTCAAGGCCAGCCTGGTCTACAGAGTGAGTTCCAGGACAGCTGGGGCTACAGGGAGACCCTGTCTCGAAAAGATAAAAACAAAAACAACAACAAAAAAAACTGAATCTGTGCCCAGGGCTCTCATTGCACATGGTCTCAATAGTGTTTTGGCTGCTTCCTGGGGGGAGTGTGAAGACTGTCCCTACCCTGGTCAACACACACCGGAAAACACTGCTATTACCCACAGCCACACATGACCTTATGTTCTTTATTATGTCCTCCCTGGTGTAGGTACAAAGGATAAGAACCTTGCTTCTTTTCTCCTTTTATAGAAGGTATCCATTTTCATGGAGCACACAGAATCTCTATACTTAACTGGTACTTGAAGACTGCACTTGTGTGCTATTTAGAATTCAGTTCTCTCACTTTAAGAATATTGTTAGCCTGGAGAGGGCAGGACTGTGTCTCTTTCCTCTTTATACCAGAGTCCTTGACTTGGGATACTTCATGTAGCAAGGACTCAGGAAATCTTGCCAGTGATTGGGATGGTGATGGTGGTGATAATAATGAAAATGAAGAAAAGCAGAGAGGCCAGGTGATTCTAGGGCCTCTGTGGTGATTTTGCCTCATTCGCTGTCTAGAACAGGGGCCTGCTCATTTGCCAGAAAACAGATCAGCAAACTGGCTTGTGGACCAAGCCTAGGCTTTGGCCTATTTTTGTACGACCTTCTAGTTAAGGATAGTTTATTATATTTTTTAAGGATCTCTAAAACAAGAAAGAAGAATTCGAGATAGAGCTTAAAGTATTTATTATCTGTCCGTCTAGCTCACAACAGCCCTGAAGTAAGGGCCACTCCTTTGTGGGTCTTTGCAGTCTGTTAGGGACTGGTGTTTAGTCTCTTGTGCGTGACAGCTCACAGCCGTGTCACAAGCGGCCCACTGCAGTGTCTGATGACACTGGGCTGCTCTTTGCCATGTTGAGTGATTTGCAGCAGTGTCAGGCTGTCAGACACTGTTGCTCTTCATTTCTGTGCTTACTACAGTAGACCTGGAGTAAGCAGTCTGGAGTCTGGTACTGGCCTGTGGACCACACTTGAGTACCATTTGCTTAAAAAAAATTCCTAATAAGATCTGAGTGCCCAATAACTACCTGTTAAGTGAACAACTGCCTGATGGAAAATTAGCCTAATGAGGGCAGTGTGTATCCCCACTGTGGGGGATGCACAGCCTCTGTGCTGCGATGATACCTTAGCCTGAATACCACTTTAGAAGTTACAAAATGATGGCCTGTGAAGGAAACTTCACTCTGCCGTCTTACATTGGGTGTAAAAGAAATGAACACAGTCCTTAAATCTTGAATAATTGTTTTCTCTAGTATTTGTAGAGCTAAGGTTTCCAAAGTGCTGCTTCTACATGTGTTTGTTTTTGGGGGGCTAGAGAGATGGTTCAGCACTTAAGAGTGCTGGCCGTTCTTGCAGAAGACCCACATTTGAATCCCAGCACCCACATGCTGGCTAACAACCATCTATAACTCCACCTCCAAGGGATCCAATAGCCTCTTCCTTCCTCCATGGGCATTGTACAACACAGGTGGACTTACATCCATGCAGGCAATACAGTCAAACACATAAAATAAAAAAATAATAAATCAAAAAAATATGCCTCTTCTCTTCTTTCCTTCTGTTCTTTTTAAATTTCAAGTACAGTCCCCAGATTTTTCAAAGTGAGGGACCTGGAAACAGATGTTGGCCAGGTGGGAATATGTTGATTGCAGTTACTCAGTACTCTGAGAAATCAATTGAAGTAAATCATGGGGCATAATCTTTCTGATGACTTTTTAAAAATTGCTTTTTTTTCTCCAAATTGCCCTTAGCTAGCTAATTTTTAATTTCCCTGAGGATTTCTGTAGAGATTCTGTGTATAATTAGAATCTGTTTCCATCATTTTGTAAGTGTTGAGCTCTGTCTCCCCTCCGGTTGCTTCTCTGTACCCTTCTTTTCATTCTCCCTAAACATAGGCACCACCTCATCAGTGTATGGTGACAGGCATCGAGTGACCATTTGTTTTGTTAGGAGTCAGAGGAGCCCATCCCCTTCCTGAGCCAAGCGGTGCTGAAGCCAGAGGTGGGAACCGGTAAAGTGGGTGACTGACTGGTGCTAAGGAGCTGCTGGGCAGGGCTTCAGGGAGGCCAGTGGTCAGAAGGGCAGTGAAAGCACTGCAGAGACTGGGGCACATTCTTGCCAAGAAGAGTCTGGGGTGGAGGGGGTAGTGACTACAGAAGTGAGCACACAGCAGATACAGACAGTGCCACAAGCCAGTTTTCTCACTGTAGGAAACGAGAAAGGACCAGAAAGGATGAACCTTAGAATGAAAGATACTGGTATGAATTTGTGGTTTTCAGTTTCTTTTTTTTTAAATATATTTTTATTGTTATTAAACTTTTCATACATCATTTCTCAATCCGATTTAGAGTCATTTCTCTTTCCATGCCCCCCACCCCACCTGAGTTCATGCACTCTGCCATACATGTCTTGCATCTTTTTCTGAGTCTTTCCAGAGTTTTGTTTTGTTTTTTCAAAGCAGAGGCTTATTGTTTTGGGGAGAACTTCACTGTTTCAGTCATTTTTTGGTTTGTTTTTTGTTTTTTGTTTTTCCAGTTCTTTTGTTGTTCTCTCCAACTTGCATTGCTTCAATACACACACACACACACACACACACACACACACACACAAGTATATACATACATACACATATCACCTGAATTGGAGGATTTTCTTTTTTCTTTTTTCTTTTTTTTTTTTGGCTAAACATCATGTTTTCCTTAAGGAAGTATTTGAAGGCTCCTTCTTGGCAAGCCCAAACAACCATCAATCCTGCCCTTGTGCTCCACACTGGGCTCTTTCCTTCCCATGGTCACCCAAATGAGGTCCAGTAAGCACCATGTCCTATCTTGATCTTCCTGTACTTGTCTCCATGATACAGACTGAGTAGTCCAGCAATGGCAGTCTGTACTCTGAAGAGGCTGAAACCCCAGTAGCTGCTCAGTCCACACAAGCTGGATCTCTCAGCAGTCCCCATCTGGCACTGAAGGTTTAGAGGATTCTTGGAGAGACATGAGTCTTCAGTCCATATTGGAGGGTTAAAAAGCTGTGTCTCATGTCTTTGAAGGATGGCAAAGGCAGTGGCAGCCATAGGATAGATGCACTTGCCAGTAAGAATTGAAGACAGGTAAAACAACAGTGCTCTCTCTCTCTTTTTTTTTTCTTTTTGTCTTTTTACTAAGATATCAAATTTTAGACCTGAAATACAATTTCTCAGGCCTAGTAATTATTTCTGATTATACTTTCCTTTTGGATGCTTAAGTCCACACAGTTAGCCCAGATTAACCAAGGTTTTTGTTTTCTCAGGGTCAGTTGAGGATCTGGTCCTCAGGGGTCACTCGGGTTTTTTTTTTGGGGGGGGGAGCTGGCTCCTTTCAGTTTTTCATTTACCAGTTCCATCCACTGGAGGACAAAGTCAGGTCTTGCTAGACCAGGCTTCCCTTTTTAAACCATGAGCATACTTTCCTCTTTATAGACTAATACTGGATGAAGTACTGTTAGAGGATCTTCAGGGCCTCCCTACACAGGAAGACTGGTGACTCACATTTGCAAAACATTTCAAGAGATGCCCCCATTCATAGTCCCCTGGGACTTAGTTGACCTCTGAGAGCTAGGTACAAAGTTATCCCTTCGGTCCCTTGGCCAAATTGGTATGGGTGTTAAACATGGTCATTAAGCACCCAGAAAGGCTAAGTTACACCAGCCTGATACATCACATCTATACTAAAATTATGTCATCTGAAAACAAACTGTGTGCTATTCCCATATCATATTTCTTGATTCACATTTTTCCATTTTGATTTTATATTACTCTAAAATTTGCATACATACCCACCATCCATATACCAAAAGTCCAAAGTCTGAAAATAAATGATAGTTTAATTCTAGAGCCTGTCTAGGTTTCACAGTATAAAAGCACAGTTTTCAGATCATGAGGAATATAACATTAACGTTGCTCAGTTTGCCTTACAACTAGGTACTTGATGCTAGCATCCACAGATGAAGGATACCATTTGTCCATTAATATTTAAGGTTATAATTGAGAGATGTGTATTGCTTCTTTTCTTCTTATTATCCATTTGCATTTTTGGTCTAGGTTTCTACTTCCACAGTTACGCTTTTATTAATTTCTCTTTCTGGGTGCCTGGGGATAGTTGCTCCTCTCTTCTGTCCTTTGAATTACTTCAAGTATTCTCTGAAGAGTTGGTTTTCTGGACATATATTTTATCATCTTGTTTATGTCATGGAAGATTTTTCTTTCTCCTTCAACTAGAATCGACATTTTTGCTGGGTATAGTAACCTGGGTTGGCATTGATAGTCATTTAGCACTGGGAATGCTTTTGCCCACGTTCTTCTTGCCTTCATAGTTTGCACTGAAAAGTTGGCTGTAATTCTGATAGGTTTCCCCTGTAATGTAATTTGTTGTTTTTCTCTTGTGGCTTTCAGAATTTTGTCTTTGTTTTGGGCGTCCAGCATTTTAACTATGATATGGCATGGGGAGTTTCTTTTCTGATCTTGTGTATTTGGTGTTCTATGTGCTTCTTGTATTTGTATGGGTTTGTCTTTATTTAGTTTGGGGAAATTTTCATCTATTATTCTGTTGAAGATCTGAGCAATACCATTCTCTTGGGATTCTTCTCCTTCCTCTAGCCCTGGGATGTGGAGGTTTGATCTTTTCATAGTGTCCCACATTTCCTGGGTTATTCCACTCGTGTATTTTTAAATTTTTCATAGTCTTTACTTGAGCTCTTTAGTTCTGTGTTATCTTCCAGGTGTGACATTCTGTTTTCTGATTCCTCCATTCTGCTTCTGAGGCTTTTTTCCCATTCTTTCCTCTTGATTGGATGAGTGTTCTATTTCCTTTTTCATTTCATCCTGTGATTTCTTTAGTATTTCTACTTCCTTTTGGAGCTTCTCAATCTCTTCTTCTACCTCCTTGCTTCACTGGTTGGTTTTCTTTTTTATTTCAGCATGGGATCTTTTCAGTGTTTCCACTTCCTTCCAGAGTTTGTCATTTTCTCCTTTTACTTCTTTCCAAAGTTTGTCATTCTCTTCCTCTAGGTCTTTCTGAGCTTTTCATTCTCTCCCCTAAGGTCTCTGATTTGTTCTTTATATTCTATGATTTCTTTGAATAAATCTGTGATTGTTCTTCTAAGATCTGTGTCCTGGGTTACCTACAGGGGGATCTCATTGTAGGAAGCTTCTCTAGGCTTGGAAGAGTTTAGTGTGGAAATACTCTGCGCTTTTCCCATATTGTTCTTTCATTGTGCTTTTGGCATGTGGGTTTCTTTTTGTTTGTTTTCTGATGCCAATCTCAAATGTTTCTTCACTGTGTTGAAGGATTGCTTTCCTTGAATCCTTCAGATGCCTTTGTTGTTTTCTCCTTGTTTATGGAGTCTTGACTTGTCTAGGTTTCAGGCTTTCAATTTTAGTTATATATTAGAAGCTATAGCTTACTCTTCTGTTTCTGTTCTGCAGGTTCTCCAAAAACTGGGTAGGTAACAACCCAGACAATACCCTCTGAGCATTGTACTCCCTCTGCTTCCTGCCAGCCAGTTCCTCTAGGTTGGTTGTGGGGCTTACTCCACTGTAGTCCCACTGGATACTCTCTCCAGAATTCCGGTTGGCGGGGGTGAGGGGTGGGTGTACCAATCTGCATGCACCCAAGTCCCCTGGAGGCAACAGGCCCACCTGTGTTCAGGCTGGCTGGGTATCTTTGCCCCCACAGCTGTACCAGCCCACAGTCCTTGTTTTCAATTTCTAGAGCTCAGCCTGGAGGTAACTATGGTGGTGTATATGTGTCAGTATGACAAGGCACACATATTTTCTAGTTATGCCCACTGGGAAAGCCTGCCAGAAGTGTCAGCCCAATGGCAACAAGCACACTCACCTCCAGGTTTGCTTTCTAACTTCTAGTTCCAGGTTCAAGAGATCAGGTTCCCTGGAAAAATGGCCATTTTTTAGGCCAAGTCAGGGTGAAATGATCCAGGGACAGTTTGTTGTTTGAGAAAACAAGGGATGAATCAGAGAATAAGAAGAACAAGTCTAAAGGTCACATAGCCACTCAAGTGTTTCTACTGGCTAAACCTGAGAAAGCTGGAGAAAAATAAAGGGCAGGTAAGAACCCACTGAGTACAAGAGGATACTGGGAGATCTGGACAGGAGTAACTTCATGAATGAAACCTTAAGTGTGAAATAGTTACACAGTGTCAAGCCTAACAGGCACCACCCCAAGTCAGGTAGGCAAAATGAGATCACACAGGCTGGCAGGATGCCACAGGAAGATGGCAACAGCACTTCTATGATTTCTGCCAGAGATACAGCACCTGACACTCCCAGGAGGAAGCTCTAGACTCAAACTCAGAGGCGTCTTTCATAATAACTGTCAGGTTATCAGATGTGAAGGTCATGAAACTCAAGGACAGACTGAAGGAACTGTCTCAGAACGAAACTAAAGAGCAAGTACACGGAGCCGAGAGCCATGTTCTGACCTGCACCCTTTGGCTCCAAGGGGATGTTGGGATATTTTCTCAAAATAGAATGTTCTGAGGAAAAGATGGAAGTAATGGTTGTGCCTCTCCTGATTTTGATGTTCACCTGATTGGTTATAGCAAAGCATGCTGTGTCTTTAGGAAATACATTACATATTCATAGGTAAAGGGTCATCAGGTTGACAACTTACTAAGAAGAACATGGGTCTCCATCCTTAGCCTATCCTGTCCCTCGTGCCTGGCCAAGTCTTACTCTCTGTCAAGATCTTGATAAGTGATTCCCACCCAGTGAGGTATCAACAGTCTATAATCAGTTTGAAGGAATTTATAAAAATACTGTTTTGGTCTGCTATGTTATTTAGTCTTTACACAAAATCCAAGTGATGGGTGTAGGCTAGAAGGCCTTTGGGATCCAGGTTTCTCTATCATGAGAGTGGAAGGAAATAGACTAAGCACTGTTTCTGGAGTTGGAGTAAAAAACAATGAAAGCAGGCATTAGGGATTTCCTCCTGGGCCATCTCATTTCATCTTTCCCTGGCTAATGACAGGGTTCTTGGCATTTTTGAAGATGGTGAAATCTCAGATCATTGAAATTTAGCCAAGGTCTCATGCAGCAGGTTAGAATCAAGTCCGATGTAGCACTCCATTCCTAAAAGTCAGTTCAGCTCACAGCTAAGGATCCTGACTAACCTGGGATTTGTGGACTCTATGGGGTGGCCTGCCAGCTATAGTCGTCTATGGATGTCAGGGCATCTGTGTAATAGGAGCCAGGGGAAGTCTGCCTGAACTCAGCAGCCAGTGGTCCCATGTTGGACCTCTGCCTAGTTGATTACAGGATGCCTCACGGCCTTCCCCTCTGTACCAGCAGCCTAGAGAGCTCGCTAAGCCAGCGTTGAAGACCTGGCCTTGTCCGCCATGTAGACCATACCATGTGCCTCCTCTGCATTCTTAGAATGATTTCTGAATTGTTTCAGCTTCTCTCTTCCTCCATTGGTTTAGGCCGTGATTTAAATGTGAACTTTCACCACAGGCTTGTATGTTTGAACACTTGGTTCCTAGGTGATGACTCTGTTTTGGGAAGCTATACAGCCTTTAGGAGGTGAGGTGTAGCTAGGGTAGGAGTAGGCGTTGTGAGGTGTAAGCAAGCCTCTGCTTCCTGAAGTCTCTCTGCTGGTGACTGCCACAGGGATGAGATCAGCAGCTCCATGTCCCCACTGTCATGTCTTCTCCTCTACCATGGACCATATCCCCTACAGCAATGAGAAAAGGTACTAGTGCAGCCTGTGCATTCCAGATGCGTTCTGTCCTTCAGTCTGCACTGCCTTTCCCCATTCTTGGTAGTGATGGAGGCTTGGCTCTTGCCGTGTACTGCACCTATAGATCAGCTAGTGACTATAAGAAAGATACTCCTGGGCTGGAGAGATGGCCTAGCAGTTAAGAGCACCGACTGCTCTTACAGAGGACCCGGGTTCGATCCCCAGCACCCACATGGCGGCTGAGAACTGTCTGAAACTCCAATTCCAGGAGAACTCCAGTTCCAAGGGAATCCGAGACCCTCTTCTGACCTCCGCGGCATTGCACGACACGGGTGCACAGATCTGCATGCAGACAGTACATTCATACACATACAGAAATAAATAAAATAAAATAAAAAATCTGAAAAAAAAAAAGAAAGATACTCCTGTGGCCCCATCCTACAGATGAGAAATTAGGCCAAGTTAAGCCATTTGTGATTTGCTAGGCAGAAGAGAAGTTGAGAATTCTGGTAGATTTTCAGAGTAGAGAATTGTTTTATTTGAGACTAGCTTAAAAATTGCCTAATGTGTCATACTACTCAGTTACTAAATTCCAAAACTAACTTGAGGCAAAATGTTGATAAGTAGATATTTAATTTTATAATTAATATACTTAATGTGAAATATTGAATAAATCCTGTCTGTTTTTAAAGGGCTTCTCTTTTGAGCTTGTTTTGTAGTACTGGAGATCAAACCCAAGACAAGACTCACTAAGCAGTCTATCCCTAGCCCTTAGCTATATTTTCATTTGGCTGTTTTTGTTTCTAAACAGAATTTTTAAAAGATTTATTCATGCTGCTGTGTGACTCATTCTTTCTGCTGAGCAGTAAGGCGCAGCACAAGCACACTGCACCTGCCCCTCACCCCTCACAGGCGCTTCCTGTGCTCTCGGTGTCTGAATCACACTGCTGTGAACATGGATGTACCTTTCTCTTTCTTGTTGGTAAACACCTAAAAGTGGGGTTACTCTGTCATAGCAGAAACATTCTTTAGATTTAATGAGAAATCATCCCCAAGTTTTCCAAGGTGGTGATAGCATTTTATGAGGCACTCAGCTGCCATGTTCTGTGTGCTCTGTACTTACCCAGGCTTTGTGTGGGTGGTTTTGAAAGCTCTTAGCGAGTGTACAGTATTATCTCCTTGTGGCCTTGGTTTGGACTTCCCCACTGATTAACAGCATCAATCATCTGTTCGTGTGTGTACTAATCATCATTTATCTATTCTTTTCTGTGAAATCTCTTCAAGCCTTTCTCCTGCTCTTTTATTGAATTGTCTTTCTCTTCATTTATGTAGGAGTTCTTTATATATTCATGCTACACATCCTTTGTAAGATCTGTGCTGTTGATAATTGTTTCCCCACTCTGTAGTTTGTGTGTTCATTATTTTATTTTTTTATTTATTTACTTATATATATTTTTTGGACTTTTTGAGACAGGGTCTCCCTGTAGTTCCGGCTGTCCTGGAACTTACTCTGTATACCAGGCTGGCCTTGAACTCACAGAATTCCGCCTGCCTCTGCCTCCCAAGTGCTAGGATTAAAGGCATGTGCCACCACGCCCAGCCATGTTCATTATTTTAATGGTGACATGGAGAACAGAAACTTTGAATTTTGAGTAATTCCAGTTTTAGAATTTTTGCCTTGTCTGCAGACACTAAGATAATCTTTCATGCTTTCTTCTAGAATCTTTATTATTCTGGGTGGTATCACAGATTAATTTTTGATGGTATGAGATGGGCTTGAAGCTGATTCTATCATTTCTATACAAACCTCCTCCGTTCCAACAGTTTTTGCTAAGCAAACTTTCCTCATTGAATTGGCACAGCCTGGACTATGGAGCTGGGACCCTGAGGTCCTATCACGGCCTTGTCAGCTTGTGGCCTGTTCCCTACTTTGTGACAAAAGATCACAAAGATCCTTGTTAGAGAGATGCTTTGGAATTAAATAAATTTGTCTGCATGTATCCATATAAGGTGATTAAAGAAATACTAGTACAATATAAAAAAAAGAAAAGAAAAAAAGAAATACTAGTACATAATTGGTTCTCAGCAAACACTAACTGGCATGAGAACATCAGATGAACATGTATTGACATCATTCTTCTTACAATCTGTCTGGCTGACAATATGAACTATATATCTTGGATCTTCACACTCTGCTTATAATTTTCATAGTTTTATACAGATTTCAGTTAAACTATTACAAAGCCTTTTGTCTTATTTTGGTGTTTTCTTGTAAGATTCTTTTGAGAGAGGGTCTCACACTACCACCAGGCTGGCAGAGCAGCCCCACCTCTCTGCCTTTGAAGTACTGGGATTACAGTCATGCACCATTCTGCTTAGCTATAAAGCAAATTATTCCGTAACCAATTTTTCTCCTTTGTTAGCTATCTACTTAATATTTGTAAAGCATTGATTCACTCAAAGTGTATTTATTGAACACTATGAGAGTTAGCTTCCCATTACTCTGATAAAATATCTACGATAATCAACTTTAAAAGGCTAGGAGTGGCAGCACACACATTTGGTCCCAATAGTCAGGAGGCAGAATTTATGAGTTCAAGGCCAGCCTGGTCTACATAGTTCCAGGCCAGCCAGGGCTGCATAGTCAGGCCCTGTCATTGAGAGAGAGAAGGTAGAGGGGAGAGGAAAAGAATGGTTTATTTTTGGCTCATGGTTGCTTGGCCTGTGTGGGCACAGTACCTGATGACTGGAGAATGTGGCAAAGGAAGCTGTTTCCCTCCTGACAGTGCTGCTGGAAAACAGAGAGAAAGGAAGGAGCCAGGGAGGGTCCCAGGGCCCACTGCAGAGATATGCCCCCAGTGACTTGAGTTTTAGTCTACTGCCCGTGCATCCTAAAGGTCCCATCACTTTCTAGTGAAGCCATACCCGGCAGTAAGCCCATGACAGATACTGCATTTGGGCACTAATCCAGGATCTAGCACCCATGACTCAAGGACAGAAACCCTCTCACAGCCAAGGAAGTGTGGAGGAATACATACATACAGATGAACAAGAGGCCAGTTGCTAGATAAAAAGGGATCTGGGGAGATAACTCAGTGGGTAAGGTGCTTGCTGTGCAAACATAAGGACCTAAGAGTGGATCCTCAGGACCCACATTGAAATCCTGGCGTCTGTGGTGTGAGGCTGTAACCCAGCACTGGAGCAGCAGACAAGCAAATCCGAGGGCTTGATGGGAAGCCAGTCTAGCTCAAACAGTAAGCTCTAGATTCAGTGAGAGACTGCACCTCGAAATTAAACTGGAGCATGCTGGGGGAGGGCTCCCAACATTGACTTCTGCCTCTACAAATGCATGCTCAGATGAGCACACCCAAGCACACATTCATACAAAGCAAGCAAGCAAACACACACACATACACACACACACACACACACACACACACACACATTCATACAAAGCAAGCAAGCAAACACACACACACACATTCATACAAAGCAAGCAAGCAAACACACACACACACACACACACACACGCACACGCACACATACACATGTGTGCCCATGCTACAAAATTTTAAAAAGAAAGCCCAAGACACCCTCTGAATAGCAGAAATGGGTCTAACCCTGACAGTGGAAAGGAGAGTCCATGGGGAAGGTAAGGGTGGCACAGCACAGAGGCTTTGGCTCCTGTACTAGTTCTTAAAGACTTGTGCTTTCATGGTTTATTTCTTTTAAAGATATTGCATGTGCACCCATGCATGTGTGTATAAAACTCCTGGATTAGTAGATGTGCACTTCCTGGGCTTGCTAAAAGTGGAGTAGTCAGCCTCGTGTTGAGTATGGTACTTGTCTCTAGGTAGTGCCCAGTGCATGCTAATACTGGGCACTGTGCTAGGGCTGGGAATGCAGGGATGGGGTACCTGGCCCAGGCCCAGTACACAGCAATACCCTGCCTTGTAGTAAGATGTGGGGTGTCCATGTGATTCTTGGGACCCAGTAGAAGGGCACAGAGCGAAAGTGCGTGAGTCATACGTGACCCTTCCTGTTGTCAAAAAGAAATCCTGTTCTGGAGGTAAATTAAGTGACTGATAAATTTGTTTTTAGATCTAAGCTGGAGCCAGAGCCAAATACAAAGGTGAAAGAATCCACGTCTGAGAGAGTCTCACAGAGCACTTCTCAGGACCCGGAGGGAAAGCCTAGTGCTGATGAATTTCCAGGTATTGCCTTGCGTTTCTTCCTTCTGACCTGTCTGCAAGAATGCACTACAGGAAAAAGGCAGTCTCAGACTGGGGGTTGGGAGTGGACAGGGAGGGAGGGGGAGTGGCTGACCAAAGCAAGGAAAGCCTGGAAGTAGCAGTGGTCCTCTGTCAGTAAGATGGGAGGTGTCACATGGTCAGCTAGAAGCTGGTGGGTTCAGGAGAAAGTGCTGCTGGTCTGAAAAGCAGCTGGGTGAGGACTGGGACTGTAGACTAGGGAGGACGGCTGGGTTGTCAGTTGGGTGGGGACTGGGACTGTAGACTAGGGAGGACAGCTGGGTTGTCAGCTGGGTGGGGACTGGGACTGTAGACTAGGGAGGACGGCTGGGCTGTCAGCTGGGTGGGGACTGGGACTGCAGACTAGGGAGGATGGCTGGGCTGTCAGCTGAGGAGGCTGGAACCCCACAGTGGACCTCTGCACTGGCCATGTCCAGCCACACTACCCAGGGTGGAGCATGCTTTTTCAGGCCTCCCCAGCCAGGTGGACCAGTAGGATAAGGTACAAGTGTGCATCTGTTTCCTGCCATCACAGAGATACTGTTACTGACACAGTGCATGCCAAAGAATCTGCTTGCAGTCCAAAAGCTTAGGAACACACGTGTTATAGACAGAATCCCAGTTCATGTGCCCTGGAGTAGGGACACCTGTTCAGTGGACAGAGGGGCCCTGAGTAAAGATGTCAGCTTAATGCAGAATCTCAGTTCATGTGCCCTGGGTAGGGATGCCTGTTCAGTGCACTGCATCCAGAGTGTAGCAGGCAAGTTTCATGTGGTGTCACTGCCTGGCAGTGTGCTGAAGTCAGGGAGGCCTGAGAGTCTTCTCTACCATGTTTGAGGCCCCACACCACCATCAGTACTAGAGGGGGCTCTCTCTTATTGGGGTATCTCATGTCTGAGGCCCCACACCACCCTCAGTCACTGGACGGGGCTCTCTCTTATTGGGGTATCTCACATCTGAGGACGCACACCACCTTCAGTCACTAGATGGGGCTCTGTCTTATTGGGGTATCTCATGTCTGAGGCCCCACACCACCCTCAGTCACTGGACGGGGCTCTCTCTTATTGGGGTATCTCATGTCTGAGGCCACACACCACCCTTAGTCACTAGAGGGGGCTCTCTCTCATTGGGGTATCTCATGTCTGAGGACGCACACCACCCTCAGTCACTAGACAGGGCTCTGTCTTATTGGGGTATCTCATGTCTGAGGCCGCACACCACCCTCAGTCACTGGACAGGGCTCTCTCTTATTGGGGTATCTCATGTCTGAGGCCACACACCACCCTCAGTCACTAGAGGGGGCTCTCTCTTATTGGGGTATCTCATGTCTGAGGCCGCACACCACCCTCAGTCACTGGACGGGGCTCTCTCTTATTGGGGTATCTCATGTCTGAGGCCACACACCACCCTCAGTCACTAGAGGGGGCTCTCTCTTATTGGGGTATCTCATGTCTGAGGCCCCACACCACCCTCAGTCACTAGACGGGGCTCTCTCTTATTGGGGTATCTCATGTCTGAGGCCACACACCACCCTCAGTCACTAGAGGGGGCTCTCTCTTATTGGGGTATCTCATGTCTGAGGCCCCACACCACCCTCAGTCACTGGACGGGGCTCTCTCTTATTGGGGTATCTCATGTCTGAGGCCACACACCACCTTCAGTCACTAGACTGGGCTCTGTCTTACTGGGGTATCTCATGTCTGAGGCCCCACACCACCCTCAGTCACTGGACGGGATCTGTCTTATTGGGATATCTCATGTCTGAGGCCCCACACCACCCTCAGTCACTAGAGGGGGCTCTCTCTTATTGGGGTATCTCATGTCTGAGGCCACACACCACCCTCAGTCACTAGAGGGGGCTCTCTCTCATTGGGGTATCTCATGTCTGAGGCCACACACCACCCTCAGTCACTAGACGGGCCTCTCTCTTATTGGGGTATCTCATGTCCGAGGACGCACACCACCCTCAGTCACTAGACGGGGCTCTGTCTTATTGGGGTATCTCATGTCTGAGGCCCCACACCACCCTCAGTCACTAGACGGGGCTCTGTCTTATTGGGGTATCTCATGTCTGAGGACGCACACCATCCTCAGTCACTAGATGGGGCTCTGTCTTATTGGGGTATCTCATGTCTGAGGCCCCAAACCACCCTCAGTCACTGGACGGGGCTCTCTCTTATTGGGATATCTCATGTCTGAGGCCCCACACCACCCTCAGTCACTAGAGGGGGCTCTCTCTTCTTGGGATATCTCATGTCTGAGGCCGCACACCACCCTCAGTCACTGGACGGGATCTGTCTTATTGGGATATCTCATGTCTGAGGCTGCACACCACCCTCAGTCACTAGATGGGGCTCTCTTTTATTGGGATATCTCATGAGCCTCTTTTATTGAGAGAACCCCACCAAAAGCTCAGAGGCTGGGTCACTTGACCAAGATGGGTGGGGTTTGACTCTGAACCCCACCTTACATAAGGTTTCCCTCTGTCTCACCAGTTCCCTATTTCATGAGGGTTCACACAACCTATCAGCCAGGAGGGTGCCAGAGGCCTTTTCTGCAGTTAGAACAGTGCTTCCAGAACCTTCACTGTGCCGCACATACTGAGTCACAGGTCTACACATTGGTCTTTAGAGGTGTGCTCTGTTGTCAGTATTTTATAGGTGAGGAAGCCAAGGTTTGAAGTGGTCATGTAACTGCTCAAAGTCTAGCACTGAGATGAGAGCAGTACCAGCCTTACGCATGGCTGATTCTGTTTGCAAAGCCTCAGCCTCTTCCTGGCTGATTGCTGCTGTGGTCCAGTGGGCAGAGCTCTGCATGCCTCCTGTCTGTACCTGCTCCAGCCTTCCCCACAACACCATGGACACTGCTTTTCAGAAGACAAGGCAGGGCATCATAATAAATGTAGAAGGTTCATTCATTCATCTTATAGGAAGATCTTTAGTCTGCAGTTGGCCTCAAGCCCACACTGCATGTTGTGCCAGGCATCAAACCAGATGCTAGGGACTGCACAGTGAATGAAAATGGCTCTTCTTCAGGCTTATGGGGAAACAGGTTAGGTCATTATAGAGGCCTTTCTGTTGTGTCTGTGGGTAGAGACCTTGGTTTTCCAGTCAAGGTCTAAAAGAAACAAGAGAGGGATCCTGTGGTTCCTGGGCAGTAGTATTCCAGGCAGAGGGAACAGCAAGATGGAGCCTGTGGACAGGAGTAGGCCTGAGGAGAGGCTGGACAGCTGGGGTAGAGAGCAGGGAACATGGAGCAGAGGCACAGGGGACTGTCACACCTGGTTATGATTAAGCAGGATCCCTCCCACTGTGCAGTTGAAATAGATTGTTAGGGCAGAAAAACAACAGTAGGAAGGCCCCTGGGGTTATCAGAAACAAGGCAAGAGAATTAGGAGAGGGGGTACATTGTCGGATCACATAGAGTAAAGCCAGAGTTTGGTTTATGGGGTGAGGCCAAGGAGGAGTAGAGGGGCTGCTGTGTTTAGGACACCTGCAGGGAAGAACTGTGGGAGGCTGGTGAAGGGAGTTAGGTTAGGAGCTTGGAGCATGAGGTTATGAGGTGTTTGGTGGAGATAAAGAAGTGGAGTTAAGAGTACAGAGGACAGGGTCTAATCTGCAGTTGCCGTGACACAGCTGGGCCCCATTGGGAACAAGGGGCTGACAGCAGAAGCTGAGCCTTCCTCTCCTGCCTCCTGCTCTTTCTCTCCAGCACTGTCCATTTGTCTTCTTTGTTCTCCATCTCCCTACTGACAGCCAGCCAGCCAGAGTTCTGGGCTCTGGGCTCTACTCTAAAGGAGAGCCACAGTCTGGCACTGCTTCTGCCCTGGCTCCACAGCTCGTGGTCCCCAGGAGGCACTCAGCAAGCACTTGTTGAAAAGCATGCATGCGAATGCCCATCTGGAAGACAGGCTGCTTTTCCTGCTAGGAGAGAAGAGGAACCTTGTGCCTTAGCTGGCATGGTAGAATGATGCTGTTCTCTGTGTGTTACCTTAAAGTACGCATGATCAGGAGCCTGTCCTCTGACTGGCCAGGCCCCCAGTGTAAAGGTGGGAGGGAGCAGTGTCCAAGAACAGGGTACATGAAGAGCACCCTGTGGAAGTCTCTGGAGCCCAGCACTTATAGCCATGGACACTGAGCATCACTCTGCCTGTTTAAAAAACAAGAACAGGAGCTACAGAGATGGCCCAGTGGTTAAGAGCACTTGCCTCTCTTCCAAAGAACCTGGGTTTGGTTCCCAGCACCCATATTGTGGCTGACAACCGTCTGTCTATAACTCCAGTTCCAGGAGATCTCCCACTGCCTTCTGACCTCCTCAGGCATTGCACAACATGGGTGCACTTACATACATGCAGGCAGAATATCTATATATATATATATATATGTATATATATAAAATAATTGAAAATAGAAGCATAATACCCAGCTTGCAACAAGGCAGGGAGATCAGTGGTAGTCACTGGGGCTCATGACCCAAAGGAGACCACAGAGAAAGCAGAAAAGCAGCCCACAGCATGGAATACCATATGTCTAGTAAGAGTCTTTCATTCAGGGTCTCTCAACCCACTCTCAAAAGGCAACCCAAATGGTAACTTGAATATCTACAGATGGCAAATAAGCACTTAACAGGACTTCAGCATCACCAGGAAGCACAAGGTAGTCACAAGGTACCGCATCACCTCTGAGAGGGTCAGACGGAAAAGACTGCAACTGGGGGCTGGAGGGATGGCCTAGCAGTTAAGAGGGCTGACCACTCTTGCAGAGGACCTGGGTTTGATCCCCAGCACCCACGTGGCCGCTAAGTACCGTCTGTAACTCCAATTCCAGGAGAACTCCAGTTCCAGGGGAATCCGACGCCTTCTTCTGACCTCCGCGGCATTGCATGACACGGGTGCACAAACTTACATACAGACAGTACATTCATATACATAAATAAATTAAAAAATAAAAAGAAAAGACTGCAACTGAGGAGGTAGAGAGGCCATGGGGAGGTGTGCCCATGCAGGCCCACTGTGAGGAGGTAGAGAGGCCATGGGAGGTGTGCCCATGCACGCCCACTGTGAGGAGGTAGAGAGGCCATGGGAGGTGTGCCCATGCACACCCACTGTGAGGAGGTAGAGAGCCCATGGGAGGTGTGCCCATGCAGACCCACTGTGAGGAAGTAGAGAGCCCATGGGAGGTGTGCCCATGCAGGCCCACTGTGAGGAGGTAGAGAGCCCATGGGAGGTGTGCCCAATGCAGGCCCACTGTGAGGTAGAGTTAACTCCTGGACCTCTGCAAAGTGAGAAGCCCCTGGGCTCAGAAGCTGGGCCTGATGCCATCTGAAAAGCCCTGCCAAGAGGAGTTGGGGTGTAGGCTGGCAGGAATCTCTTGTTACAGTCCAGGCACAATACTGTCTGTTGCTGGGAACCCCTCCCAACACATGTAGAACAGGGTGAGCAGGGCACTCAGGAAACATTGAGGGGTCTGAGCTCAGCTTGTCCATAGGGGAATGTGGGGTAGGAGCACTTGGTGACTGGAAGCCTTGGGCTGGAAGAGCTGGTAGAAGAGGTGTCACTGCCTAAGGTGAGCCCAGCTAGGGGTGTGCACAGGAAGGGACTCCACATACCGGCTACATGTGTTCCCTTAGGCGACTGCTGGATGTGCAGGTGGAGACAAATACTGACATTGGAGTAAGAAGAGCTTAGGGCTGGGGGATGTGGGGGTCCCGAGAATGAGGCATTGAGGAGCTGTGCCTGGTGTACCCATAAGAAGAGATGATGCAGGGGAGAGCACAGCCAGACAGCAGAGAGGATGAGGCATTGAGGAGCTGTGCCTGGTGTACCCATGAGAAGAGGAGGAGATGATGCAGGGGACAGCACAAGCCAGGCAGCACAGAGGCCAGCACCCAGCTTCCGTGGCATTGCCTGTTTTCCTGGCTGGAGCCCCTCCCATCCATTTAAATCTCAATGCTGACAGCAAGTGCCCTATAGCCAGCTGCTCCTCACAGGGCTGCATATTTGCCCTTTCCTCCAAGATGGGGGCAGTTCCTTTCTGTGAATGGACATTCACTGAATTTTCTGTAGGTGAGGGATCTAAAACAGTCTATAAGGATGGCGTCCTTTTAGTAGCCTTCATTGTCCAGTTTTCATTTCCCTTTTCAAACCCAGGATGTCACCTAGATGTAAGTGTTTTGGTGCAGAACAAGGTGGTGTGGTTCTAAGCAGGGCTGTTTTCTTGCCTGCCACACAGAGTGTGGGTCTATGGACAGCTGCCTAGATTCAGCTTCACCCACCCAGCGCTCAGGGAACATTGTGGAAGAGGGGGCAGAAAGATTGTGAGAGCCAGGGAGGTGGTGCAAGACCAGATGGAAATGAATCCTACAGGCTCCTGGGACCCTGTTCATAGGAACCTACAGCATTGGTATCAGCATGCACAAGACCCATGCATGCTCAGCTGGACAAAAACCTGGCACAGAACTGTAGAGTTGGGTAGCAGAGCCCAACTTTGGCTGAGGAAAGAGTGGCAGCAGATGGTGGTCAGCTGAGGAAGACCCAGCCTTCTTTAGAAAAGACTCCAGACAGACTAACTAGAGCTCAGGGAGGAGAGAGCACTGAGAAGTGAGCAGGGAGAGCAGCTTGGCACAGTGGACTCTATATGAGCATGACAGAAGGTGTGAACTCCCGGGGGGGGGGGTTGTGCCAAGGGAGAAGCGGGTATAATGGCCATTAAGACTGACTGAAAATTATGTATGAAACACATAAAAATTTCAATAAAAATAAAATGCATGATATTTCACTTGGTCAGCTCCCAAGCAGATGTGTGGTGTTGAGGCCTTTTCTTTGACCTTTCTACCTGGCAAGGTTCCATCCATGCTCCCATGGTAATTGGTTTGCCCATCATGGTTCCTGAGTGCTTAGGTGTTTCTCAAGTTAGTTCCTGCTCCTGGGAAGCTCGCTGTTGGCAGCGAGAGTATGATTCCAGCCCCTAGAAAAGCAAGTAGTGCCCAAAGAGAAGCAGAGGGGGCAGGGTTCAGACAGACCATCACAGAATGGGGGTTGCTCAAGAAGAGAGGTAGCTGTGAGCCAGCACCTACCAGAAGCTTGGAAAGTTCTAGACAGAAGGAACAACATGAGTAAACACTCAGAGGCCAAAAAGTATAGAGACTGGTGTGGCATGGGGTCAGTGAAGCACCCTGAATGAAAGAGGTATGGAAAATATGGCTGTAGAGGCTTGCTGGGTGCAGGTCGGGATCTGGACATGACCACGCCAGCACAATGCTTGTTTGCATTGCTACACTTTGGACTGATCGCTGTGGCCCAGCTCAGGAAGGCTTCAGACAGGATACACATGAACCACCTAGAGAGTACAAGTTTTCTATTTTTTTATTATATATTTTTATTTTATGTGTACAAGTTACAAGTGTCGTGCCTGCATCTATGTAGTACATCTGTGTCATGCAATGCCTGCAGAGGCCAGAAGAGGATGTCTGATCCCCCCTGGAACTGGAGTTATACATGGTTGGTAGTAGTACCATGTGAGTGCTGTGATTTGAACCAAGGTCTTCTGCAAGGACATCCAGTGGTGCTATTAACCCCTGTTCTCTTAACAGAAGCTTCCTGTCCTGGCTTAAAACTAATTCATGCTTGGTTCCATTATGAACAAGGTTTATATTTCTGATTTTGGTTTTCTTATCCAAAAGAGAAGGAAGGAAAATATTGAGGTAAGGACTGAAATGAAGCCAAGTTGGAGACAGAGCTCACAGAAATGGGGTCTGAGAGGTGAAAACATGTTCTGGGGCTGGAGAGATGATGGCTCAATGGTGAAGAGCACTAGGGCTGGAGAGATGGCCTAGCAGTTAAGAGCACCGACTGCTCTTGCAGAGGACCCGGGTTCGATCCCCAACACCCACATAGCAGCTGAAAACTGTCTTTAACTCCAGCTCCAGAGGAATCCGACGCCCGCTTCTGACCTCCGCGGCGTTGCACGACATGGGTGCGCACACTTGCATGCAGACAGCACATTCATACACATACAGAAATGAACAAAATTTTTTTAAAAAAGAGCACTGGCTGCTCTTACAGAGGACCCAGGTTCATTTCCCAGCATCCATATGGTGGCTAATAACCGTCCATAACTCCAGTTCTAGGGGATCTAACACCTACTTCTGACCTCTGCAAACATTGCACAACACAGGTGTACTTACACATGTGCAGGCAATACACTCATACACATAAAATAATAAAAGTATTAAAAAGAAAAAACACGGGCTGGAGCGATGGCCTAGCGGTTAAGAGCGCCGACCGCTCTTGCAGAGGACCCGGGTTCGATCCCCAGCACCCACATGGCGGCTGAGAACCGTCTGAAACTCCAATTCTAGGAGAACTCCAGTTCCAGGGGAATCCGAGACCCTCTTCTGACCTCCGCGGCATTGCACGACATGGGTGCACAGACTTGCATGCAGACAGTACATTCATACACATACAGAAATAAATAAAATTAATTAAAAAAATTTAAAAAAAAAAAATAAATAAATAAATAAATAAATAAAAAGAAAAAACACATGTTCCTGCCCAGAGAGGTGGCATTGGATCTTCTCACCCTGAGGATGCTATGTGATATGGTATGTCCTTCTGAGTGCTGCCTCCCACTCCCCAGTCCTGCTGCCCATCACACTGGGCAGCAGCAGTCCTTTCCAGTACCTGTGTGTCGATGGCTTCATCAGGAGCCGTCACATCCCCACCTCGTGACCAGAAGGCTTTCTACATTAAGTGTTCATACCTGGGGCTGGAGAGATGGCTCAGTGGTTAAGAGCACCGACTGCTCTTGCAGAGGACCTGGGTTTGATACCCAGCACCCACATGATGGCTAAGAACTGTCTTTAAGCCAGGCATAGTGGCACACATCCCCTAGCACTTGGGAGGCAGAGGCAGGCGGATCTCTGTGAGTTCAAGGCCAGCCTGGTCTACAGAGTGAGTTCCAGGCCAGGTGGGACTAAACCCTGTTTCAAATAAATGAATGAATTAATGAATAAATAAATAAATAAATAAATAAATATTCATACCTTCTCCCAAAGCAGTTCCATGCCCAGGTGGTTTTCCTAGAGGAAGACTCCACACTGTGTGGGAGGAGGTCCTGTTGGCACTGGGTGCACTGGGTGCATATGAGCCAGCTGTTGGATATGACCATGCTGTGCTGCCCTGTTCCAGCTCAGGTCTTTAGCTGCCTGTTCTGAGGTGAATGTCTGGCTGTCTGGCTGTGTTCATATGACTGTGTTTGTTTTGCTTTTTTAACAGAAAAGCCTTTAGCTGAAGCACAGCCTGAACTGGGAAGCTGGGGAGATGGCAGGGGTGAAGATGACCTTTCTCCAGAAGAAATACAAATGGTAATCTGCTCTCTGCCTGATCCCTTCTTCCCACTGGTTTTCCCAAGACGTTGCACTGAGTAGTAGTCAGGGTGCTCAGTGCCCCAGCTCTAACTTTATACTGAGCTTTAAAATTTATAAACACATATTTTTATACACACTCATCTAATATCCTAGTTCCTGGTTTTCTTTTCATGTTTTAAATTTACAGTAGCAATTAGCAAAGAAATTACCTTGGATGGTTTTGCTAATAATAGACATCTTTTCACCAGCCATGCAGTAGCCATCTAGATTAAATGGGTCTTTTATAATTGCCAGGACTGTTCTTAGAATAGTTGAATCACTGCTGTTATGAAGTGAGAAGGAAGCATAGTGATGACTGAGGATGAAAGGAACAGTCGTGACAGTGATCTCCTCCATGACCTGTTCCCTGTGGCCAAGGGCCATTTGTCATCTCTGAGTGGGGTCATGGGAGAAGCTTTGATGAGAGCCCTGCCAGCTTGTCCTCACAGTGTCTGTGTACCTCCTCTGGACACAGAATGACAGAAGTCAGGACACTGCAGCCCCTGTCAGGACGCTGCAGCCCCTGTCAGGACACTGCAGCCCCTGTCAGGACACTGCAGCCCCTGTCAGGACGCTGCAGCCCCTGCGCTTGGGGCCTCTGCTCCAGGAGCTGCCTGAGCTACACTGTCGTTGGCCCAGCATCTGAGCTGTGGCTCCCACACACCATGCCTCCCCATGGTTGGCCTTCCCCATCACAGTCGCTTTGGCAGTAGAGCACTGCAGGACTTACCTCCAGGGCTTCTCTTCAGGCTTGCAGTAAGAGTCAGTGGGGCATCACTAATGCCTGTCCTTGGCAAAGATCAGGAAAGGCCCTGCCCATAGCCCCATGGCAATGCGGTGGAACTGAGTTCCCAACCCTCTAGGGAGGAACAGTAGCAAGCAGAAATTCTGTCCAGTAAGGATGGGCTCAGCCTTGGTTCCAGCCCCCAGCCTCTCAGCAAGGCCTTGGTGCTGCTGGCTGTTCCTGAAGGACCTCTCCTCCCATTCCTGTCTGACTCCTGTGTTTCCCGTGTGGCCTCTTCAACAAGGCTTCCTTACCAGCCAACTATGCCAGTGCTCTATTTTATTTCTGCACCTTTCACTACCAAACCTGCTCCATGTGAGCAGATTTTGGCTCGCTTTCATTACCCTAGTCCCAGGCCAGTGGTCAGAGTTAGTTGTTAATAGAGAATTGACTTCAATCAGCATAACACAAACACTACAGGTTCTTTTCAGTGGTCATTTAGGCTTGCCCACCTGCCCGTTTGCTGTTCAGCACAGAGGACAGGCTCAGAGCCTCTTGCTGTCCAAATTTCCTGCTGCTCCTCCTTGCCTGAAATAAAATCCTGAAATAGGAATCTCTTTCCTACAAGTGACATAAGAAAGTAAAAATCAGCATGTCAAAAGCCCAAGACTGCACCACCTTGAGACAGGAGGATGACTGGACAGATGGCTGACCGCATCCCTTACCTGGCTCATCTACCCAGTGGGCCCTCTCACTACTTTGGGCCTGGAGGGCAAGTAGTAGCTGCCTTCCAGTGGGGCTGATGACTGGGGCTTCCCCTTGGAGAGCAGGCTGCCAGCAGGGAGATCATGGAGCTAGGCAAGTGGGGATGGGACCGAGGATGATTAATTCCATATGACACAACTTGGAAGAGCCTGTGGACATGGTGGAAGGTGCACTTATCATGGGGTGTGAGGCACGGGCTTGGAGGCGGTCTCTGAGAAGCAGTGTGCACAGGGGCAGAGGGGCAGAGCAGTGGGCGTCCCCTGGGAGCGCTGCACTGGAGGCAGGCTGAGGAGCAGGGACTGACAAATGAGTGTCAACATGCTTGGGTCTCAATCCTTTCTGATAACTAAATCATGCCATTCTTAAAGTCTTGTCATTGTCATCAGTTTATCAGAATAGTTAGTAGAAATGATGAGCTGTGTTTTCGCATGAGCTGCAGCTACCCAATGTCTTCCTTAAGAAAGAACACCTTTGTCAGGTTTAAGCAGAATGTAAGTCGTGTTAGATCCCATTCTCTTATGGTCCACCACTCTCTATAAAGGAAATAGCCAGAATACTCAGTTTCCAGAGGATTTTGCCTTTCCCCTGAAGGCGGTGCTGACCCCAAAGCTCAGCTAGCCTCTGCAGGCACATGCCTCAGAAGCCACTGGCAGCTGGATGTTTGTGGTCTCCTGCCGTGATCCTTCTGAGATGATGGAGAAGAAGGGTTTGGGGACCAGGCAGAGTTGGCTGTGAATTTACCCATCACTTACTCTTTGAGTAATTTGGGCTCACCAGACTTGAGGCTGCTCAGAATGTGTGTGTTCCTGCAGAACTGTGCTGAGTCAGAGGTAGTGGTCCCTGGAGGAGCAGCTTCTCAGCACTGCCAGAGAGGCCTTGCACACAGTTCACATGACCCACACGTGCCACATGACCCACACGTGCCACGCGACTGAAGAGGAACATGCAGGCCATGAGGCCCTCTACCTGTGGCCATTGCTGTCCGTATTTCCATTTCCTTCTTCTGTCTCAACCAGGCCATTCCCAATAATGCAGCGTCAATGACAAAAGCAGTCAAGAGTCTGCAGTACTTCCACCTCAGCCTGCCTCCAGTGCAGCGCTCCCAGGGAACGCCCACTGCTCCGGCCCCTGTCCCTGTGCACAGTGCTTCTCAGAGACCGCCTCCAAGCCTGTGCCTCACACCCCATGATAAGTGCACCTTCCACCACGTCCACAAGTGGATGGTCATGTACTTCTACAACAGGCTCCTTCATGTTCTAATAACTTTTTTTTTTTTTTGTCTTTTCGAGACAGGGTCTCCCTCTAGCCCCAGCTGGCCTGGAACTCACTCTATAGACCAGGCTGGCCTTGAACTCACAGAGATCCACCTGCCTCTGCCTCCCAAATGCTGGGATTAAAGGCATGCGCCACCATGCCCGGCCCACTAATGACTTTCTTAATTAGGAGTCATACCTGAGTGTCATATCTTACAGTCTGACTAGCTCAAGTCTTATTCCAAAGGCTCTATTCTGAAAACATAAAGGAATACTATACTATTGATTTTAAATAAAAGTGGCTGACCATATTATGGTCATAATTCATAATCACTGTTTAGGAAATTTTTCCTCAGGGTAAAATAATGAATTAAGCCCTATCATTTAACTCATTATGTCACCCAAAGGAATGATTGTTACATATCACAGAGTGGCTGTGGGATATTATCTGATTTTCACAATAGGTCCCCAGGTATAACTTGTGATACAGGTGGATGGTGCCTTCACATTAGCAGAGGTTTTATGGTCAGGCTAACTGGAACCAGTTTTTTTCTAATGTTAACATCAAGAAAGTCCCTTCATGAGCCTATATTCATTTATGTGCCATTCATTTTACTCAAGTAAAGTCACCTTTATATACTGATGTGCTCATTGAAGTAGCTTTGAAAGATAAGAGTGTGACTTCTGTCTCTTCCTGTGACAGGTGTCTATAGCTGGTGTCCTCTGAGGCAGCTGCCTGGCAGGGGTTTCAGACTGGCCAGGCTCAGTTCATGCATGAAGAATACAGGCATTGTTGGCAGACTGAGCACTGTGATCAGGGGCTGAAGTATAGACTCTGGAGAGGTTCAGGTTCACAGGGCACAGGTGGGGATCAAGGTGAGAGTTGCAGAACCAGGACCAGCCCTATAAGAAGGTCTCATGCCCAGAAAGCACACCTGAAGGGGCTGGAGTGTGGTGGCAGCTTTCCCAGAGGCCCCCCAGCCGTCACTTAGCTGCTCTGGGCTCTGCGAGGTGGGCGTGCTTCTCCCTGCTGCATTGTCATCAGAGGCCTTGGCGGGCTGGCTTGCTTTTTAGAACTATAGCAAAGAGATTAGGTAGAAGGAGGGATTCTATAACAAGATATTACCAAATGGATTCATCTCCTTTAAACCAGATTGTAAATCCTTTCACAGAGCCCAGTAGGAAAGTCCTACTGACTCTAAATAAAGTAAAATAGTTAAGGGGTGCTGTGTGTGTGCAGCACGGCCGTTCCAAACACATGCATATGTTCTAGTGTATGCACCCCCAGACAGGAGCAAGTACTGAAAGTACCTGTGTGCTCAATGGAAGTTACCCACTCAGGTGACCAAGACCCAAAGCCCTAGGGTCTTAAAGAGATGCTTATAACTCAGGCATGGTGGGCACTGCACCTGTCATCCAGTACTCATGAGGTAGGGACAGGACGGTCGAGAAGACTCCTTGTGGGCTACGGCAGTGGCCCAGGCAGACTGCCTGCTGTCATGCTTGCAGGTGTCTGCTGGCCCAGCTTATCTACCTAAACCCTCAGCTTCCTTCCAGTCAGTCACCTAGTCGTCACCTTGACAGACACCTGGGATAAACCACACCAGTAGGAACGCAGTCCATGGTCAGCATGCTTGGTTTGTTCTGGGCTTGTGGGAAGACAGCATTATGGCAGAAGGGCATTGGGACAGAGCTGCTCAGCTAATGACAGCCAAGGACAAGATAGGGCACCAGAGGACAGTGCCCTAGTCACCTGCTTCTCCACCTTCGGCCGTTTCCATCATCAAATTCTGAATCAGTCACTGAATTACTCCACTGATCAGGTCAGAGCCCTAAGGATCAGGTACCTCTCAGGATGTGCCATGCCTTTATTCAGCGCGTGAGCCTTTTTAGGAGATAATTCATATTCAGACACAGCACCTAAGTGCAGTCAGGTTGTATTCTCTGCACTTGTAGGCCCTGCTGTGGTGCTGACCAGAGAGAACAGGACTTTTGTTTAACACTGTGCCTGGCCAAGCCCCTACCTGTGGAGGAAGTCACATGGTCACACAGGCAGGGAGCAATTCCAAAAGGGACTGAATTTCCCAGTGCCAAGAGCCACAAGGTAGAAGCGGCTTCCAGAGCCTCCACCACTCTGCCTGTCTGGAATCTGTCTCCCAAAGAGTAAAATAATGACACAGTACACAGCTGTAAACTGTTAAAGACCTCACTGCCTAAGCCCTATCAGTGCCCCATTTGGGTAACAAAGGCATATGCCCAAGAACATACTGCCCCCAAGGTAAAGCACCTGGGACTCCAGCTGTGGCTCCACACCTAGGGTCAAGGTTAAGTTTCTCCACAGAGAAACTGACACACTGTCCAGAAGCCACTAACTACCCAGGGTCACCCACAAATTCCCATTCGGCCTGAGACCTGCCTTCCATACCCATGGGGCACATCCACCACCTACCCCTATAACCCAGCCATGGAGCCAGAAAATTGCCTGGAAACTGGTGCTGATAAATGCCAGCTTCTGGCTACGCCTGGTCAGCCTGGGCTCTGCTGGGCCTCATTGAGTACGACTTTACATCTGATGGGATGACTGGCTTTTTGAAACGTCCTTTCTTTATAACCTTCCCTCAGCGGAGGCTTCTGTCCACAGAAGCTCCTGGCCACTGGCAGAGCGCTCCCTTTGCTCCCTGAAACTGGAGAGCACTTGAGGGTCTGCTCCCTCTCTTTGAGGGAACAAAGATGGTATGCAGAATACATGAGGTCAGGGAAAGCAGAATCCGAATCTGCTAGGGCCCATGTCCCCCTTCAGAAGGAATAGCTGCTAAGGTTTGGAGTGGAAGCCCTGTACTGCGTGCCCTGGAGGTGAGAGAACAAGGAGGCTCTGTTCCCAGTAGTAACTCACCTAGACTTCTCGATAATTGTGTTTGGGGACAGTGTCAAAGTAGAAAAGGACAAGATTTAAAAGGGCAAGGCCATACTTTATCATTAGGAAAACTGAGAGATGCCTCTGTGGAAAACAACCCTGAGCACACCTGAGAAAATGCGTGCATAGGGTTAGCGCCTAACAGCTGATAGCCACACATTCTCCCTCAGTGCTGACAGCTACCAGAGCAGATGATTTCACTCAGAAGGGACTAGTATTTTCTCTTCTGTGGTCTCTGCTGCCAAATAGGACCATTAACTGTTGTATCCACAGCCAACTATGGCTCTAGAGCTGTTGGGAGCTCCCCGCCCTGCTACCCTGCTACCCTGCTACCCTTCTACCCTGCTACCTTTCTACCCT